>JADBJO010001251.1:122500-142500 GCA_016801955.1 Conus betulinus | reverse complement strand
GGAAAAACCCAGTTGTTGGTTTAGAGAAAGTTGAAAAAAAAAGAGAGGGAGAGAGAGAGCAGAGAGAGAGAGAGAGAGAGAGAGAGAGAGGGAGAGAGATTTCAGATTCAGATTTAGATTCAGATTCAGATGATTTATTGATTTTATTCAATAAGGCCAAAGCCCCAGAGAGAGAGAGAGAGAGAGAGAGAGAGGAGAGAGAGAGAGAGAGAGAGAGAGATGAGTGAGAGAGAGAGAGAGGAGAGAGAGAGAGAGAGAGAGTTCGGGTAACGCCCTTTGAGGCAGATCCAAACCCAGGTTCACTGGATTCATCCTTGGGCCCGCATTCAGTCTTTCTGCTAGCTTTCATGAAAACCAGTTCGTTGGTTTGAGTGTAACCATGCCGACAGACGCACATACATACATACATACATACATACAGACAGGACAGAGCGAAACAAACAGACGACGGTGAAAACGTAACCTCTTTGATGGAGGTGATAAAGCAGAAAGTCATCGTTTTACACGCAGCAGAGGGAAGGGGAGGGGGGAGGAGAGAGAGAGAGAGAGAGGAGAGAGAGAGAGAGAGAGAGAGAGAGAGAGAGAGAGAGAGAGAGAGAGAGACAGACAGACAGACAGACAGACAGAGCGATTCTTTCACAAAGAGAGACACAGAGAAAGAGAAAGAGAGAGAATGAGACAGACAGACAGATTGACCGACAGATCGACAGGAGAGAGAGAGAGAGAGAGAGAGAGAGAGAGAGAGAGAGAGAGAGAGAGAGAGAGAGAGAGAGAGAGAGTCAGTCTGCGGGCAGACAGAGAGACGGGGAGAAGAGAGAGAGAGAGAGAGAGAGAGAGAGAGAGAGACAGAGACAGAGACAGAGAGTGACACAGACAGGCAGACAGACAGACAGACAGAGAAGAGAATAGAGACGGGAAGACTGGGAAAATGGGAAAATGAGCGGTTGGATGGGGATGAGGGAGTGAGCGAGCGGAGGGAGCCGACAGACAGACAGACAGAAGGAAAGTTGTTATCGCCTGGAAACGCGTGTTCAAATAACCGCCCTGATTGGCGAAGTGGTTAGCGTCGCGGACTCCCGGCTGGGAGGTCGTGGGTTCGAATCCCATCAGAGTCATGTGGGTTTTTTTTTCTGCCCCGACCGGCTCCTACCCAGAGTTGAGTTTGCTGCGGACTCGGTTGGGAAGACTGGGACAACACAGTCGAGTTTCATCCACTTAATGGATGCGTTTCTGAGAGTGTTGCTCAAATTTCCTGACCAACACTGCAGGTGCCTGTATCTCTCGGGCCTGGTTGTCGCGCACTGGGATACATTATGAAAGGAAGCGTAGACTACAGCCCTGTCATGTAGTCTCAGACCGAAATGGAAATCCGTAGCATCATCTTAATCATCTCTCATTCTCATCGATCAGCATTAAAAAAAAAAAAGTCTCAAATTGTGGGCCCTTCATGCCCTGCTCTCATGGTGACCTAAATTTCGATGTCCTCTCCATGTCTGTGACCATTGGTTTGGTTCCGTCGGGATCACCGGTATCGGCGGGTCCATGGGGAAGGGCTGTCGTCGGACGGACGCGGTGCTGCCTCCGGAGGGAGAGCTCACTCACGCCGGCTCCGCGACTAAGCAAGTACTGTCGTCAGTAGGGGGCTTAGCAGGTGGTGTCCTGCGTATGTTAGATCAGAACAGGCATCACTGAACACCACCGAAGTGACTCGGCAGCAGTGCAGTGTCTCCTCCGGTGGTTGCCTCTTGACGACTTGACATTGACTGCTCCCTGTGGATTGCCGGTGCCGGGGCTGCGGCGGGGCTGACGCTGTGGCTGTGGATGGTGTGTCGGAATGAGCGGCGTGGGGTGCACTGCCTCTGAGGTGGTGCAGAGGTTGGGACACAAACACACACACAGAGTACAAACCATGTAAGCGTTTTGCGGGCTTACATAAGCAGCATTTAACGTTACACACTGATAACTGATAAAAAGAACAACTCCCCACCAATTATTTGTCTTGTTTTCGTCATCCAGTTGAGCCAGCCAAAGAGGGCCATACCCTGACTTGACAAACAAATACGCTGGCCAGACCTTCAGACTTCAATAACAATGAAGGACCACTTTCCACGGGGTGGGGAGTGGGGGTGGGGGTGGGGGGGTGGGGGCAGATGTGGCCTATTGTTCACCAAGCAACAGACTCGGAAAGAAGTAACTGAGTACAACTCATAACCACACAATCGCGCCAAATGAATTCAGTGACAGATACTACACAGTGAAATGTGGCACAAGTTTCCAAACCGGTCTTTGTATTGTGATGCACGTGCAATGGACATAGCTGTAGCTACGTGGCCTGCTATCCACACATCAAAGGTAAGAGTGTATTACACGCAAGAATGTGTGTGTGTGTGTGTGTGTGTGTGTGTTGGGGGGGGGGGGGGGGGGGGGGGGAGGGGGGTTTACGAAATTAACAAAAAACGTTTTCTTTCTCTCTCTCTCTTCAGTCCTGAAGTTACGCTGAAATCCGTGCAGTAATAAACTCCTCTGTCCAGTACTCTATGCAGCTGATTTAAGAAACAACAGCTTGAAGAAAAAACACTTACTGATTTTTTTTCTTACCCTTCGTTTCTGGTAATAGCTGAATGTTGCAATGCATGTGTGAAATATATGTCTCATTATGTCACGAGTTCTTCGTTGAATGAATATCTACTGTTATCAGCGTTGAAGAATTGCTATTCAAATATGTTGTGAATGACTCAGGCGGCTACGCGCAAGTCCTGCCTGTGTTAATTCAACAATGCCTAAGATGAAATAGACACAAGCAAGAGTTACCCATACGTGTTGTTATTTACAGTGGCTCATCAAAGATTCCCTTTCATTCCAATCAAACTGAGGTGACCTGCAATTGTTACTGTTCGTCTGTGTACTTGACTGGCTGTATTCAGTATAGACCAGGCTGTACCAGTCTTGAATGAATGTTAATTGTATACGATCATTTCTCGAGTTACTATGTCGCTGCGTGGATGAGTAAGACACAGGGCATATGGGCAAGCTTGGAACATCTTTGGGGGGGATGTTTCCTTGTTTGTTCTGTGTGCTCTGTGCTGTCATGTCTGCTAGGCGATTCGCTGTCGTAAGCAGCATTCTTTTGGAGAAATGGGCGTGTATTTCTTTCATCATGGGAGTAAGAGTTACCGTACTTGTTTGTTATTTACTGCTTGCTGTCCCTGCCTCATTTAAGATTTCTTTTCAATACGTTAGAGTTAAAAAAACAACAACTGATAAATGACCACTTACAAGCAGACAGTTTCAGGTAGTGGGGGGGTTGCAGATCATTGCTATCTTTATTTGATTCCGTGTCTTCCATGCATTTTGCGTGTGTCTAGTTTGTCGAGACCTGTTCACTGCGAGGCAAACACCTCGGCCTCAAAACAGGGGTTAAAGGTGAATAGATCTCGTTCTTGTTTCAAACAACCCAGACTTTTACCGTTAACAGGAGTCCCTGCGCTGAACTGTGTAGGCTTCCATTGTAGAAGTAAATGACATATATAATTCAACAGATAAATTAAAAAAAAAAAAGACCCAATATTTACAACTGTGCATTTCATTACACAGAGCAGACAGAATTTTGACTTGACTTGACCCGACTTGACGGTGGTCTCCAATGCAAGCATTCAGGGCGGTGACGGGGGACCTTTGCTGAGGCAGGCTGAACGGACTAGCGCAGTCAACCGTAGGAAGACGCAGGGGGGAGGTTAGCGGTGACTGAACGCACTTCAGGTGCGGTGATTACACGCTTTGATGTATGTGGCCCTGGCATCACGAGAAAGACACGGCTGATACCACCGTTCTCTCAATCTGGAAAGCGCGCGCACACACACACGCATGCACACACACGCACATATATAGGCTACACACACACACACATATATGTAATATACATTTATACTATAATTTATAATATACACACACATATGTATATATGTATATACCCGCGCGCGCGCACACACACACGCAAGCACGCGCGCGCACGCACGACGGCCCGCACGCACACACGCACGGATGCGCGCGTGCAAACGGAAGATTGGATGCTAAACTGATTTACATTCCGACCGTCCCCCTCCCTTTTTCATCCCCCTTGCCTCCACACCCAACACACCTCCCACCCACACCACCATCTCTCTCTCTTTCTCTCTCTTTTCTCTTACGCTCTCTCTTTCTCTCTCTTACGCTCTCTCTCTTGTCCGTCTACCTCTCTCTCATGCCCCCCCTCTCTCTTACGCTCTCTCTCTCTCTCTCTCTCTCTCTTGTCCCGTCTACCCTTCTCTCTCTGTCTCTCTTGTCCGTCTACATCTCTCTCTTCTCTCCCCCTCTCTCTCTTTTCTTTGTCCGGCTCTCTCTCACTCTCTCTCACGCTCTCTCTCTCTCTCTCTTTCTCGCTGTCTCTCTTGTCCATCTACATCTCTCTCTCTCTCTTCTCTCTCTCTCTCTCGCTCTCTCTCTCTCTCTCTCTCTCTCTCTCTCTCTCTCTCTCTCTCTCTCTCTATGATTGACCGCTTTGTTTGCTTGTTTGTTTTCTTACATTATTTTATTTCATTGCATGTTGTAGTCCCTACTCAGGGCGGGGACTGGATGTAAAACAACAACAACAAAAAAAAACAAAAACGAAATAAAACAACAAAAAAAAAAAAAAACGCGTCAGAGCTTATCTATTATCCTCGTGAAGAGTTTTTGTCTTCTCTCTCTCTCTCTCTCTCTCTCTCTCTCTCTCTCTCTCTCTCTCTCTCTCTCTCTCTCTTTCTCTTCTTTTTTTTTCTGTGTGTCTCTCTGTCTCTCTTTCCAGGGGCCTACATGTTCCTCATCAATTTAATGTCCGTACCCTAAATACAGTACGCCCCACGGACTACACATTAATTGGCCGTCATCCAGGAGGTATCTGCCACACCCTGAGATGACAATGTTCGGGGGGGGGGGGGGGGGGGGGGTATGTTGGGGAGGGGGAGTGGGGGGTGGGGTGGGGAGGGAGGGGAGGGGCACAAACTGAATAAAGAGCAAATGAATGATGAAGAAGTCAATCCCAGAGCAGAGGAGTCGAAAATCTAAGTAGTGGACCAACATAGAACGTTAGGAGTTGCTGCCAGAGCAAAGTCCACAAAAGGGAGGATAATTATGGGGTGGGAGACGGGTCTGTTCTGGCACCGAGAGTTCTGTAGAACTGCCTCTGAGTCTTTTTTTTTTTTTTTTTCCCTAAAGATACACCACAACATATTCCCACACGTCGCACGCTTTGTCTCCCCTCCCACCTAGCCCAACCAATGCAATGTGTCGTCCTAACCTTTCCCACTCGACCACTCTCTCTCTCTCTCTCTCTCTCTCTCTCTCTCTCTCTCTCTCTCTCTCTCTCTCTCTCTGTTTGATTTGCTTTTTACTATATTGTATGGATTTTTTTCTTGCCCAGAGGGCTGGATATAAAAAAAGTATTCATACTTAGTCCACTTCCCTCTTAAAATTCGTTCGTTCGTTCGTTCTCTCCTCTCTCTCTCTCCTCTCTCTCCCTCCTCCTCTCTCTCTCTCCTCCTCTCTCTCTCTCCTCTCTCTCTCTCTCTCTCTTCCGAAGCCGGGTAGAGGTGAATGCCAAGTTGATTTGACTTTGTCCCTCTTTCACATCAGATCTTCCTCCCTACCCCCCCCCACCCTCCCCCCCCCCCTTCCTCCCATTCCCATCCCACATTCCCTTCCCTCTCTGTCTCTCTTTCCCCTCCCCCCCCCCCCCTCCCCGTTTGTCCATTTATGGATTCCTCCCTCCCGCCTCTTTCTCTCCGTCTCTCTTTTGTCTCTCTCTATCACCGTTTTGTCTATGATTTCCTCCATCCCTCCCCCCTCTCTCTCCGTCTCTCTCTCACTCATCTCCATTTGTCTATCTATGATTCCTCCCTCCCTCTCTCTCTCCGTTTGTCTGTCTATGGATTCTCTCCCTTCCCCCCTCTCTCTCTCCGTCTCTCTTTTCCTCCTCTGTCCGTCCTATCTATGTATGCCCCCCCCCCTCTCTCTCTCTCTCTCTGCGTTTTATCTATGTATGGCATCTCTCTCTCTCTCTGCGTTTGTCTGTGTAAGGCAACTCTCTCTCTCTCTCTCTCTCTCTCCTCTCTCTCTCTCTCTCTCTGTGCGGTGTGTGTGTGTGTGTGTGTGGGGGGGGGGGGGGGGGGGGGAGGGTCGTGACCTGACAGTGGAGCGTGCAAGTCGCATGTCCTGGCGCTCCGCTAAATTCTTGCCGATAGAAGAAGAAGAAAGAAGTTGACGCAAGTCGCCATATTTTCACCAGCAGCCTTCTCCTGAACCATGCCGTCGACCCCTCTCGCTTTCCGAGCGACATGCGGCTCCTTCTTGCCAGTCTTCACGTCTTTTATGTCGAAGAGAGCCATGGAGAAGGAAGCCGCGCGAGTCGCCCTGTTGACTCCTCGGAGCAGGCTGGACGGTGTCACTCTTGGCCTGCTCCTCACCTTACTGTTCCGGGGCGGTTTGCTGATGAGGGGCGGAGATGCGGAGCAGCAGAACCCCCGGAACCAAGGACAGCCTGAGGCAGCCACGACTGGGCAGCAGTGGACGGACGAGCCTGGACAGGACCACGGCATCCCAGGGCAGTGGGCAGTCTACTCCTCCATCTTCTCCGGCAGCCTACCGTTGCTGATGTCATGGACATGCTGCGGTCCATGGAAGTCCAAAAACGCCGCAACAAACGGTAAGCTTGGAAAGGTGGACCGGTGTGTGAAAGGATTGAGAGAACAATACGTTGAATTACAAAACAATATGATGAACTTAGAAGATAAAAGTTGAAAATCTGAAAAAAAAAAAGGAAATCAGAATCTGTCAAAGGAAATACTGATCTGCTCTCTCGCGTAGAACAGCTGAAAGAAAAAAAAAGACTGATGACCTTGAGGGCATTCTAAACAAAACAAAACCTCATATTTCATGAACTATCCAGGGATCAAAACGAATCCAGTGAAGAGTGTGAAGCCAAACTGCGTGGTGCAATCACTAATAAGTTGGATATAAAAACTGATATCGAATTAGACATAGAGTTCACCGCTTGAATGGCAGACAGGATTCCCCAATCATTGTGAGGTGCTCCTTTTACAAACACAAAATTCAAATCCTTAAAAGTGAAAAAAAAGAAGCTGCAAGGAACCAATGTTTTTGTTGGGAGGATTTCTCTTTACGAGGGCGGGAAAGTAGGCACTAACTGTCACCCCATCTTAAAAAAAAAAGAAGCCAGAAATGATGCGAAGAGCGCCACGATGGTTTTCGACCACCTGCTGATAGATGGTAAGAGGTATTTCCTTGGTGATGGGGACAGCTTGCGCGAATCCAGATAGGATATTGGCCGGCCACTTTATAGATGTACTTTTCCCTCTGAAAGCCGCAAGAGAAGGAACCAAATTACCCGAACACCGTTTGTGCGTTCACCTGCCCTCTCACGTCATTGACACACTTAGAGCGCCGCGGTGTTGATCGGGACAGTAAGGTCGCGCCATCAGATGACGACAGTGAGCAAGCACGTGCAGCACTGTCCGCTTGCAGAACGAAATCGTTTCTCTTTTCTTGCTGTGGTACGTAAAGTTGATTGCTGTCAAAATTGGGTGATTCCAGTTTCGTTTCTTTTGTTTGTGAATTTGATTTTGTTTGTTTAGTTGAGACATTCGCTGAGGAACGTCAGTTTGACGTACTTAGTGGGTACAAATGTTTTGTAAACCTGCTGTAAAATGCACTAAACATGGTAGACGGTCTGGTGGACTTGTTTGTTCGATAAGAAGTGATCTTCTTCTTTGTATTAAAAGTATAAATACAGACCATATCAACTGTTGCCTCTTTTTGATTGATAAAGAGTTGTCTGGATATTTGTATGTTTGTACATATATACCTCCAGAGGGTCTCCTTTCTACACTCATTTTGATA
Organism: Conus betulinus; assembly: GCA_016801955.1. NCBI lineage: Eukaryota > Metazoa > Mollusca > Gastropoda > Neogastropoda > Conidae > Conus > Conus betulinus. The sequence continues at coordinate 134,568 of JADBJO010001251.1, read as the reverse complement.
TTGACAGTGAAATTGGCATGCTTGAAGAAAGTTTAACTGATTTTCTGTTGCAGAAAGACGTGTGTGTTATTTTAAATGGTGATTTGAACAGTAGAAACTCTCATATTTCTCATGATTATTCTGTAAAAAAAAAAAAATTTTTCATCTACAGTTCAATAATTTGTCTCTTAATTTGACTCAAAAGTCAAATGACCATACTCTGAATAACTGTGGGAAGTGATGGTTGAACATGTGTACTGCATTAGATCTGAGCATTTTGAATGGCCTGTGCAAAGGCGACTATGAAGGTTGCTACACATTTAAAACCCAATTCTGGGAGCAGTGTGACAGACTATTTCGTTTTTTTTCACGTGAACTTTACATGAAACTGTTTGACTATTGTGAATTATCAGTCGTTGATCGTATTGATTCTGACCATTTGCCGGTGACTGCATGTGTTGTTTTTCGAAGGTTGCGATCTCATGATTTCAGTATGCAAGAAGAGGATTATGTCATGTACACATTTATGTGGGGATGAGAAGTGTGCGGATATTTACAGCAGTATCGTGTGCAGTGGTGAAATTCACACCAAAACTGGTCTTGTGATTGATTTAATTGATGTTAACGTGAATGATGCTGTGAAGGTTTTTAATGAATGTATCAGAGGGAGTGCTGAATCCATGAAAAAAAACGAACATCATTTGATAACAATGGAACTTCAGGAAGAATGTGAATTTGTTGTAAAAGAAACACTAGAAGATTGTTGTGGGTATTTCGTCGTGCAGTGGAATCTCAAGAGAAGTAGATTCAGTAACTGAAAAGAAAGGTGAATATGCTATTGCCAGACGTGAGTACGAACATTCCATTAAAGCGGAAGAGAAAACAGTTCAACCAAGCCTTGTTAGACAAGCTTATAATGTCAGTGAAAAAAAAAAAAGAATTTTCGGACGTTGTCCATATTGCATCTTTCAAAAGAAAACAGCCTAGAAACAACATATCTATTGATCCTGGTTTCAGCATTTTAAAGCTTTGTTGGATACGGATACTGACAATACGTTAAAGGAGGATTCAGTCGAGGACGAAACGGAAGCCTACATGAATCGTCCGATTTCTAAAGAAGAAATTCTGCTTGCTTTCAGGAAACTGAAAAACCGAAAAGCAGCTGGTCCTGACGATATTACTGCAGAGTTATCTAAGAATTCAAACGATCAGGTAGTATATTTTTTCTTCAAATTATTTAACAAATTATTTGAAAACGGTGAATTCCCTGATAGCTGGTCTGAATCTGTTATTCAACCTATTTTCAAGAAAGGAGATATTGATTAATCCAAACAATTATAGAGGGATTTCTTTGAGCGATGTTGGTGGTAAAGTATTTGGTATAATTATAAATAACAGATTGCAAGAACAGATGGAAGAAAACAACATCACAGGTGATTACCAAGCTAGCTGGATTTAAGAAAGGATATTCATCAGTCAATAACATATTTTCTTTCTAGCTGTCTTCCAGAAACAGTTTTGTTACAACCGGAAAATTCATGTTGCATTTATTGATTTCGAAAAAGCATTTGACACGATTAATCGAAATCTTCTGTGGCCAGTTCTCTTTAAAAATGGCATAAAAAGGTAAATTATGCAAATGCGTTAAGAGCATGTACAGTGATGTTAAAGCTAGAGTTTGAAGTGGTTCTCTGACAACAGATTACATTGCCTGCACATCTGGTTTAAGACAGGGAGATGCGTGCAGTCCTGTTGTGTTTTCTCTTTCATTAATGAATTAGGGGTGAAGTAATCAACAATGGAAAACATGGTGCTCGATTTTCGTTAGATGCATTTGAATTGTTTATTCTGTTGTTGGCCGACGATGTCGTTTTGATGGCTGAAACAGTTGTAGGTTTACAGACTCAGTTGAATAGCTTTCAGCGTGCCGCAACATCTATTCAGCTTAAAGTTAATATGATCAAGAGCAGTATTATAGTATTTTGGAAGGGTGGCTATTTGAGTGTGAGAGAAAGTTGGCTGTATAATGGTGTGACGTTGCCTGAAGTAAATGTGTATAAATAGGAATATTGTTCTCCACGCGCTTGAGTTTTACCGCTGCATGCAAAGACCTAGCAAGCAGAGCTAAAAGTGTTCTGATTTATCTTCTGAAAAGCTTGTATGTGTTAAATAACATTTCTTTTAATTTGTTCATGAACTTATTTGATTCTCAGATACAGGCAATTGTGCAGTATGACTCTGAATTGTGTGGTCTAGATAATGCTGCTATTCACTCTGAATCAGTTCATTTATTTGCTTTGAAGAAATTTTTAGGGGTGAAACGAATCAATATCCATTATGTATAAATTCTGCTGTTCAGTGTATTCGTTACTGGTTTAAGTTGATCCAAAATGGAGAACTACACGATTCCACGTAAAGCGTGTGATATGTTGCATGACCTGGATGCAAGAGGTCAGAAAAACTGGGCCACAAATGTTGGCTTATGCTCGTTTGAATATGGATTTGGTTTTTGTCTGGGCCAGTCAAGGTGTCGGAAGTGTTCATAATTTTATATGTTGCTTCCGACAAAGGCTTATTGACTGCCGGTGGCAAACCTGGTCCGATCATATCCAACCTGTGATAGATTCACCTTGTATAGAACTTTTTGCAGTGATCACAGTTTATAAACCTTACTTGCATTTTGATATTGATAAGCATCTGAAATATATTACAACTAGATTTAAGCTGGGGATTTCTGAGCTGGCAGTACACCGATATCGATATCAAATGTTTATGTCTAATGACTTCAATTGTCCATTATGCACTCAGAGCAAAGAAAATGAAGTGCATTTTGTTCTCTGTTGCCCAGCACTCGGACATATACGTGAAACGTTAATTAAGCCCAAATGTTATAGACATCCTTCACTGTTTAAATTGAGCCTGCTGATGTCATCGATTATACCTGAAGACGCACGTAACCTTTCTTTGTTTCTGTGTAAAGGATTTAAACAAAGAGGTGTTGTGACTGACTGAATGTACATGATTGCAATTGATATCATCTAATCTGGTTCTATTCTGAATCTGCTATATATCCTCATCCAGTTAAATGGTCACATTCCCCTTCATCATGGGCTGAGGCCTGATATGAATAAATCATCTCGAGTCTCTCTCTCTCTCTCTCTCTCTCTCTCTCTCTCTCTCTCCTCTGTCTGTCTGTCTATATATATGGCCTCTCTCTCTCTCTCTCTCTCTCTCCGTTTGTCTATGTATGGCCTCTCTCTCTCTCTGTCTGTCTGTCTATATAGGCTGTCTGTCTATATATGGCCTCTCTCTCTCTCCCTCTCTCTCGTCTCTCTCCTCTCTCTCTCTCTCTCTCTCTCTCTCCCCCCCCCCCCCCCCCTACTTCCATCCTTCCAGGGGTCTTTGCTCTTCCCCCTAAAGATTCCATGTCTCTGTGAGAAGTGACCGGAGGTATTCATGTACACCAGGCTGGCAGAGGAGGAGAAGGAGGAGGAGGGGAGTGGGTGGTACTTCACCTGACGCCTGGCTTTCTAGTTACCCCATCTTCAGTTAGGTCAGTTACCCGACCCAGTGCCTGCTGTTCCCGCCTCGTTCATCCCCCCTTCTCCATGCCCCCTCTCTCCCCCCCACTCCCCCCCCCCTCCCACCCTGCTCCTCACCACTAATCGTCACCACCTTCCCCACATCCCCATCCCCTTGCCCTTGTTGTGAAACCTTTGACTTCATTGTTGTTGTTGTTTTTCTTACAAACAAAACAAAACAAAACAGTAATCGTCAGGTGTTTTCCAGTCAGCGTTTGTGTACATTTTTTTTCAACTGCGTCTGTTCAGGTGCGAATCTGAAAATGTCTGTCTGTCCGTCCGTCTCTCTCTCTCTCTCTCTCTCCTCTCTCTCTGTCTGTCTCTCTCTGTTTGTCTGTCTGCCTCTCTCTCTCTCTCTCTGTTCGTTTGTCTATCCATGTATTCCTCTCGCTCTCTCTCTCTCTGTCTCTGTCTGTCTCTCTCTCTCTCTCTCTCTCTCTCAAGCTGGGACGATTGGATGCTGCTGAATCAGTTTAGCCTCGTCCCTCTTTCTCATTTGTCCTGCTCCCTTCCATCCCCCTCCTCTCTCTCTTCTCTTCCCTTCCCCCTTCTCTCTCCATCCCTCTCTCTCACCTCTCTCTCTCTCTCCACTTCTCTTTCTCTCCCCCCCCCCCCTCTCTCTCTGTCTCCAACAACTCTCAGTCTCTCTCCGCTTCTCTCTCTCTCTTCCCTCTCTCTCCACCTCTCACTGACTCTCTCTCTCTCTCTCTCTCTCTCTCCCCTCTCTCTCTCTCTCCTCTCTCTCTCTCCTTCGGCCTTCCACGTGCTCTTTGCCCTCCTCAACAACAACAACAACAAAAATATATATTCTATGTTAGAAGCTACCGGAAGAATATGTCTACCAAAGTGAAGGGGGAGGGTGGGGGGGTGGAGGGGGTGTGTAGAGGGATCTCACCTGTCGCCTGCCCATCTCTTACCCCCCATCTCCAATCTCCCAGTTACCCGACTACGTGCCGGCGGCTCCCGTCCGTCCTCCCATCTACCTCTTCTTTCACGCCCTCTCTCTCCTCCTCCTCCTCCACCCCCCCCTCCCCCCACGCGCCCTGCCCTCTTCCCCACCACCACCAGCCTGTTCCCCGCGCTTCCCCCCCTCCCCCCCCCTCTCTCCTCTCCACCCCTCCCCCTTTCCACCGCGCGCGCGCCCTTGCCCTTGTTGTTGGAATGTTGTGCTCGAGGTTGCTTCTAGAAAAAAAAAAAAAAAAAAATCGTCGGAAGTTTTCCTGTCCGCGTTTTTACACCTTTTCTTTCGTGACGTCTGTTTCCTGTTCAGGTGCTGAGAATGTGTTGACTACCCCCCCCCTCTCTCTCTCTCTCTCTCTCTCTCTCTCTCTCTCTCTCTCTCTCTCTCTCTCTCTCTCTCTCCTCTCTCTCTCTCTCTGTGTCTCTCTCTCTCTCTCGTTTTCTTAAGTCTTAATTTTTTAATTATCTAAGTTTTTTTTCTACTTTATCAAGCTTCAGCCCCCCCCCACCCCTCCCCTCCCTTCCCTCCCGCACCCCCGCCCATACCCTTTCCAACTTTTTCTTCGTTTTTTTTTCTTCTTCTGTATTTTTACATTATCGTTTACTATCGACTCTCTCTCTCTCTCTCTCTCTCTCTCTCTCTCTCGCTCTCTCTCTCTCTCTATTTCACTTTAATGTATAAGAACTGGACATTGTTTTGTTTTTTTTTCAAATTCCTCTTTTTCCTTTATCACTTTTTTTTTTTCTTTCCTTTTTTTTTCTATTTTTCTCTCCTACCCTTTGGCATTTTCTCACAGTCTCCTTCACTGACAAACATATTATGGGAAGTGAGCTGAAGTAGGAATGCTTCTATTTCGTTCTGTTTTTTGTGAGTGGATCTCAGAATCCGGACGAAGGTGGGGGTGCGAGGGGGAGGGCGGATATAAGTTGAGGAAGACGAGGAAGGGGGGGGGGGGGGGGGGAGGGGGATGGGGAAAGGGGTACATTTCATGCGTTGACCGATGGACTGCTTCTGTTTTGCATATTTCTTTGCTCGTGTTTGGCTTCTGTGTTTTTCTCGTTTTTTTTTTCTGTTATTTTATTTTCTAATATGTTTCTTTATAAAGCAAACGTTAGTGTTTGCCTAGAGGGCTGAATGTAAAAAAAAAGCATAATCATTTATGCTCATCCTAAAACCCTCTTTAAAAAATTGTTCATTGATTCCCCTCTCTCTCTGTCTCTCTCTGTCTGTCTGTCTGTCTGTCTGTCTGCCTCTCTCTCTCTCTCTCTCTCTCTGTGTGTTTCTCTTGTCTCTGTCTCTCTCTCTATGTGTGTGTCTCTCTCTGTATGTCTGTGTGTGTGTGTGTGTGTGTGTGTGTGTGTGTGTGTGTCTCTGGCTCTCTCTCTCTGCTTCTCTCTCCTCCCCCCCCCTCTCTCTCTCTTCTCTCGGTATGTGTGTGTGTGTCTCTTTGTCTTTGTCTCTGTCTCTGTCTCTGTCTCTCTCTCTCTCTCTCTCTCTTCTCCTCTCTCTCTCCTCTCTCTCTCTCTCTCTCTCTCTCTCTCTCGTCTCATTTGGACATCTTAAGTTGTTTTTGTTTTTTTGTTTTTTTTATCCCCGTCATTGTCTTGGAACCACCAGCCGACCGCTGACGGCAACATCAGCAAAGAGTCAGCCTGAATGCCTCCTTGTTTATCAGACATACCAAGCTATCCCCGGACCCCCCCCCCCCCCCCCCCCCCCCCCCCCACCACCACCCACCACCATTCTCAGCCACTATCGCCACCACCCCCACCACCACCTTCTTCCTAAAATCACTTAGCTGTCCCCAGCCTACCTTCTCTCCGGGATCCCACCACCGTCCCCCCTCATCCTACTCTCCACCTCCCCGTCGTCTTCCTGCAAGCTTCTTCTCCTCGTTCAGGTCACGCCACAATTAGGATTTTGCACTAAAGCACGACATACTCCATGTCAACGTTTTGACCCCGACCATAAATTTGAGTCAGCATTTCACGTTAATTCTGATTACTGATCAAAAGTGCACCCCCCCCCCCCCCCTTTTCCCCCACCGATTTCTTTTTTTTTTTTTTTTTTTTTTTTTTTTTGGGGGGGGGGGGGGGGGGGATTTCCACCGGTGAAATCCAAACCATCTTCAAACATCTGACCTTCACCTTAGTTGACGTCACATTTCAGGCCTTTGCACTCACCCGGTGAATACCTATCTTTGCGCCCAAATAGTCCCATCCCTTCGATTTTTCATCTGTCGACTTGGAACCCCCTGGCATGTATCTTGATGGCCATAGGAAAACAAAATCAGGAGAGTCAGCTTTCAGATGCAATAATCTCAAGACAATCTGATTGCGCGCGCGCACGCGAGTATGTGTGTGTGTGTGTGTGTGTGTGTGTGTGTGTGTGTGTGTGTGTGTGTGTGTATGCACTCTCGTTTGTAGGTGCATGCTACTCGTTGCAATATTTGTCTTCTTATTGGTCTCATTTATGTTTTCTTTCAGAATTTTTTTTCTGTATTTGTGGAGCGCTTAAGGCTTAAGCAAAATTAAAGTGTCATAACGAATCATTACTAATCATTGCGTCAGTCTATAAACACTCGACTCCTTAAAGCAAAGCCTCGGCGCATTGGATTTTTTTTTTTTTTGGTGTGCAGCCACAGACTTTTAACCATAATTATCAGCTGGTTTGCTTGACGTAGTGTGGATTGGGTGGTTTTGTGAAGAGACCGCGACCACGTTTGTTTTCCCTCTCAGTGATGTGACTGGGCCTGCGGGTTCATCTTTGACTCGCGCTGCAGGAAATAGTTTCCATCCGCTGTCTGTTTGTTTCTTTGTTTGTCTCTCTGTCGCAAAGGTTTCGCAAAGAAGAAGAAGAAGGAGGAGGAGGAGGAGGGAGGAGGGGGGGGGGGGGGGGGGGGGGGAGGAGGAGGAGGAGAGAGAAAAAGAAGAAGAAGAAGAAGAAGATCAACAACAACAACAACAACAACAACAACAGCAAACACACGTTCTCTCTCTGTCTCTCTCTCTCTCTCTGTCTCTCTCTGTCTTTGTCTCTCTCTCTCTCTCTGTCTTTGTCTCTGTCTCTAGCTCTCTCTCTCTTTCTCTCTCTTCTCTGTCTCTCTCTGTTCCTGTCTCTCTGTCTCTGTCTCACTCTCTCTCTCTCTCTCTCTCTCTCTCTCTCTCTCTCCTCTCTCTCTCATTTTCACTCTCTTATCTTTTTTTCCCTTATTCTCTTGCTCAGGCACGCTCCAAGATGTGGGACGGTCTTGTTCAAACACAGCACCTCAGACTGTCAGCCCACAGGGGGACACTGGACAACACTCCCTCATTATGAGCACAGCGGACACTGGGCTGCATTCATCATTATGACCACAGGGGGAACCGTAAAGCTGTCCTCTTGACCGCAGGTCAGTGTGTTCCTAGCACTTCTGCTGCTGTCCTCATCACTTGACTGACAGGTATACAGGGCTTGGCTCTTCACTCACACACACACACACACACACCACACACACCACACACACACACACACACTCACACACACACACACACACACACAACACACACCCCACTACAAACACAACACACACACACACACACACACACACACACACACACACACACACACAACACACACACACACACTGACTGTCTGAAACCATTTACTGTCAGATTAACATAGTGTTGTACTGACTTTTAAAAGGATAAACCTAAATGAATATTAATGAGAAAAAAAGAAAATAATACAAATAACATCTGAAAGACATAAAAAACGTAAAGGAAAAATTAAACAGGGGGAACATTTAAACATTTGTAAGTAGAATAAATAAAATCAGAATTGTAACAATAAACCAGATTAACACCAACACACACACACCACACACACGCACGCACGCAGCACGCACGCACGCACGCACGCACACACACACAGACACACACAGAGTCCACTTTGAAATAAAGGTGACAGAGGGGAAAACCGTTCCAGAGCAGCAGGGTGGGGGGGGTTGGGAAGGGGGGGTGGGGGTGGACTAGGGATGGGGATGAAGAAAGGAGGGGGGGGGGGGGGGGGGGGGGCGGGAGGGTTCTTTAACACAACGTTGAGACCATCAGAATGACGCCGCGTTGAAACGGGCAGTTAAATTACTGTTGTGTGTTGTGTGTGGGGGGGCGTGGGGGGGGGGGGGGGTGGCATGTACGTGCGCGGTGTGTGTGTGGGAGTGTATAGTGTATGGTGTTAGTGTTCGTGTGTGTGTATGTGTGTGTGTGCTCGTCTCTCTGTCTCTCTCCCTCTCCTCTCTCTCTCTCCCTCCCATCTCTCCTCTCCTCCCCTCCTATCTCCCTCCCTCTCTCTCTTTCCTCTCTCCATTCTCTTTCCCCCCTCTCTCCCTTCTAGGGGTATGGGAGTGGTCTCTTTGTGCCCTCTCCCGTCTCTTTTCTTCTCTCCGATCTCCTCTTTCCATACCCATCCTCTTTTCCTCCTCTCTCCTCTCCTCGCCTCTCTATCTCTCCTCCTCTCTCCCTCCCCATCTCCCTCCCTCCCTCTCTCTCCTCTATCTTCCCTCTTCCTAGCCTCTCTCGTCCCCTCTCTCTCTCTCGCTCTCTCTCTCTCTCTCTCTCTCTCTCTCAATGGGCCCAGTGTGTACAAGACAGTGATGAAGATCGTGCAGTCGTCCACATCTCCAACAATCGTCCCACTGTGTATTGACAGTGCCAGTTATCCACACCCCCCCCCCCCGCCCTCACCCCACCCCCACCCCCCTTCTTCAAGGCTCTGCTTGTGGCCATAAATTTTCTGTTAACACACGAACGTAAATAGAGAGTCTACGACCGCTGTGGTTCCTCTCTCTCTCGTCTCTCCTCTCTCTCCTCTCTATCTCTCCTCTCTCTTGTGTGTGTGGTGTGTGTGTGTGTGTGTGTGTGTGTGCCTGCCTGCCTGCCTGTCTGTGCGTACCCGGAAGCGTATATGTTGTATGAGCACGCGCGCGCATGTGTACGCGTTACGTGTTGTGGTGTGTGTGGTGTGTGTGTGTGTGTGTGTGTGTGGTGTACGCGCGTGCGTGCGTGTGTGGTGTGGTGTGGTGTGTGTGTGTGTGGTGTGTGTGTGGTGTGTGTGTGTGTGTGTGGTAGAGGGACAGAGAGAGAGAACGAGAGAGAGAGAGAGAGAGAGAGCGAGAGAGAGAGAGAGAGAGAGAGAGAGAGAGAGAGAGAGAACGGGCTATCGTCAGCTTGTGTGCGTTCTCTAATGTGTATTTGTGTGTATGTGTGTTCGTGAGTGTGTGTGTGTGTGTGTGTGTGTGTGTGTGTGCACGTGCATATTTGTGTATGGTGTGAGTATGTGCGTACGTGCGTGCGCGCGTGTGAGAGTTACTCCATGCACACGAGCGTGTATAGGAAAATGGGTTATCTTGTGTGCATGAATGTGTACGTGTGTGTGTGTGTGTGTGTGTGTGTGTGTGTGTGTGTGTGTGTGTGTGTGTGTGTGTGTTTGTGTGCGCTCATGAGTGCGTGCATGCATATGCACACGCTTGTCTTTGTATGTGCTTGTGTATGTGTATGGATGTACGTGTTACTCTCTCTCTTCTCTCTCTCTCTGGTGTGTGTGTGTGTGTGTGGTGTGTGTGTGCGCGCGCGCGCGCGTGTAACTGGGGAAGGGGGGGGGGGGGTTAGGGTGAAGCGGAGGAATACTGATGTGTGATATTTCCTATATTTTCCTCGCCAATTATTTGTTACACATGTCAAAATATAAACGATGATTAAAGAAACGCACTGGTCTGTTTGTGTGCTGACTTATCTAAACTGTACAGCCGAGACAGTAAAAAATGCCTACGGCTCTCTCTACCAATAAGAGAATGTTACTATTTCTAGTGCCGGAGAAGAGGGACGGAAGAATAACGGCTCGATATGATTAGGAAAAAAAAAAAGTCCTTTCAGACCTTTATTCCACGAAGACAACATTGACCTCGCTTGTGTCGAAGATGAAGAGTATTTGAAAAAAAAAAAAAGGTAGTTGAATTTGAATGATGGATCGTGTGAACCTTGTCATTATTTTTCTACACAGATAATGTATACTTTTTTTTTTTTAATTCGCTAGATTCTGTACGTTTCTGTGCAGTTGGTAGAAAGACCTGTCGAGATTAAATCGCTGCCGTATCGCTGCCGTATCGCTGCCGTATCTGAGGTTGTCTGGCGCGTCATGTCAGAGTTAGATGGACGAGCAGTACCAAGATGTTCGTGTCTTCAAGGCGTAAACCATGCCAATTTAATTTTACCGGCTATAGGCCAAGAGCATTAGGTTAAACGTTGAACGCACGAGTTCACACACGCGCGCGCGCGCGCGCGCGCACACGCACGTACACACACACACACACACACACACACATACACACACACACACACACACACACATAAGCACACACGCACACACACATATACACACACACGCACACACACATAAGCACACACAAAACACACACACACACACACACACACACACACATAAGCACACACACACACACACACACACACACACACACACACACACACACAAACCCATTGGGGGCGGGGTGAGGCGGGATGGGAGGGGGGGGGGGGGGGGTGGGGGAGAGGGGGTGGGGACGCCGGGAGACAAAAGAAGGAAAGGGGGGGGGGGGGGTTATGAACGACGAAGACGAACTTAATCTCGGTGCAAAAGAATTCCCTCATCTGCGAAAACGAGAGAGATTTCAACAACGAAAACAGTTTGCGTGCAAGGTCCGAGTCGCATCTTAACGCTCCTAGTTCACGCATGAAGCGGGCTTCTCTTGTCAAAGAGCACGAAGAGAGGAAAACAAACGAACGAACGCACCAGAAAACTGAGCAAAGAACTGGGTGGCTCGGTGCTGCCTCTCGGGGATGTTTTCATCAGCATGTCCACACGTTGAACACGACGGAATGGTGTACACGCCATCATGACTGTGGTTCCCATCATCATCATCATCAGCTTCATCTTCATCTTCACCATGGGCCGGGATAGCTCAGTTGGTAGAGCGCCGGACTCGGTAGTCCAAGGGCTGCGGTTCGAATCTCCGCCGAGCCGTTTCGGCACAGGGGGATTTTATTTTTTCCACCTCGGAGTTAACGTTAGTTCTGTCTCCATTTCCCAAAACAGTCCTTCGAATGGGACTAGAAACCGAGGTTCCGTGTGTGAGCACACGACAAATCCATCACCATTTTTCGGAAGAGAAGGCCAGTTTGGCCGTTGGTATGGATGACACGTTACATATAGCGTGCACCGTCCCCGAAGATGGAGTATGGCTGCTTTAATGGCGGGCGGGAATAAGAAAAAAAACGGTCATGCACACAATAATCCACTCCCTTTGTTGGGTAGGTGGGATTAATACTTACCTAATACTCACAGAGTGAGTGTCGGCAGGAGTATCAGCCTGCGTACGCAGCAGAAGAAGAAAATCTTCACCATAACTATCACCTCCCCCACCACTACCACCACCGGTATGACCGCCGCCTCACCATCGTCGTCGCTCTCATCGACACGCTAAACATTATAATAATAAATGACCGGCGGAATCA
>JADBJO010001251.1:100000-107500 GCA_016801955.1 Conus betulinus | reverse complement strand
TACAGACAGTGTGAAGGTCCTAAGGTCGTTTCTCAGGGAACGTGACTCCTGTTAGAAAGAGACAGTCTTCATCTTCTTCTTCTTCTTCTTCTTCTTCTTCCTCCTCTTCTTTCTTCAGCGTTCCAGTATCTGGTAGCGTGTGAACTCGTTTTACCCTGTGGGATACTCACACTCTACTCGAGAGTATAGTCAGTTCACTCCGACTTCGTTGAGTGCAGAAATTTGTGGGAAGAGGTTGTGGGAAAAAAAAAAAAAGATAGATAAAAAGATAATGGTAGACAGAAAGGACAGTAGACGACAGTACAGCAAAGGAGGAGACAGAGAGAGAGCGAAAGGAAAAAGGGGACGTTACTAGCACAGATTGTTCAGAAGATGGGGGAACTCTTTGTACAAAAGACCGCCCCCGCCCCCCCCCCCCCCCCCCTCCCCGGTGACACTGCATACATCCTGACACGGGTCGCCTCTCTCTGAGAGCGAATCGGAGGAGGAGGGGGAAACACAGGAAAAAGACAGGGCAGCACCTACAGTCATCCACTCAGGTACTGGTGCAGCCCCCCCCCCCCCCCCCCCCCCCCGTCCCGCCCCGTCCCCCTCAACGCTTCCCACATCTCACTCCCACCACCTCCCTTTCTCCACCACCCCCCTATACCCCCTTCACCCTTCCCTGCCCCCTGTTCCTCAACATATCTACCCTCCTTCCAACCTCCCATTAACGAACAGTAAACCACGGGCAGTAGTAGGTGTAGTGGGGACACCTAATGGCCCCTCAATGAAGGCTTTCCAGGTGGGTTTTTTTTTTTCCCCCCCCTTCTGATCTCTCTTTGATTTTCGTCAGTCCGGGGCTGCGGTGGGGGGAACATTCCGTGCATTTCTTGGAGAATGTTGTCTGCGATAAGACACGAGACTTGACCTGTTGTGCCTGGCTGACTGATGCGGCAGAGTGGAGGGGTGGGGGGGGGGGTGAACTGTGTTGGCGCTGGGAAGCAGGAGAGAGAGAGAGAGAGAGAGAGAGAGAGAGAGAGAGAGAGAGAGAGAGATGATTGGACACGAATGGATGGATGCAGGGTGGAAGTGATGAAGGTGGAAGAAAGGATGAATCGGCGGATCAGTCAATAGGCATGTGAAAAGCGAGGGTCGATTTCGTCTTCCGTGTGTGTGTGTTTTGTAAGGCTAAGCCGGCTTGTGATGTGTGTGTGTGTGTGTGTGTGTGTGAGTGTGTGTGTGTGTGTGTGTGTGTGTGTGTGTGTGTGTGTGCTGCGTGCGTGTGTGTGTGTGTATGTGTGCGTGTGCCTGCGTCCGTGCGTTCGTGTGTGTGTGCGTGCGCGTGTGTGTACGTGCGTGTGTGTGTGTGTGTGTGTGCGTACGTGCCTCTGTGTGTGTGTGTGTGTGTGTGTGTGTGTGTGTGTGTGTGTGTGTGTGTGTGTAAATCGCTGATACAACAAACATCATTTTTCACCTGACTGTATATGCTTGCATTCAGGGAAAGCTGTCTCTCTGGTGACACACAGAGCGGGGGCGGGGGGAGCCGATGGTGGGGGTGGGGGGTGGGGGGGGTGGGTGTGACCAACCCTCCGTCATCGGGACTCCATAAAAAGATTTAGAAAGAGAGAAAAAGGAGCGCGCCGCTACCCCCCCCCCCCCCCCCCCCCCCCCCCCCGATGACTCCCCCCCCCCCCTCTCCCCCCAAAAGGAGAAACCCGCACACACCCCCCCCCCCCCCCCCCCCCCCACACCCCCCCCCCAATCCCACCCGACCTTCCACACACACACACACACACACACACACACACACAAACTAACCTTTCCTCAACCCAAGCCTTAACCTAACCCAACCTAACCTTAACCTTCCTAACCCTAACCGTAAACCGGTACGCATGAACGAAATAGGGGCGGATGAGGGACAAGACAAGCATGCAGGGGAGGGGCCCCCTTTTTTTAACCCTTTTTCAACAACAACCAAAAAAAAAAAAATGCATTGGTCAGTATTGTGGAATGACAGAGAAACGGATACGGATAAGGTAAGTTTTATCACGTTGAGACCCTTGCCTTTCATGAGAATGATACAGACAGACAGACAGACAGACAGACAGACAGACAGACAGGGCAGACAGACAGAGGCAGACAGACGGAGGCCCCTTTTAAAACTCCTTTTTTTATAACCAAATAAAATGCAGTGATCAATATTTGTGCCGTAAGAGAGAGAGAGAGAGAGAGAGAGAGAGAGAGAGAGAGAGAGAGAGATACAGACAGACAGACACAGAGAGACGGAGACAGAGAGAGAGAGAGAGAGAGACAGACAGACAGACAGACAGACAGGCAGGCCAGGCAGGCAGAGACAGACGGAGACAGAGACAGAGACAGAGAGAGTGGTGGCAGTCAGACGCCACAGACAGACAGACAGACGTAAGGTGGGGGGGGGGGGGGGGGGGGGGGGGGGGGGGGGGGGGATTCACCAAGGCCGTGTGTATACACGCCGATAGCCAGCCTTCAAAGCCGGCACCCCGATTGCAGCCGATAACGTAGAAGAAAGAAAGTGCGTGTGCGGGAGGAGGGGAAGGTGCGCGCCAGGGGTGGGATGGTGGGATGGGGGGGGGGGGGGGGGGGGGGGGGGGGGGGGGGGGGGGGGAGGATGGGGGGGGGGGGTGCAGTGAGGTAGGAAGCAGCGGGTTAGGGGATGGGATGTGGGGGTAGGGGTGGGGGATCCTCGAATCCAGGCGCAGTAATCTCTCCCACCTTCCTTCCACCACGTACGCCACTAACCTCACTCCTGCCCCCACACCTCCCCTCCCCCCCCCCCACACACACACATCCCACCCCCTTCCCTTATTCCAACATCCCCCTCCCCCATCCGCCCTTTCCACTCCCTAATCTCCCACCCCTCGGCCATTAATGACCTGTACGAAGTGGCAGGGCGAATGCCGTTGAGCTGAATTCCCGGGGATTTCTTTCCCTGTTTGGATAGTGGTGGGGGGTGGGGGGGGGGGGGGGGGGGCTCCGCTGTTTGTATGGCTCTGACCTCCCCCGCTCCTTCCCCCCCCCCCCCCCCCCCCCCCCCCCCATCAAAGGAAACGACCCATGTCTGTTGACTCGTTTGCCACGTGCATGGATACGGCTTGTTCTGTACAAGCAGGGAGAGGGGGGGAGGGGGGGGGGGGGGGGGGGGGGGGGAGAAGGAGAAAGAAACAAGCATGACAAAGAAAAGGAAAGGAAAAAGACAAAAAATAAAAAGAAGGGAGAAAAATACCCGAATAGATCCAAATGTTGATGAAAGGGGGGGGGGGGGGGGGGGGGGGGGGGGGGGGATACACAGATAGATGGATTGGTGGATGGTTATAGACAGATCAATAGATCGATCGATCGTTCGATAGGTAGATAGAGATAGATAGATAAGACAACTAGATAGAAGGATGGATAGAAGATGGATGGATAGATAGATACATAGATAGATAAAAAGATAATAGATAATAATAGAGATAGATAGATAGATAAATAGATAGAAGGATATAGAAGGATGGATGGATAGATAGATACATCAGCTAGATAAAAAGATACACCAGGAAAAAAGATGATAAACGATCATCTGAAGTTCACCATCAGCTACCAATGTACACCAGGGAAAAAGATGAAAGCAATCGACACAGTAAACTGATACTGACCCCCAAAACACTCTGCCTTTACAGCATACACTACCTTTACCAACACACTCTACCTTTACCAAAAGTCTATCGTTATCAATACACTCTACCGTTACCAAAACACCTTTACCTTTACCAACACACTCTACCTTTACCAACACACTGTACCTTTACAAATACACTACCTTTACCAACACACTCTACCTTTACCAACACACTCTACCTTTGCAAACACACTCTACCTTTACCAACACACTCTACCTTTACCAACACACTCTACCTTTACCAACACACTCTACCTTTACCAATATACTCTACCGTTATCAATACTCTCTTACCGTTACCAAAACACTTTTACCAACACACTCTACCTTTACCAACACACTCTACCCTTACCAACACACTCTACCATTATCAGTACACTCTACCGTTACCAAAACACTTTTACCAACACACTGTACCTTTACCAACACACTGTACCTTTACCAACACACTGTACCTTTACCAACACACTCTACCTTTACCAACACATCTACATGAATACGATGCGCGCGTGCGCTGCACCAGACAGGGAAACGCGAGTCTAGGCCGGGCAATACATCGGCCCACCCAAAACTAGAGCGCGCGAAAAAACATAAACCTCGGGGTACGCCCTTTACATCCAGGGGCACTGAGCTATATTGAGGTACATATTTGAGATCAGCGGTCTGGGGAAAAAACCCAAAAAAAACTCAAAGTATTATAGAGCAAATGGGAGGGAAGGGAAGGTGGTGGGTGTTGGGGGTGGGGTGGGGGGTAAGCCGGAGGAGGAGTGCGGAGGAGGAGTGCGAGCTAGTTTGAGAGCATAGACCTGGGGACACAAGGAAAAGGGTCCGCTAGAACTGCTTCCCATTCCCAATAACTCTCTTAACAGTTCGCCGTGTTTCTGGCTGCAGACGCCATCCCCCCCCCCCCCCTCCCCACCACACACACACACACACGCACACACCAAGGTTTGCTGTGAAGAAGAGAGTCTGCAGTGCAATGCGGTCAGTGGCCACTGTCATCCGCAGCTGTGCACGGTATACTCGGACATGGCAGGGCTACCCTGACCTACTTTCCGGCTCCGCTTCCGTTCACGCACGCCTCCTTCACCCTATCCGCCCACATGCAGTCCCTCCCCTGTCGCCCCCCCCCCCCCCCCCCCCCCCCCCCACACACACACACACACACCCTGGCCCTTAAAATTTCAAAGCGAAAAAAAGAGAAGAAGAAGAAGAAGAGACTAACAACCAATAAAACGACGGTGATATTCAAAACGGATGAAATATCAGCTGCCGAGAGAAGTTCTGCACACACACACACACACACACACACACACACACAGAGAGAGAGAGAGAGAGAGAGAGAGAGAGAGAGAGAGAGAGAGAGAGAGTACACGAGTATAAATATTGTTTACAGAGGGTAAACGGATAACGTGACAGTTTTGTTGTACACCACGTGATCCCATCAAGGGAGAACACCAGAGAGACAGACAAAAAGAAACCGGAACCTGAAGCATATACCTAACACAAATGAACAACACTTTCAGCTCAACGGGTGACTGATGTTCAAAACTGACGTTAACTTATCAGCAGATCGTTTCTGCCGAGAGAAAGTTCTACGTTCCTTGCTTGTGAAGTTTAGTGGAGGGCATTCTGGCGATGTAGTCCGAAGGAGGGGGGGGGGGGGGGGGGGGTGGGAGGGGGGGAGGGGTTTAAAGGCCAAAAGGACCTTCAACAGAAAGAAGCCATGATAACCTGCTACAGTGACTAAGTAAGTGATGACGATAACGCAGCAGTGACGTACTGCCATGTTTTGATGTCACAGCACGCTATCCTTATTCATCCGTGGCTGCTACAGACTATTGCAATACCTAACAGGGAAGGCGAGGGAGGGGGGGGGGGGGGGGGGGGGGGTCAGGGGAGTCAGGTAGGGGGCATTGGGGTAGGGAAGGGGGGGGGGGAGTCTTGGGGTGGGGGTGGGGGGTGGGGTAGGTTTACCGTTAACAGCAGAGACTGTAGCAAAGTGTAGCGCGCTCCCACCTTGACATCTTCCGCCTTTAAAAACAGCCTTTCCCATTCGCTCTGCCTGCACGCCCTCTCTCAAATAAACTCCGTTGAAAGAGGACGCCAGGGGGGAGAAGCTCAGACAACCGACGTGAGTTGAATATCGTGGAGAGAGAGAGAGAGAGAGAGAGAGAGAGAGAGAGAGAGAGAGACAGAGACAGACAGAGAGAGAGAGAGTGTATGTGACCAGACCACAGACAGACAGAAATGAAAACGATGTCCAACTGAAATAGCATCCCTTTTGGTCTGGCGGCCATTCTTCCTAACACATGGACAGATAAGTCACTCTTCGTGCTTTGTTTGTACTGTCCTAAATGTTAAATGTGATTTTTTTTTTTTTTTTTGCCTGAAGAAGGCCCAAGAGGTCGAAAATGCATCGTGTCTTGTCCCGTGCTTTGTTCGACAATGTCCTCGGCGGTAACTAGCCCCCTCTCTTTCCAAATTTTGAAAGAACAGTCGTCGTTAGATTTGCCTTCCCTCGCTCGAAGGGAGAAAGAACTGCCATGCCGTAGGTAGCGGTCAAACTCCTGGTGGCGCCGAAGCAGCGGAACTGCAGGACAATGGCATGGAGACTGTAAGGGCATGAATGCTCCATGTAGGAATCGCAGCTTCAAGACATTTCGCCTGTAGTTGTTATTTCTAAGATGGAATGCACTGACTTTTCAAACACGATGGGGGGGTAAGATTACAGTTCAACGTAAGCGATTACAAAATTGGGGAAGAGGGAGGGGGGTGGGGGGGGGGGGGGGGGTGGGGGGGGGGTGGGGGGTGCTAGTTGAGTTGAGCAATGTTGTCGATGTTTTTACACCTCAAGTTGGTTGCGTGGTTTGATGACAGGATTGGTTTGACAGGGTAGCGGGTTGTTTCTGTTAAAGGGAGGGACCGAGTAGAGCGTGACACGATCAAGAGATTCCAATGAAATAAGATTAAACAAATGACAACGCCGTTTTGTAAAAAAAAAAAAAAAAAAAAAAAGAAAAAAGGGGGACATGTTGATCAAAATTAGAAAAAAGTACTCAATTTTATTTATTCATTGATTTCTATTTTTTTTTTTAAAGCAATTTTTTTTTTTTTTTTTAAAGTAAAGTATACCGATGAATAATCCATACGTGCTACATCATATCTGATAAGAGAGAGAGAGAGAGAGAGAGAGAGAGAGAGAGAGAGAGAGAGAGAGAGAGTACACACAACAAAGCTGAATAGTGAAAAGCAAACAAAAAAAAAAGATGGAAAAAAAAAAAAATCCGTTCACCAAACAAATCTCGCAGTCTGACCAACGCATACATCCGATTATTATACTCAAGCTTTTTTTTTTTTTTTTTTCAATCGGGGCTGGAAGAGCAGCCGCTTACAGGCTGAAAAAATGTGATTGGGGGCAAAACAAAAAAATGTTTCATTCAAGTTATGTTGTTCATGGTCAGGCAAACACAATAAGGGACCATGTGACAGAATTTCATAGCGTATGGATTGAAATATGACACGCGTTGTGATAAAAGTCCGCAAAAAGAAAGACAAAAAACACAACTTCACGGGTCCTTGACTCTGGACACCTGGAACCCATCAACGTTAGATCGTTTGGAGGCCACCCATCTGACGCCACCTGACATCTGCTGCCGCGTCATTCCAGTATAGTGTTCAAGGGCGCCTACTCTGGTTCACCATACAAGGGACACCACCCACGAAGCCCCACGCTGACTATATATACAGAAATGGTCTAGACGCGAAGGCCGTCTGAGAGAGCGCGTGTTTCTCCGTGGGTGGAAAACACCGCTTAGTGC
>JADBJO010001251.1:90000-95000 GCA_016801955.1 Conus betulinus | reverse complement strand
TGACGATCCACGCTCTCGTGTACGCAACGGGGTGCCTACCTGGGTAGTGCCGACTGAAGAGCTGCCGCCTGCCGGCGCTTCCTTCCAGCATTTCCCATGCCATCCAGTCAGTATCGTTCACTCAGTTTCCTTACTCCTTCCTTCATTCTTTTTCCATTTCTCACGCAGGGTGCATGCTATGTTATTATGCAACGTGTCATCCACGGCCAACGGCCAAACTGGCCTTCTCTCTCCCGTTAAGTTCGTGACGGGGATTCGACGTGTGTGCAAGTTTCAGAAAGGCAAAGTCCTGGGTTATGAGACGCGGTTGGTGCGTTTCATCCATAGCGGCGTGTGGCCTGTGCCGCTGGGCATGTGTGCTCTGGCGGAGGAGTGGGGGTGGGGGGTAAGGGTGGGGGTGGGGGGTGGAGGAGGATTGCAGGTCTTGGGGTGCAGGAGGAGACTTTCCTCACTTCCTGAACGGAAAGTGAGCAGCAGGTCTGGCAGCTCTGAAAGAGAGGGGCGCGCACGGAGTGAACTGGACCGACGGGGTGGGATACAGTGTTCGACTCCCAGGTTTCTTTTTCGAGTTCTGTCTGTGTGTCTGTCTGTCTGTCAGTCTGTCTGTCTCTGTCTGTCTGTGTGTCTGTCTCTGTCTCTGTCTGTCTGTGTATGTGTGTGTGTGTGTGTGTGTGTGGTGTGTGTGTGTGTGTGTGTGGTGTGTGTGTGTTGTCGTCGGTTTAATGTCCTTCCACTACAGTGATTCAGACAGTAAGTGTGCCTCGATAGCGCAGCAGGTAGTGCGTCAGTCTCATAATCACAGTGTGTGTGTGTGTGTGTGTGTGTGTGTGTGTGTGTGTGTGTGTGTGTGTGTGTGTGTGTGTGTCGGTTTAATGTCCTTCCACTACAGTGATTCGGACAGCATCTGTCCTCGATAGCGCAGTAGGTAGTGCGTCAGTCTCATAATCACAGTGTGTGTGTGTGTGTGTGTGTGTGTGTGTGTGTGTGTGTGTGTGTGTGTCCGTCTCTCTCTCTCTCTCTCTCTCTCTGTCTCTGTGTGTGTGTGTCTGTGTGTGTGTGTGTCCCAAATCTCTCGTGTGTCTCCGTCTACACTCTCTGTCTCTGTCTCTCTCTCAAATCCTCTCTCTCTCTCTAAAACGCACAAATACGCGTCTCCACCGTATACAACGTATATATGCACATACATCCAAATTCATATGTACACACAAAATCTCTCTCTCTCTCTCTGTCTCTCTCTCTCTCTCTCTCTCTCTCTCTCTCTCTCTCTCTCTCTCCTCTCTCTCTCTCTCTCTCCCCAACCCTGTCTCTGTCTGTCTGTCAGTCTCTCTCTCTCTCAGTCTCCTCTCTCTCTCTCTCTCTCACACTCACACACACACACACACACACACACACACACACACACTCACACACACACACACACACACACACACATGCGTGCGCGCGCGCACGCGTTTGAAGTAATCCTTTGGCCCTATTTAGAGCACCGATACAAAAAAATTAATAACACTTAATCCAGATCACGTCAAACAAAAAGAAAAGGAAAACAGTTAACGTCCTGGCACAGGTATCGGATCGGAGGATGGGAGATGGATGTGGGGTGGGGGGGTGGGGGGGGGGGGGGGATGTTTGGAAAGAAAACATATCGGCAGAAGAGAAGCGAAAAACACAGCAATTGGAAAAGTAAACTACACTAGAACCAGAACTGATGTGTAATTTACTGAAATGAATATATATTTTGGTACGGTTAGTGGATAGCTTTCACCAGCTAGCTACCAAAAACTGCCAAGGTTAAACATCGAGGTGGACATTTTTTTTTGTACACATTTCTTTCTACGACGCGGAGTATTCGGGGCACTCGCCAACGAAATTGAATTCATCCTCAAAGGCATCCATATCACGTGTTTACATAAACAAAAAAATGTAGCTGAATTGCAATTCGTCGTCCTAACTCAGTTTTAAAGTCTTTTGGCGATTTCATGGAAACGAAGTTTTAACAGGAAAATGTCTGATGATTGCATAATGTACTACTTTTGCCCGTAACATTTGCACAGACACACTCACGTACACACACGAGCACTCACGTACATACGCACGCGCGCTCGCACGCGCGCACATATGTACGTGCGTGCGCCATGCACGCACGCATGCATGCATGCACGCGCACGCGGCACTGGCACACACACACACACACAACACACACACACACACACACACACACACACACACACACACACACACACACACAGCACACACGCAACACACACACACACACAACACACACACACCACACGCACACACACACACACACACACACACACACTGCGTAAGCCATTTCCGTTGGTGTTAAGATATTTAATTACTTGCCCATATTGCAGCCGCCATGCAATGGTCATCGGAAGCCAGAATTCATGACACCGGGTATTTAGGGACTTGGTATTTGCTCACCTTTGGGTTTGGCCGCCTCTATATAGCTCTCTCTCTCTCTCGTGCTTACTGATTTGATGGGGATTAATCAATTTCCCTTAACTGTCAGTGGGACGAGGATAAAGGTTTTGAGGAGACGATTAATACAGTGTGAATTTCAGTCACCAGTTCTACGAACGAAGGACGGGAATCGGAACTTTTTTTTTTTTTTTTTAATCCCCCTGCGAACAAGACTTGTGGCTATACGCCACGATGTGAACATACGCCACGATGTGAAACATACGCCACGATGTGAACATACGCCATGATGTGAACATACGCCACGATGTGAAAGTACGCCTTGATGTGAACATACGCCACGATGTGAAAATACGCCTTGATACGCCTTGATGTGAAATACGCCTTGATGTGAACATACGCCTTGATGTGAAAGTACGCCTTGATGTGAACATACGCCTTGATGTGAACATACGCCTTGATGTGAAAGTACGCCTTGATGTGAACATACGCCTTGATGTGAAAGTACGCCTTGATACGCCTTGATGCCTTGATGTGAAAGTACGCCTTGATGTGAAAGTACGCCTTGATGTGAACATACGCCCATGATGTGAACATACGCCGTGATGTGAACATACGCCACGATATGAACATACGCCTTGATGTTAAACAAACGCCATGATGTGAACATACGCCTTCATGTGAACATACGCCATGATGTGAACAGACGCCATAATGTGAACAGACGCCATGATGTGAACATACGCCATGATATGAACATACGCCATGATATGAACAGACGCCATGATGTGAACAGACGCGCGTTCAAGCGTTCAAGTGACCTGTTGTGTATCTGGGTGGTGCAGATCGGACTCCTTACACACACACACACACACACACACACACACACACACACACACACACACACACACACACACACACACACACGCGCGCGCGCGCGCGCGCGTGTATTTCTTGCATTAAGCATGGATAAGTTGCGGCGATATGAATGTGCATGACATCAGCTTTCACACACACACAGACACACACAGACACACACACACACACACACACACACACACACCCACACACACACACACACACACACACACACACACACACACACACCACACCACACACACACACACACACACACACACACACACACACACACACACACACACACACACACACTCACACACACACACACACACACACACACACACACAACACACACACACACACACACACACACACACACACACACACTCACTCACTCACTCAGGCACGCGCTTTTGTTATCAGCATACTTGAAACGTCTGTAATGAAGGGATCCGTGAACCGATCCTTATCTGTGTCATTTTCCCTTTTCCAGGGAGCCTCTCAACCGTTCGACATGCCGCAGTCTGCGCTGCATGGAGAGAGATGTTCGCTGGGGGTGGGTGGGTGGGAAAAAGAATCGCAAGTGCTGCAGGTTTGGGAATGTACGTGATGCACTGGGGGGTAGGGCTCTTTACGCATAATTGTGTGCTTCTGCTTGTAGCAAGACACGCTCTCTGTCTGTCTGTCTGTCTGTCTGTCTGTCTGTCTCTCCCTCTCCCTCCCATCCCTCTCTCTCTCTCTCTCTCCCCTCTCTCTCTGTGTCTCCTCCCCTCTCTCTCTCGCCATCCTCTCTCTCTCTGCCAGCCAGTCTCTCTCTCTCTGCGTCATCTCTGTCTCCTCTCTCTCTCTCTCGCATGCCAGTCTCTCTCTCTCTCTGCGTCTCTCTCTCTCTCTCTCTCTCTCTCTCTCTGTCAGTCACTCTCTCTCTCTCTCACCCCCCCCTCTCTTTCTTTCTTTCCTTCCATCCCTCCCTCTCTCTCCGCAGCCCTGATATGGCCCTTTGCAAGCGGCGGGGGGCTATACTTACCCTCTCTGCGTCATTCCTTCCCCCTCCTCCTCTCTCTCTCTCTCTCTCCTCTCTCTCTCTCTTTGTTCTCTCTCTATACTCCCTCCTACCCTTGCCTTCTCCATCTCTCTCTGTCCTCTGTCCTCTCCCACTCTCCCTCTCTCCCCCTCCCTCTCTCCTCCTCTCCCCATCCAATCCCCTCCTCTCCGTCCCCTCTCCCCCTCCCTCCTCTCACTCCCTCTTACCCTCCCCATACTCTCTTTACCTTCCCCTACTCCCTCCCTCCCCACCTTCCCTCCCTCCTCTCTCTTCTCCCCCCTCTCTTCTCTGTGTCCTCTCTGCCACTCCCCTCTCTCTCTCTCTCTCTCTCTCTCTCTGGCTCTCTCTCCTTCTCTCTCTCCTCCTCCTCTCTTCCTTCCATCCTCCACCTCTCCCTCTCCTCCGTTCCCCTCCTCCTCTCTCCCTCCTCTCCCTCCTCTTGCTGTCTACCTACTCTCTTTCCTTTTCCTACTGCCTCCCTCCCTTCGTCCCTCCCTCTCTTTCTCTCTCTCTCTCTCTCTCTTTCCCTCTCTCTCTCTCTCTCTCTCTCTCTCCCTCTCTCTCTCTCTCCGCCCTTGTTTTACGATGGGTCGTAGACCGACGATCAATGTCATCATGTTATTTCACAAGTCATAACTCATTTGACGGGAAA
>JADBJO010001251.1:65000-72500 GCA_016801955.1 Conus betulinus | reverse complement strand
TCTCTCTCTCTCTCTCTCTCTCTCTCTCTCCTCTCTCTCTTTTGTACTGGTTTGTTCAACTAATAGATTGATTTTGGAAGGTTTCTAACAGACTGTACAAATTTACAACAACAAACAACGACAACAACAAAAAAAAAAAAGGAACTGGAAACAACACAGTCACCGTGGTACAGTTTTTGACATGTGCAATCAATCAGCAGAGTCTACACTTAAACTTCATACGTTAGACTCACAAAATGGGCAGAGGAAAAAAAAAAAAAAAAAAAGAAGAAAATAGTGAAGAAAAGGTAGGATTCATTTCAGGCTACTGGACAGTAGTCCGTATTTTCAGTTTATATGCCTTAGTACATAACCTTACGAAGAAGCACAGTACGTCGCTTTGTAGATTTTGGAAAACTAATTGACTTAGTAAACAGAAATGTATCATGTCTTGAGAAAAAAAACTCATGTCAGCGGTAAACTGTATATGGTTCTCCATGGTATATAGAATTCAATCCCAGCATACATAGCTGAAAAGGTGTCGATTGTGACTTTCTTTAGTTGCCCCCTTGGTGTAAATCAAGGCTGCCTTTTGAGTCCTCAGATATTTGCCTTTCATGTGAATGAATTGGCTATCAAAATATCACGAAAGAGTAGACATAGATACAACTGATTCCCTGAAAATGTCGAAATGTTCATGCTGTTATTTGCCGTTGATGTGATTTTGCTTCCCAGTACCGCCATTGATTTATTACAATACGTAATCAGCTGAATGTATTTAAATGTGAAACAGATAAATTGCAGTCGAGTGTTCATTTAGATAAGACAAATAAGGAAGGGCTTTTTGTAGGGGTGGTCACTAATTGGGACGAGAAAAAAATGGTCATACGATAATGTTGAAGAAGAAGGTAACCAATGCATATGAATATGAAGGATGGTATTTACAACACGGTTAAGTTTGAAGGTTGGATGGGATGGGGGATGGCCTGAAACGTACAGAAAGAGGAGGAATGGTGTGAAAGAGAGAATGGAACATGTAAAGAAAAAATGTAACACAACCTGTTGTGGAAATTTTTTTTTTCGATGGTTAACAGATGCCGCAAAAGTATGGCGTCTTGAAGAGAATCCTCAGATGGAAAAGTATACTCTGTAGCTATTAAACAATTCATGAATGCTCCGCTGCATTCATCTGACTCAACGGCATACGGTAATTCTCGAAGATATTCTCTTTATGTTCGAGCTTTCGGAAAAAAAATTGATTCAAGTATTGGTTAAAATTGATACAACTGCCAACAAAACTGGGTATGTAGACAAGCGTATGCTATGCTGCTCGAACAGACTGAGTAAGGAAATGATCCCTGAGTTCGTAATGTGATGCGAATTCTGACCGCACACGGATTTGGTATTGTTTGGCTAAGCCAAGAGGTTGGAGGTGAAAAGTGTTTTAGGTACAAATTTAAAGATTGTTTAGTCTCATGTTGTAAACAAACATGACCTTTTAAGGTGGAAGGAAGGTAATACGAAATGCTCTTGGTTCGCATTTCTTTAAAAATTAAACATTTCATTGCCAGAGAAAAAAATGAAAAAAAAAATCTTTGTTATGCTTATCAACAAATAGCATATAGAGTCGCTGGCTAGATGTAGGTGTTTACAGACAGACTATTGTTACAACAGCCATGCTGTTCAACGATCCTCTAACCCTTCTCGCTCTTCTTCCCCCCCCCCCCCCCCCCCCTGTGGTGTATAGCCACTATTAACACTGCTACTGATATTGTCATATTATCACCAAAAGTTGTAGTAATCCTCTCTTTATTATTATTATTTTTTTCAATATTTTTATCATGATCGTAATTATAATCATCATCATCATATTATTATCATTATTGTTGTTATTATTGGTTGTTGTTATTATTATTATTGTTTATTACTATTGTTATTGTTATCATTGTTATTCATTATTATTAACCTTGTTTATGTTTTATTATTATTAGCATCATCATTATCTTTGTTATTGTCATCGTCTTGTTATTATCGTCTGTATTAACTCACATTGTCTCCCTCCCAACGGCCTCGTTTTCAATCAACGCCCATCTTGCGCCGAATTCAAGAAGATAAGTGATTGCTCATCTTCGTTTTTTCATTGTCCTGAATGCTGGTTTATCTCGCCTGAAGAAGACCTGAGAGGTCAAAAACGCGTCGTGTTTTTTGTCCTTGTAATTCGTTTTTCCATGTTTAAATTCGGATCGGCGAAGGCTACTTAAAGTTCCTTTTGAAATACATTTAGGAGTCGAACCCGCGGTTTGAGATCCAACGAAAGACGGGTTGGTTTGGAAAATATGTAGATGATTTTTTTTTTTATGGTGGGTGTTATAAATGGTGTGAGAGAGAGATGAACAATGAACAACAGTTCAGTGTGTCATGTCTCAAGCATAAAGAAGGTCCTCGGGTCACGGAAGTCGAAGTCAGCTTTTCGAAATAATTGTTTTGAAAAAAAAACGTTATAACTTAATGTGATTTGTTATCTCTGACGATGCTAACATTTATGATGTCTTACTCCAAGTTAGGAGGTCATTACAAAGCAGTTCGCAGAAGCTGTTAGCTTTAGAAAAAAACACAAAACAAAACATGCTCAACCTTAATGACTTTGAAAAGAAGTGTGTGATGTTAATATCAGTTTTGATAATCCCTTTCTTTAAAATCACTTTCTTTATTTTAAGTCATTCTTTTACTGTGAATCTGTGCGTGCGTGCGCGCGCGCATGCATGTGTATGTGTGTATGTGTGTGTGTGTGAGTGTGTGTTGTGGCTGCGCGCGCGTAAAAGTGTGCGTGTTGCCGCGTATGTGTGTGTGTGTGTGTGTGTGTGTGTGGTTGTGGTGTGTGTGGTGAAAATGTGTTTGTGTGCGCGCGCGTACGTGTGCGTGTGCGTATGGGGTGTGGGTGCCTGTGGTGTGGGTGTGTGTTCATGTGTGTGTGTGTGTTGCTGGGCACATATCCTGTCATTGATCTTCAAATGTGATGTATTTCAATTATGTCTGTTTTCTAGGTGCGCGTGCGTGCGTTGACATGTGTGTTGCGTGGGAGTGCATGCCGACGTTATTGTCAACCGTATCAAGTTTTCATCTACCGTGAAGTTGCGTTGCTATGAGAACGCAAGGCTTGCTGATTTGGATATTTCTTTATTAGAGATGCTTTTTGTTCACAACATTTTACGTATTGATCGCGTTATCTGTTTTCATTCCAATTTGACATTTTTCTTTTTTTTTCGGCGCATAGCGGACGGGCGCTGCGGTCAAACATGATCTTGTTCCCAGAGCGGGAGCACGCGGCTCCTAGGCTGCGGACGTCAAGATGTCCCCTCAGAATGTATCCTGAAGTCTGGAGACTCTGTCTCTCTTTTTTCTCTCTCTCCTCTCTCTCTTCTCTCCTCTCTCTCTCTCTCTCTCTCTCTCTCTCTCCCCTCTCTCTCTCTTGTCTTCTTTTCTCCCTCTCTGTCTCTCTCGTTCTCCCTGTCTCTCTGTCTCTCTCCCCATCCCTTGCCCCCCCCCCCCCCCCCCCCCCCCGGAAAAAAAAACATCTAAAATAAAAAACACTTCCGTCACTCTTCATGTTCAGAGATGTATGTATATTTTGGTTATATTCACATACCCCATCAACACTTGCAGACTAGCGTTGGCACTCTTGGACACAGTGCTGCTGGAAAAACCATGGAAAGAACGTGTCTGGATTCAATCAGCCATGCCTGGAAAACATATCGTGACTTTCCCCTTCATTGGCCAGTGAAAGACTTCTGCAGTTTGCAGTGAATGTCGAAAGCCCTAAAATTCACACTAAAGGGGAGTTTAACGTTTGAGCTGGACGTCAAAGAAAGGTGTACCTTGTAAGGTCCGACACAGCCCATTTCCTTGCAAACAGAACAGGCTTGTGCGAGTAACATGAGGAGTTCTCACTGAATCGGTTGTTTGGGGAGGGGGGGGGGGGGCGTAGGGGGGGGGGGGGGGGGGGGGGGGGGGGGAGGGGGTGCATGTGGGGTGTGAAGGGGGGGGTCGGGGGGGGGGGGGGGGGGTCAAGGGGGGGGGGGATCGTGTTGGTGGTGTTGGTTGGCGTGGGGCGTGGGGTGTTACAACGTAAACTTATTCAAAGTCGTCATTTCCTCAGCGGTTTACGTCTCTCTAGCGGTCTCTCTCTCTCTCCTCTCTCTCTCTCTCTCTCTCTCCTCTCTCTCTCCTTATCCTCCTCATAGATTTTTTCTCTCTTTCTTTGAAAATTAGGTTCCCTGAGGCATTCGGTAAGAATCGACCAAAATTACGTGTCCTGAGAGGGGAGGCGGTGTGCTGTTTTCGGTTGTGTGTTGTGTGTGTGTGTGTGGTGTGTGTGTGTGTGTGTGTGTGTCGGTGTGTGAGTGGAAGTGTGTGTGTGTGTGTGTGTGTGTGTGTGTGTTCCGTGTGTGAGTGTGGTGCTGTGTGTGTGTGTGTGTGTGTGCGTGTGTGTGTGTGTGTGAGCGCGCGCGTGTGTATGTGGTGTGTGTGTGGTGTTGTGTGTGTGTGTATGTACACGTGTGCGCGGCGGCAGCCGTGCGTGCGGTTACGCACAAGCACGAGTTTGCATGATTTCATCCATGGAGTATTTGCCAACATGGCCGAACGCTCTCCTTGGCGACGATTTTGGGCTGTGAGGTCGGAGGGGGGGGGGGGGGGGGGGGGGGGGGGTTGGGGGCGGGGGGTAGGGGGCTGGGAGGGAGGGGGAGGGGGCGGTGGGGGGGGGGGGGGACAGGTAGGCTTACAGATCCCTGTTGGTTCTGGTTCGTCCACCAGGAGCGGTGCCGGAGACAGTGCTGCAGCCACAAGGAAGGGGTGGGCTTGATGCAGTGTTCACCCACTGCCGGAGTGCTGAAGACCACGGATGAATCATGCCGCTGTGCTTGTTATGTTGCCGTTTGATCCATCATCTCCAGCTGTTTCTACCTTTGATGTGTGTGTGTGTGGTGTGTGTCGTGTGTGTGTGTGCGTGTGTTGTGTTGTGTGTTGTGTGTGTGTGTGTGTGTGTGTGTGTGTGTGGTGTGTGTGCGGCGTGCGTGCGTGTGTGTGTGTGGTGTGTGTGTGTGTGTGTGTGTGTGTGTGTGTGTGTGTGGTGTATGTGTGTGTGTGTGTGTGTGGTGTGTGTGTGTGTGTGCGTTGTGTTGTGTTGTGTGTGTGTGTGTGTGTGTGTGGTGTGTGTGTGTGGGTGTGTGTGTGTGTGTGTGGTGTGCGTTGTGTGTGTGTGTGTTGTGTGTGTGTGTGTGTGTGTGTGTGTGTGTGTGTGTGTGTGTGTGTGTGTGTGTGTGTGTGTGTGTGTTCTTCAATTTCACGCCTTTTCACTGAATGTGATATTAGACGAAGTAACATGGTAGTACCTACAAATCTCTCTACTCTCTCTCTCTCTCTCTCTCTCTCTCTCTCTCTCTCTCTCTCTCTCTCTGTGCGTGCTTGCATGTTGTTGTGTTGTTTTTTGCCCCTCCCCCCTCCTTCGAACACCCTGCTCTCTCTCTCTCTCTCTCTCTCTCTCTCTCTCTCTTTCTTCTCACCCCCTCTCTCTCCCCCCCCCCCCCTCTCTCTCTCTGTGTTGTGTGTGTTGTGTGTGTGTGTGTGTGTGTGTGGTGTGTGTGTGTGTGTGTGTGTGTTTGGTTCCTTACATAGCGCTGTGTACACAAGGCTGTTCAACTGTACTGTAACGCTTCATGTTGTGCCGGACAGTGCTGTAGGAAGCTGTGTTGAATTGTATAGTGTTGTGTTGCATTCAGTGGCATTGCGTCAATCAGTATTGAGAGGAGTTGTCTTGTATTGTATGGCATCGCCTTGCGTGGCATTGTCTGCATTCTTCTGTCTGGCATTGTATTGTCTGGCATTGTACTGTCTGGCTTTGTACTGTCTGGCATTGTACTGTCTGGCATTGTACTGTCTGGCTTTGTACTGTCTGGCATTGTACTGTCTGGCTTTGTACTGTCTGGCTTTTGTACTGTCTGGCATTGTACTGTCTGGCATTGTACTGTCTGGCTTTGTACTGTCTGGCTTTGTACTGTCTGGCATTGTACTGTCTGGCTTTGTACTGTCTGGCTTTGTACTGTCTGGCATTGTACTGTCTGGCTTGTACTGTCTGGCTTTGTACTGTCTGGCTTTGTACTGTCTGGCTTTGTATTGTCTGGCTTTGTACTGTCTGGCATTGTATTGTCTGGCATTGAACTGTATTACACTGCACTGTCTTGCATTGTACTGTCTAATATTGTACTGTCTGGCATTGTCCTGTCTGGCATTGTACTGTCTGGCATTGTACTGTCTGGCATTGTATTGTCTGGCATTGAACTGTATTACACTGCACTGTCTTGCATTGTACTGTCTAATATTGTACTGTCTGGCATTGTCCTGTCTGGCATTGTACTGTCTGGCATTGTACTGTCTGGCATTGTACTGTATTACATTGTACTGTCTGGCATTGTCCTGTCTGGTATTGTACTGTCTGGCATTGTACTGTATTACACTGTACTGTCTGGCATTGTCCTGTCTGGCATTGTACTGTCTGGCATTGTACTGTATGGCACTTGTACTGTCTGGCATTGTACTGTCTGGTATTGTATTGTCTGGCATTGTACTGTCTGGCATTGTACTGTATTACACTGTACTGTCTGGCATTGTACTGTCTGGCATTGTATTGTCTGGCATTTTACTGTCTGGCATTGTACTGTCTGGCATTGTACTGTCTTGTGCAATGTGTGTGTGGTGTTGTATCATGTCGTGTTGCATCATGCTTAGTTCCATTGAATCATACTGCGCTGTGCTCCTGTTTTACTGTATCGTATATTATAGATCATATCTATTGCAAAGGCGTGCATGCGCACGCGCAATTGATATTATTATGATTAAAATTTTCAGCGGTCAGTGAAACCAAAGCTGGATGATGATGTTGTTATGTTGTCACTCTTTACTCTCTCGTATATTATCTCATCTATTGCAAAGTCTCTCCCTCTCTCCTCTCTCTCTCTCTCTCTCCTCTCCTCTCTCTCTCTCTCTCTCTCTCTGGTGTGTGTGTGTGTGTGTGTGTGTGTGTGTGTGTGTGTGTGTTTAATGATCTGATGCCAAAAGTACTTAGATATACGTAACTAGATTTTTTTTCAGTTATTGTCCCTAAAAGTAAGATAATCAAACTAGAACATCGCCCAAAATCGACAAAATCAGTTAATGTTTAGAATCTATAAACTTTGAACATCATAGACTGTGTGTGGTGGTCGACAGGATACATAGAGAGGCGAGCGGGAGGAGGAGAGGAGAGGACGGTGGTATTAATTAGAATATGATTTTCGTTCCCCTCCCCCACCCCCCTTCCTTCCAAACGCATACCTGTCCCAACCGCTGTCCGCCTTCCCCTTCTATCCACACTCATCGCGAACAAAAGTAGAAACGAAAGTTGTACAGAGAGAGAGAGAGAGAGAGAGAGAGAGAGTAGGGGGGGAGAGAAAGGGGAGGGAGAGAGAGGGGATTGAGAGAGGAGAG
>JADBJO010001251.1:45000-55000 GCA_016801955.1 Conus betulinus | reverse complement strand
CCCTCCCCTCCGCCCCGGCAACGCCGCTGTGCAGTTTCGATTTCCCGTCCACGATCACGATCTGACTTGTCCAGCGACCAGCCCAGTCAATGGCAATCCACAGGGAGCAGTCCATGCCAAGTGCAATGAGGCAACCCTCCGGAGCAGACCCCTGCCCAGTCACTTCGCTGGTGTTCAGTGGTGCCCGTTCTGATCCAACACACGCAGGACCCCAACGGAAGACCACAATCGCTTAGTCGTGGAGCCAGCGTGAGTGAGCTCTCTCTCTTTCTGTGGGCGCCACCACATCCTTCCACTGACAGTCCCCATGAAATCGCCAGTGCGCGAGGTCATGACACGAAAGTCTCCTAGGGTCGTAGAAGCGTAGTGGAAATCGAAAGACTGAGGTCACCGTGAGAGCAGAGCGTGACGGGCCACAGAATGTGACTTTTTCCTCTTTTTTTTTTCTTTAAAATGCTGATTGATGAGGATGAGAAGGATGAAGGGTGATGCTTCGGATTTCTGTTCTGATCTGAGACTACACGACAGGGCTGTGCTGTAAGTTTAGTGTCGTACTTATCCCGGCGTCACCCAGGCCCGAGAGATGCAGACACCTGCAATATTAGTCAGGAAATTTGAGCAGCGTTCTCAGAGATGCAGTCCATTAAATGGATGAACCTCGGCTGTGTATGGGTCCCAGTCTGTTCAGTGATGTCTGCAGCAAAGTCAGCTTTGGGGAACAGCCAGCCAGGGGCAGAAAAAAAAATCCACACATAAAGAATTCTGACGGGAATCGAACCCGTGACCTCCCAGCCGGGAGTCCGCGAAGCAGACCACTTCCCCGTGGCAGCTGGTAAAACTCCGGCATCTTTGTAAGCTTGCATAGGTCAAGAGATCACATTCGTACAACAAAGTGACTTTTGTAGGATGTATGTGTTGTACTCCAGCTTTTTTTTTGGTAACCAGAGTGCTGTATAACATACAATACAATACAATATACAAAACATACAATACGGATGCAAAGTCTACCAGTGTATCTGGTAAGGTAAGCAAAGTTTATAGCCAGCCGACCGCAAAGGGGCATATCGGGCTGTCGTCGGTGGAAACTAAAAGTTCATTCAAAAAGTCAATAGGCCCATCGAGGTGCTGTGATCTTGGGCCATATCGGGGTCTGTCGTGAGGGGAGTGAGGGGGGAGGAACCACCAGTCAATCCAAAAGAGAGAGGAGAGAGAGAGGAGAGAGAGAGAGAGAGGAGAGAGAGAGAGACCGAGAGAGAGAGCAATTTGAAAGAAAAAGAAATGTGAAAAAAAAAAAAAAAACATTATTCACACAATCTTTTAAAAAAAAAAAAAAAACGTCTCCGAAACGCAACGCCAAAATTTTTCCTCTGCAAAATGCCAGCACCTGTTACACACTCGAATTACGTACAGTACAGCGGAATGCTGTATGTTACCAGCCCTTTCACTGCATTCTAATCCACCCAAGTGTGGCGCAGTACAAGTTCAGTACCGTACTCGGCGATGCAGGGTTGCAGGCAGGACAGGGGCATGGGGCAGGGGCAAGGGGGAGGGGGGGGGGGGGGGGGGCTGGGCTTTGGCCTGCACAATATAGAGGAATTTGGATTCAATTAACATCTTCTCGGTTCATGAAATCAATGGACAGGGGAATAAAACTTTGTTTTAAAATCTGACACTTCTGCATTTAACCGATCGATATCTTCGTCCTGACTGAAGAAGGTCATACTGATTTGCAAGAACGTGGGTCTGGTCACACGTAATCTTCTTCGCTTTACAAACAAACACGGCACCTGTATAGCTCACTCAGACTTTTTTGTCTCTCACCAACGATTTTTTCCTCCACGTTCACCACTTTCTCAAGCACATTTCTGCTCTTCACAGTCAACCCACCATACCAACATGAATAAAATGTCCGAAGAATGTCAGTATTCACATGAAATGATCGCAGCTTGCGAAGACAATATAATCTGGTTTGACACATTTTTTGTGGACATACTCAACATGGGATTTAAAATTCAGCTTATTATCTATAAAAGTTCCTAAATATTTGTATGATTCAACACGTTCTACTTCAGCACCTTTGATAAAAAAGTGGTGGTACAGCTTTTGGATTCTTTCTAAAATCAATCAACATTTCTTTCGTTTTTGTTACATTCAGATCAAGATAGTTATGATCGCACCAGTCAACAAATCTTTGAACCTCCTTGAAGTAAACAGAATCAGAGTTGGAAAGATCCACAAGTGCTGAGTCATCTGAATATTTAATGTACAAAGTTGAATCACTTCCTGAACAATCATTTGTGTACAGAGTAAAAAGCACTGGTGATAAAACAGTACCCTGGGGTGCGCCAGTTGAATGACTCTGGAAGACGAAACAACACTTTGATATCGAACAGACTGTGTCCTCTGTGTAAGAAAATCAATTATCCAAAGAATGAGCTTGTTACCCACATTTATGTTAATGAGTTTCTTTGCCATCAGATGTGGTTGTATGGTGTTGAATGCTGATGAGAAATCAATAAAGAGAATGCGTACAAAGGAGGCAGGTTTTTCGAGGTCTCTCTCTCTCCACGTGCTGTGTATCGGTGTGTATGTGTGTGTGTGTGTGTGTGTGTGTGTATGTGTGTGCGCGCGCTTTTATGAGTTGCGTTCATGTGTCTGTTTGTGGTGTGTGTGTGTGTGCACGTGCATGCATGCGCAGGACAGTGTGTGTGTGTGTGTGGTGTGTGTGTGTGTGTGCGCGCGCGCGCGTGCGTGTGTGTGTGTGTGCGTATGTGTGTGTGTGTGTGTGTGTGTGTTGTGTGTGTGTGTGTGTGTGTGTGTGTGTAGCGGGCGATATTCTTAATCTCTTGTGCATTGAATACATTTTTTTTAATTAATAACAGACTCTGCCGCACTAAAAACAAAAACAAAAAAACAAACAAACAAAAGAAATCTGTACGGTAACCTTTTCCTTAAACACAATGCTGGTAGAGGAATTGTACGACAGTCCTGTTGTTGATTCCTGTATGTCGAGGTATGATGTATATCGAACTCTCAAATTCTCACTCCCGTGCTTGATTCAGTGATGAAGCTGAGTGGACAACAATTCATCTTGGAGCAGTTCCATCCAAGTCTAAGAGTCTGGCCGCAGACAACTGACGTCAGAGAAATTCTCGAGAAACTGAAATTATCCAGAGGTCGGTGTCAGGGGAGAAAAATCCGGTCGATGCGAAAGGGGCGTAACTCATCAGGAGGAACAATTCAGGTGGGTGGTTTCGGTTAAACCGTTTACGTGAACTGTGCTGGTCTTTTGGAGAGGGTCCAAGTCTGAAAGGGAGTGGGGAGATAAGGGGGGGGGGGGGGGGGGGGGGGGGGGGGGGGGGAGGGGTAAGGGAAAAGCTAAGGGGGTAGAAGCTAGGGGGTGGGGGTGGGGGTGGGGTAAGGGATATAATCCATTGATCGTGTCTGCTGCTCGAGCAGGTGGTGTGTGTGTGTGTGTGTGTGTGTGTGTGTGAGAGAGTGAAGAGGAGAGAGAGAGAGAGAGATGAGAGAGAGAGAGAGAGAGAGAGAGAGAGTGCAAGGTTCTTCAATTGCTGGAATTGTTTTAGTCACGCATAAGGAACACGCACACAGGCACACGCATGCGAGCACACGCACGCACATACACACGCAAGCATGCACAGACATACACAGACAGACACCACGCACACAAACACGCACCCACCCAGCCATACTCTCTCTCTCTCATCTCTCTCTCTCTCTCTCTCTTCTCTCTCCTCTCTCTCTCTCTCTCTCGTACATTGCTTGTTTTTGGGCAAAAGCTTTTTTTCGATTTTTGCGTACAGATTTTTTTGGGACGTTTCGGAGGGGGGGGGGGGGGGGGGGGGGGGGGGGGGTTGGGAAAGTGATGTATTGTAGGGTGAGATGGGGGGTACAACGTAAGGACTGTGAGAGTTGGTTTGTTCTCTGGTATACAAGGCTGTTGTTTGATTTTTTTTTTGGAATTGTTTTAGCAGTTCACATACAACAGTTCTCATCTCAACTCTCTCTCTCTCTCTCTCTCTCTCCTGTCTCTCTGTCTCTGTCTCTCTCTCTCTCTCTCTCTCTCTCTCTCTCTCTCTCTCTCTCTCTCTCGTGATGATCATTTGCGTGAGAAAAGAACACGCCCTACTTATTGGAAACAATATTTTGGAGGGCACAATATAGTTTCCCCCTTAAGTCTTCTGTCGTGCAATTGCTAGAACAGGTTCCCCACATTTGTTCCCCTTTCTCTCCTCCTCTCCCTCCCCACTCTCCTCTCTCTCCTCTCTCTCTCTCTCTCTCTCTCTCTCTCTCTCCCCCCCTCCCACCCCCTCCTCCTCTCTCTCTCTCTCTCCTCTCTCTTCTCTCTCTCCCCCAACCGGTCTCTTTTTTATACTTCAGCTTTCGCCCAGAATTGTTGTAGTCTGGTGCTCTTGGAATTTGCAGGAGACGAAAGCAAGGCTGGCGGGTTTTTTTTCTTTTTTTTTTTTTTCTTTTTTTTTCTTTTTTTTTTTTTTGTCTGTGAGGTTTTTCAACACAACATTCCACCAGGTGGCAGCAAACGCATGCCAGATCGTCAGAATTTGGAGTGAAAAAACGCCGTTGTCAGCTCGTGGTGGTGGTGAAATTTGCCAACAATCTCAACTGAAACCAAAATAATAATGATAAAGCAAACTAAGAAACGAAAATCTGAAACGAAACACACATATATATCAAAGCTGTAAAAAAAAAAAAAGAAGATATTCCAGTGTAGAAGAAATGTATTGCGTTGTGACTGGACCGTGATTTTAGAGCTTTAGATGCTTTGCTGACGAGTATGTTACTGTAGTCTTTATAGTAAATGGGGCAAAGGAGAGAGAGAGAGAGAGAGAGAGAGAAGAGCGAGAGAGAGAGAGAGAGAGAGAGAGAGAGAGAGATGAATATATACATATGTATATGAAATATGTGTGTGTGTGTGTGTGTGTGTGGTGTGTGTGTGTGTGTGTGTGTATGTGTGCGCGGGCGCGCGCGCGCGTGTGTGTGTGTGTATGTGTGTGTGGTGTGTGTGTAACAATAATGGTTTATTCAGTTCAGTTTTGCAGGCCCTCTGGCCCATATGAACATGTGAACTGAATTGCACAATAATTAGCATGGTATAGGTGAGTTTCAAGGAGTATAATGACAAAGAAAAAACAAGAAATACACGGCAAATTTTATAAGCAACACAAGTAAATGTTTACCTTACGAATCAGGTATAGACAGAGATTCATTTCTTTAATTTAACGATTCAGTAATGTATACTGCAACTTTGAATAACAATTCATTTGACATATTTCTACCTAATAACTGTATCTTAAATTCTGACGGAAAACGATGAATAATACAAGGGTATGAATTTCTTGCGAAGTGTGGAATACTTAGGACAAATTAACATGAAGTGACATAAATCTTCAATACAATGACCATCACACTGTTTACAAAAGGGATCAGTGATTTGTTGAGTCGAGTGAACACATACTGTTCAGAGGTAGCCCGATTGCATCTAAACAGACACAAAACACGACGATGTTCACGAGCAGACAACTGACTCACATAACGCT
Organism: Conus betulinus; assembly: GCA_016801955.1. Classification (NCBI taxonomy): domain Eukaryota; kingdom Metazoa; phylum Mollusca; class Gastropoda; order Neogastropoda; family Conidae; genus Conus; species Conus betulinus. The sequence continues at coordinate 49,421 of JADBJO010001251.1, read as the reverse complement.
GGTTATGTGTGTGTGTGTGTGTGTGTGTGTGTGTGTGTGTGTGTGTGTGCGTGTGTGCGTGCGTGCGTAATCATTGATATTCTTTACAACCAACAAAAAAGATGCAAAGCATATGAACGTACTCCCCAGTTTATCTTGAATACAAGCACTTTCTGAGATATTCCACAAAGAAGAAAAAACCGTAACGGCTGATCTGGTAAAATAAAACATCGGGCATCATCCGTGACCCATAATGAACATACGTACAAATTTTCAGAAAGATCGGCCCAGATGTTTTATTTTTTGACCACGGACAGACGCACAGACAGACAGACACACACACACACAGAGCATTTCTTCGTTCCCATTGTAAAGTACTCCCCCCTGCTCTATAAGAACTGGGAATACAAACAACAACAATAACAACAACAACAACAAACACGTGGATGTAGTTGTAGTAAAATGTAGAAGTAGTAAGCCTAGCATTAGCAGAAGTAGAAGAAACACCAGTGCACGTAGCAGGGAGTTTCAACCGTCAACCCGTAACATGTTTATTATGTTTGTGTTGTGTGTGTGTGTGTGTGTGTGTGTGTGTGTGTGTGTGTTCTCCCAACAGAATTCTCTGCTTGATAAGCGAACTGCTCTCCAGGGGAGAGAACTCGTCGCTATAGTTGAGCGCCACCTATGCTTTCTTTCCGCCTATGCCTATTTTCGTTGACCACCCAACGTCAGTTTTTCTACAAAGCTTTACCTAGTAGCAGCTCCCTCGTTGCCGTGAGTTCTTTCACGTCTGCTGATTGCAGGCTGCCTACGAGACTCGGGTCTATTGTTTCATAGTGAACACTATATTAAAAAGAAAGGGGAAAAAAAAAGTAGCTAAAACCTAGATCAGTAGCGTAAGCCGCCATTGAAGAAGCTAAGGGAAGATAATCGGCAGACAGCAAGAAGGGCAATTCAGTGGGAGTTTTTTTCCCCATGGGGAAAATTCACACCACTGGGGGATTTAACCACCAACACGAGCCGAAATAGTAGCAGACTATCTGTCATTGTTGTCCCTCTTTTTTTTCATTATTGCTGTTGATTGTTTGTTTGTTTGTTTGTTTTTGCTGTTTTTGTTGTTGTCGTGGTTGCGGCTGCTGGTGCTGGAGCTAATGCTGCTGCTGCTGCTGCTGCTGCAATAACCTTGGGTCTATTTTGAGACGATTGTGAGAAACTCGAAAGTGTGAGATAGGTACCCAGGCAACTGACTTGTAAACAGAAAAAAAAAAAGCATGACAGTACTGCGCTAAGAGGAATCTTGACGCAGCAACACCCACGTTATTCGCATGTCTAGGCCTGCACTAACCCCCCTCTCCTGCTCCCCGGAGTAAATGGATGGAGAAAGAGAGAAATAAGTGATGTATGAACGTGCCTTACAGAGCGCGCATTCCAAAGAAGAAACTGAACACTGCATACATGCTCTTCTACCTCCAACCCCCATCTTGTTCTCTCACCACCCTGAGAAACACACACACACACACGCACGCACATCCACGCGCATGCGCGCACGCACACACACACACACACACACACACACACAACACACACACACACACACACACACACACACACACAGAGATATTATAGAAGAAAAATTCTGAATACGTGCTCAACCCCCAACCTATGTCTTATACTCTCACCACCGTAGCAAATTTCACCACACACACACACACACACACACACACACACCACACACACACAGAGGTTTATTATAGAAACGCTTAATCAGCAAATATTCCAAGCATGTGACCCCCCACTTTCCCTTCTTCCGCATATACACGCAAACCCTTCTCTCAGCTGTCGAGTACGTGTATATTACTCTTCAACCACCATCACCACCACCAACACCCCCCTCCACCTCTGCCATCTCCCTTCCTTCCTGTATCTTCTAGACCTCGCCCTCTCTCACGCTCCTCCCTCTCCGTACCTCCACTCCACCCTTCTCCGCCCCCCCCCCCCCCCTCTCCCCCGTCCTGCTCCTGCATTCTTCCTTCCTCTTCAACAACACTTCAGCGGCCACTCCTATTGCCCCCCCCCCCCCCCCTTATTTCCACCGGCCACACGGCACAGTAAGTATTTTGCACTAAAAACAATATATAACCCATGTCAGTGTTCTGAGGCCTGCATAAGTTCGTTACTGCTTTTAAGGAAAGGTTGGTTCTTTGTAGATGGCAAAGAATGGGACTTTCATAATAAGAACAGTGAAAGATTTAGTTTCTATAATACTTTTCTTTTTTTTTGCACAACAGCTGCTGATAAGACGCATTTGAAACTGAACTTAGACAGGCACCTGAAAATCATTACGACCAAAATTTAGACTTGGCGTTTCAGAAATTTCGTTACGAACAACAACACACCTGTTGATTGAATTTGTCCATGGTGTAGACGAGCGACAGAAGATGAGGTGCATTTTGTTTTGCGCTGTCCCGTTCTAAAGGATTGAAGAGTAAGGTATCTACATCTAAAGTACTATAAATATCCGAATGTTTTTCGTCTTGGATTACTTCTAGCATCAAATAACGAAGGAACAACAAAAAAAAATCTGTCCATTTATCTATATAAAGCGTTTAAGATACGTTCTGTGATTGTTTCTGAATGTATCAAATTTGAACGGTTATATTGCATTATATTTCTTTTGGAAACGATTTTTGTTGTTGTTGTTGCTGCACCCCCTTCAACAGGGACAATGGCCTATTATTAGTGAATAAACTATCCGTATCCATATCCCCCCCCCCCCCCCCCCCTCCCCCCCCCCCCCCCCCCCCCCCTCTCCCTTTCCACTGGCCACATGGCACAGTAAGTATTTTACACTAAAACAACATATAATCCATGGAAGCGTTTGGAGGCCTGCCGTGAGTTTGAGCCAGTATTTCCTGTTGAACTGATAACTAATCAAAAGAACAACAACCCCCCACTAGACTCTAATTATTTCCCTTGTTTGGGGGGATTTTCGCCGATGAAATCACAAACAAATCTTCAGATATACGACCTTCCCCTTAACTGACGTCACATTTCAGGCCTTTGCACTCACCCCGTGACCCTACCTTTGCGCCAGCTTGGAATTCCCCAAATAGTCCCCATTCCTTTGATTTTAATCTGTCTGCTTGGAAACCACCTGGTCTGTACTTTGATGGCCACTGGATAGAAAATGAGGATAATCAACATTCAGACACAATGAAAATTCTCTGTAAACAATCTGCGCTCGTCTGTAAATACTCGACTACTTAAGCACGGCCTTGGCGCAATAATTTTTGGTGTGCAGCCACTGCGTTCCAGTCAGAATACACAGGAAGATCTCTCTGGTCTCATCCCGTCCCCCCCCCCCCCCCCCCCACCCACTCCCCCCCCCCCCCACCCCCCCCTTTCCCCCCCAGGTCAACTGAACCACAATCATCCGTTTAGAAAGAATACGTCAGTAGATGACATACTAGTACGTCAGTTGGCCGAAAATACGTCTGTAAAGAAGATACTATTTTTTTCTCCGAGACGGTTGTCCTAAATGTATAAAAGATGGCATATAACCGGTCTAGACACGTACGATGGCCAATACGGAACACCAGGTAGCTAAGATCCATGTCATTCGTAATGCGCTGTGTAATTTAATCCATAACCATGCACCTTTACTGAGAACTGTGACAGTAACTTAAGCCATTGGGGAGAGGAGGGTGCGGGGGGAGGGGGGGGGAAGAAGGGGGGGGGGGGCTGGAGGGAGGGGTTCTCGTCGCTTGCTGCTTATTTGAACGTCTGTTTTTCACCATTTTTGCAATGTTCATTCTTCCAAAAGCAGACGATGTGTTGAAACACAAAGTACCACAGGATCTCTCATTGTCTTAATTGAACCATCACCATGGAGTTCCAGTTAACCGGATTGTCCCGGGTTTTCCCCCGAGTTCCCCATATAGTAGGAAACTAGCATTTGTCACCGGTTATAAACTAGCATTTTGTGATGTACAGATTATGGAACGTACCTAATCAGCAGTTTCTTTCGTGGACTGACAACTGGAGGAGTTATGGGTTCAAACCTCTACTCCCTCAGAACACACATGGCCTTGTTCAGTCTTTTGATTCCGGCCGATTCCAATCCAGGATTAACACCGATGAGACAACGCTGACTAACCTCACCCTCACTCAGGGATACCACGTCTCTGAGACTGTTGCTCAAATGTTCTGACAAACGCTGCAGGTGTCCGTATCTCCCTGGCCCGTTGAATGTAATCCATTCTTTGATCTCGGTTGGAGACCAAGCCAGGCTGTGTTTTTGGCACTGCGACATTGAGGACAAATCTGTTTGTGGCTGTGATGGCAGAGTGTTGATGGGCGGGCGTTAGGGCGGTCAACATCAAAAGATTTTCACCTTACTAGCGGGCGTTAGGGCGGTCAACATCAAAAGATTTTCACCTTAC
>JADBJO010001251.1:0-42500 GCA_016801955.1 Conus betulinus | reverse complement strand
GAAAATTGTGCATGCTATGATTGGTTAGTGTGTGTGTGTGTGTGTGTGTGTGTGTGTGTGTGTGTGTGTGTGTGTGAGTGAGTGTGTGTGTGAGTGAGTGTGAGTGTGTGAGTGTGAGTGAGTGTGTGTGTGTGTGTGTGTGTGTGTGTGTGTGTGTGTGTGTGTGTGTGTTGTCGTCCTTTCTTTTTTTTTTTGTGGCAGTTAGGAATATGGAAAGATGGGAGTTACTGCACAGCATGCTTCATCCTTAACCCTTTATAGTCCTACCTGACAGAGTGCTGTCCTTTTTTTTTTTTCTTATTTTTTCTCCTTAAAATATTTGTGATGAAGGTATATGTAGCAATGTGATTTGGCATTACTTTGTTTTCGTGGGAGTCATGTGGTCTTGTTGCTGTTAGCTTTTCCACTCAGTTTTGTTTCAATACATGACTTGCGCACATTTCCAGCGGAAACAGTAACACGGAGTTTGGTGTTGGCTTTGTGGAAGAGTTCCAACTCTGCTGCTTGACAAGTTGTGAGCTTAAATCCCACCGAAACCAACCAAACAAACAAAGAAAAAAAAAAAATAATAAAAATGCATTTTTGCTGCCCATCTTAACAGACTTCTCCACCTACCACCGTTCCACACTCCCTTTGGAGGGGAAGCAGCTTTTATTAGTTCTACACCAATGGTGATTGTCAACCTATACCGGTCTTACCTCTTGGTCCTGCAACAACTCCGGAAGATTTTAGCCCCATAGATTTGGAGGTATTGGAGTACTACGCCTACACATAGTCTACACAAACACGCACGCATATACACATGCATGCATTAGTACACGTGTACAGTTGTATCTGTGCAAGCATGCACATGCTTCGAATGAATACCTGCATTGATGCACTGTTACTTTTCAAAACAGCCACAGAGCTGCAATGAGAGAGGAAGAAAAAAAATATGTCTTTACTTCTCCATCTTTCTTTATAACCCTTCCCCAGCTCTCATATTCCCCCCCCCCTCTCTCCCTCTCTCTCTCTCTCTCTCTCTCTCTCTCTCTCTCTCTCCTCTGTGTTACTTTTCTTTTCAAGGCACTCCATTTTTTTTATTTTCGTGGAATTCATTTTGTTTCTTCGCCTACGTTGCGCTGAAGAGACCAAGCTAAGTGACAAACTCGTTCATTTTCGTTGCCCCTATTTGTTTGTGTCTTGCGTGAAGAAGACCTAAGAGGTCGAAACGCGTCGTGTGTTCGTCTTGTGACTCGTTTGTCCACGTTTTTCTCTTGGCGGTTCGCTAACATTTATTTAAGATTTGCTCTTTGACTTGAGTAAATGATCTCTTTTACGTATATCATTGTCTGTTTCCTTCGTCAACCTCGGGGGTTTCATAGTATGTTTACTCGTTTTCTAACAAAAGAAAGCATGTGTATCATAATGTATTGAATTGAAGGTGTATACCAAGTAATTGACTGCTTCATCAGGGTTTCTTATCTGATAAACATAATGTAAGCCTGAGGAAAGTAAATCATCAAGAAAGGCGTTTTTGTCAAAATGTGTGGAAGACCTGTAAAGGATTTCCTTATGTCACAGCGTAGGAATTTTTACACCTTTCTTCATCCATATAAAACAAACAGATGAGTGATCACTGCATCCGATTTGAAACAGAACATAATTTCGCAATATTTGCTCTTGAGGTGACGTAGACATGATCAATTCAAGTTTCCGAGTGTTCAGTAATGCGTGTTGGTCGATCGATGATTTGTTCTGACCCATACATTGAATATAACTAAGACGCCATTTTGTTCCAGGTGTTGTTAAATCAATATCAAAGTCACCCAAAAGAATCAGTTCTTTGGATGCTAAGATCGCAGCGCAGAATCCATCATCAAGTTAAAACTTATCGTACCAGTCAGTTGGTTCGGCTGGGTTTCTGTATGGAAATCCTACAATGATCGGTTTACAATGTTTAAGACTTATTTCTATCCAAACAGATTCAGTGCCATACTTCTCTAAATGTGATAATCTTTTAAATCTTACTGAATTTGCACAATAGAAAAGTAACCCTGTTGACCTTGATGCAACTGGATCAAGTCAGATTATATCATTATTTGGCATGTACATATCGGAATCTGGTATCATACCCGTTAATCTAGATTCAGCTAAACAAAAGAAACAAACAAACAAACAAAAAATTAGTTATTTCCATGTTATGTAAAATTCTAGCAATATCATCGGTCTTATTTCTGGCACTGATAATATTCAAATATCCAACACAAAGCCCTTCGTGGCCATGTATTTAACATCGAAGACATTATATTACCACTTAACACTCAGTATACAAAACAACAGGCCTATGCACAAAAGTACTCCTTATTACAAAGTGATAGGTAGCTAAATATACACAATGTGGCCATAAACGGTAAACTGTTGAATGAAAAACCAAGACAGATTATGTCTATAAACTATTATCAAAGCACTTTATGAATATGAGACAAAATTACAAACGTACATCAAGGAAAATAACATGAAACGTTTTATCAAGAACACATTGTTAGCAAGGTTTATAGGCTACAAAATCAACCTTTACAGCCAAAAAGAACGAAAAGCAATGATTAATGAAAATGGTAAATCGAAACTGCGAATAACAAGGAGACAAGAATGACATATGCATACAACCAGAATCAAGTATTGATTATTTTATGACAACAGTGACTATCATCAAAGCCAGCAGGTGCAACACTCGGGTAATAGCACACACACACGCACACACGCACGCACGCACACGCACACGCACACACACACACACGCACGCACGCACGCACGCACGCACACGCGCGCACGCACGCACGCACGCACACACACACACACACACACACACACACACCACACACACACACACACACACACACCACACATTAAACAAGCAAGTTGATGCGGTTGCATTTGTTGACGGTTCATGTATGAAGCCATCAAACTGAACAGGAATTGATCATGTAGAATAATGGGTGGTGTTTGTGTCATAGGCACATTGCTATGGTTGCCCACTAGGTCATAAAACCTTCCATTGGGAACCGGAGCGACAGGGTTCATTGCCTGACTTGGGGGATAGGGGGGCGGCGGAACATGAATTGCCTGACCGCTGTTATACAGAGAAGAGGGGGGAAGGGAGGTCGAAGGTCGGGGAGCGCGTTCAGACGCGCTTGAAGTTTGTGGTGGCAGTGGGTTGTCTCTGTGAAAAAGAAGGTGGATAATGATTGAAGGACTCTATTGGCGGATAATCGGCAGATGATGCTTTGCTTTGCTGGCTGTAAACCGGGAAACTGTTCTGTTGATTCTGAGAGGAATACATGTTATTTACAGAACGGGTGGAGCTGGTGTAGTTGAACTGAGAATGCACAGGTACTTTTCCGTCTGAAATTAAAATCACGTCGAGAGCCGAAAAAAGATCTGCTTGAAATGAACCGCCAGTTTGGCTGTACCTGCTTAGCTAGGATGAATAAGATTCCTGTACAAGACAAGTTTAGGTTTTCCTGCAGTGGTTGTGAATGTCGTCAATGAAGTCTGCTTTCAGCATTTCACAAGCTGTTTGCATATTGAGATTTGATGCTGAAATACAGGTACTGAGGTGGTGTTTGCCTCTATCCGGTATTATGGACCTAAGGACTACCTTGGCATTTGGAGAAAAAAAAAAAAAAAAAAAAACAACTCTCTCCGGTACTTCTCCGGTAGCCCTACAGTCAACGACACCCTACATAGATGAGCGCCACTTTGAGATCTGGAAAAAACGTTGTGATTATGTAGCCAGTAAAACAAATCGTTAGTAGACATGTCTGAGACACAAATTTTTGGATAGATCGTCTCGTCTGGATGCTGTTCTGCGCAGGTCAATGTTTCTAATGACAGAGTCGCCGATAAGTAGAACCGAAAGTTCTCTCAGATACTGAACGTGTTGGGCAGAATGTCCTGCACACTGTGTGTTGTGTCTCTATGATTCGTGGCCGGCGGATTTGTCGTAAACCCTAAAGTCTGGCTTTGTGTGCATACTGTTGTCTAGGGGGTTCAGATATAATTTCCCTTTCCTTAAGTAATAACACAAGTTGGTGGCTCAGATGTCTGGAGGGAGTAGCTATGCTGTTGAGAGGGTTCCTGGTGATGGTCTGGCTGTCCCTGGGGCTGAGATGATTGATCCGGAGTATCAGTATGATTATATATGATAGTCTAAGAGGTTGGTTTTTTGTCGTTCGTTTGGTCCAATATTTTATTGGTCTCTCTGGGGACTATCTGGCTGCCCCCCCCCCCCCACCTCCTCTCTCTGTCCTCAAATCTCTCTCTCTGAAAGTGTCTTTTCTTGTATTTAAATTGATTTTGATATGTTGGTTCATTGTCCGTCAAAATATTTGATTGTAATGGTTGTGCACTGTTTCATTGTTTTTTATTACATTGTACATTTCTGATTTCAACATGTGCATTGCTTCGCGTTTCATCTCTCTTCTTTTTTTTATTTTCTTGTAATTTGTAATTTATGCTTTTTTGTGTGGGCTGGATTGATGTGGCGCAGGGCAGTGAAAGCCAGGATATGTGTGAAAAAAGCTGAAAGCTTATTCGGCTTTAACTGCTCGATAAAGATAGATTTTTGACCTTGATGACTCTCTTTTGTCTCTCTCTGTCTCTGGCTCCTTGTCTCACCACACACACACACACACACACACACAACACCAACCCCACACACACACCACACACAAACAACACACACACAACACACCCACACGCACGCACGCACGCCACGGACGCACGCGCACGCACGCACACACGCACACACGCGCACCACACACACAACGCACACACACACAATTATAAGACGATCACAACGACCAAGTTTGACGGGCTTGATCTCCTTCATCCCCGTTCTCTTATTCGCCCCACCCCCCCCCCCCCCCCCCTACCCCCCCACTTTCACTGCTTCCCTCGGCTCTTGTCCACGGTATCTACAATACTTTCAAACAAATTCTCCTGATTGTGACGTTATTTGACCGTCGCCTGCGTGTGTGTTACATAGCAGCAAGCAGAAGCGGCCTAAGTACTAACTAATTGTGGGGCAGAGGCAGCATATTGCAACAATTCCTTGACGGGGGGAGCCAGTAGGGGCCCAAGCACCGGTAGAAGAACCAGGCCTAATTGCAAGCAATACTTATTCCTGGCATTTGTGTAATGTGCCCATGGTTCTTGTATTGAACAATAGAGGATAAGATTTCAAACTGGGCAGTTGGGTGAACTAGCCTCGAGGTCAGCAAAACTGGTTTGAGATGACCGTCATGGAGCAGGTAATCGATAGGCGCATGGGACATGGTTGTTTGATTGGTCAGAGATATGAATCTCTGATTCTTGCGAGCTAAGAGTGCCTGGCTGTGTGCTTTGGGATGGGTGGTTGTATAGAAAATAAGGGTGGGAGGTGAATTCTTGTCAAACACGATAAAAAAGAAAAAAAGAGCGAAGACTGAACTAGATTGCAGTGTGTAAACTTTGTGAGCCTCTGCTGGGTCTAATAAACATGTGGTTTGTGTGGAGAAGTGATGTCTCACACGACAGTTTGGTTTTGTTTTTTTTTTTTTGGTTGCAGCAAACAATTAGAAAAGGTCTAGGGGGAACCTATAAGAGGAACAATCACACACACACATAGAAGGGAAACAGTTTTACCCAATTCTACCATCAATTTCACACACTCGCACACACAAGATTCAGCAGACAGTAAGTGTAAAATTACCATGAATTGCCCCCCAATACCTGATAAAGTGGGAATCAATGCTAAATACATGAGTGGACTGATCACATGACGGTAAGCGGAAAATTACTAATACTTTCCAACATCCCACGCAACCGAGGTAAGACAATCTTCCAGACGGACGGAAATTATGGGGGACACCAGAAGGACACAGCACACAACACTAGGGACCAAGACACCGGACACTCAAACGTACCCATCCACACATCACACGAACCTCAGAAATTAGAAATGCAGGAAGTGTTGACCTGAGTAAGGTCAATCAACTCATGAGTGACTATCTCATGTTCGGTAAGTGGCATTTATTCCCTTGACACTGCGGACTCTCCTCCCTGCCCTCCCTCCCTCCCCCCCCTCCCCCCTCTCTCTCTCTCTCTCTCTCTCTCTCTCTCTCTCTCTCTCGTCGTTGTCTTTCCCACTCTCCCTATTTCTAATCCTTTTTTTTTTAATAATAAATCTAAATGTTGCATGAAATGAGACAATGGAATCACTTTTTTCAAGGAAAAATCGACAGCGAATTGTGCTGAACTCATAAGCAAAAACTTGGAAAGGGAATCATCTCATGACAGACTGTTTTGATTGGACAAGTTGCGAAAGGAAATCTGAAAAGAGGCAGGGAACAGTAAACAGAAAACAACAAACAAGTCGGGTAACTCTTGCTCCCCTGCTGAACTGAATACACACCCATAATTCCAGACGAATGCTGGTGATGACACGGATTCGCCTTGCAGAAATAACAAACACGGAGCAAACAAGGAGGACGTGAGAACAACACCGGGCATGTCTCCTTGTGTGTTCTGTATCCTCTGTGTAAGTTCCGCTAGGCAAGTGGGTGTCATAACTAGCGTGTAGAAAAGTTCCATGTTTTGTTTGTTTTTTTCCTTGAGCCGTCCCGCTGAATGGAACTGTGCTAACGAACACACGCTGTCTTTCTCTCTCATCTGTCTCAGTCTCCGTCTCTTCCCCCCCCCCTCTCTCTCTCTCTCTCTCTCTCTCCCTCTCTCTCTCTCTCTCTCTCTCATCTTATTTTGTATTGTTGACCCTACTTAGGGCGAGGGTTGGATGTAAAAAAAAAAAAAAAAAAACATCAGTGTGCTTATCTATTATCCTCGTAAACAAAGAATTTTGTCTTGTCTTTTCTTATTTCTCTGTCTGTCCCCCCCCCCCCCCCCCCTCTCTCTCTCTCCTCTCTCTCTCTCTCTCTCTGTCTCTGTCTGTCTGCTGTCTGTCCTGTCTGTCTCTCTCTCTCTCTCTCTCTCTCTCTCTCTCTCTCTCTCTCTCTCTCTCTCTCTCTCTCTTAAATAAATATACCAGGGCACACCTTCGGTTTGCTGCATATTTAAACTGATACGCCGCTTTCTTCCTACTGATTTTTTTTTTTTAAACCAGATAATGATAAATGAGAGATATGTTTATCATGGGTTTTATTACTGATTATAATTACATCATGATGAATGAATGTTGTGGTCGCTGATTTTTTATTGGTGCACTGTCACTAATTGATTGATGTCCTAATACTTTTGATTTCTTGACGCACTGTAACTACACGGTGATAAACGTGTGTCCGATTACTTACTTGATTATAGTGATGTCTTGTTGCTCTTTATTCAAATTCCATACACACGCACCCATACACACATAATAAGTAAGTGTTACGATTATCGATGCTAAGAATTCATTGTCGCTACCTGATAACTGATTGTTATGATTATTGATGCTAGGAATTTATTGTCGCTCACTGATAACTGATTGTAGTACTGTTCGTTGTCTTCTTGCTTTGTAGTCAAATCATAAAAAATGTAATATATATATATATATATATATATATATGTGTGTGTGTGTGTGTGTGTGTGTGTGTGTGTGTGTGTGTTGATATTATTGATGCATGTGGTCGTCTAATTATCATCCTTAGCAGCTTGTATGTTAATGCATTACAAAAGCAGTATAAACTCTCTCTCTCTCTTTCTCTCTCTCTCTCCCTCTCTCTCTGTGTGTCTGTCTGTCTGTCTCCTTCGATAACTAATAGAAGGATCGCTTATTCTATGCCTGTGTGTGCTGAGTTTTTTCTTCTTTGTAATCAATTTCTTTATTCTTGTTTGTTGTTTCAATCTACGCCTCAATGTTTAATGGAGGAACAACACATCAACTTTTTAATGTACTTGTGAAGATATGTGTGTTTTGTTAAAAGTTTTGTAAGTTTTAATCGCTAGCCATATATAGTTAGTCTCTTAGCGGGGCAAAGGCCGGATAAAAAAAAAGCATGTGTTTACTTATCTGTTTACCTTGGAAATAAAGATTATAATCAGCAGCAGCAGCATCCTCATCCTCCTCCTCCTCCTCCTCTCTCTCTGTCTCTGTCTCTCTCTCTCTCTCTCTCTCTCTGAAATAATGACGCCAAATGTAATATCAAATAAAGCGAGGGAATCAAATTATTGAACGAAAATCGAAACCAGAATTAATCGGCAATGACAATCGGCTGTACTGCATCCGTACCAAGACTTGGAAGGGGACTCAACTAATGACAGACTATGTCATGGTATAGTTCCATTTCTTTCCCTTGAACCGTCCAGAAGAATGTATTTGGCACTCTCTGTCTTTCCCTTTCTCTTTGACTTTCTCTTTCACTCTCTCTCTCTGTTTCACTCGGTCTGTCTGCCTGTCTGTCTCTCAGACATTTAAATAAAGACATTCTTTGTCACTTCTGCATGTTCTATTTGCTCCATTCCGGACGGCCTCGTTTCAGACAAACAACCCTGTCATACTGCATCAGTTCATTTTGTAGATGAGACGCTTGATCATATTAGTTGCAACAGGTATTCTGGTGTCTTACCCGTTGATTAGATCAAAAGAAGGCCTTTGATATCATTGACGACATATGCTCCTTCGAAAAACTGAAATTGCACACTTTATCAACTTCTAATTCCCTATATCACAAGAAGGCAACCAAATGTGACTTTGAAGACATCTGTCTCTACAATAACAACCCCTAAATATGGTGTTCCACAAGGCTTCATTTTAGGCCGTCTACTCTTCTCCATTCACATTAACGACTTATCTCTATATGTAAGATCTCTGCGCGACCCTTTTTCAGATGATACCACAGTTCACACCAGCCATGATGATATTTTCAGTCTCTCAAAAATTTTGCAAAAAAAAAGTACCAACGATCTTGTAAAAGTAGTATTCATTTCTCTCTCTCTCCTCTCTCTCTCTCTCTCTCTCTCTCTCTCTCTCTCTCTCTCTCTCTCTCTCTCTCTCTCTCTCTCTCTCACACACACACACACACACACACACACACACACACACACACACACACTCTCTCTCTCTCTCTCTCTCTCTCTCTCTCTCTCTCTCTCACACACACACACACACACACACACACACACACACACACACACTGACTGTTTTCATGAGATACTGGCAATCGTGAGGAGAGAGGCAGTGAAGACTGAAGATAAGTGATCAGCTGTAAGGAGGGAGAGAGAGAGAGAGAGGGAGGCAAAGGAGGGAATAACACATCAAGTGAGGACAGAGAAAGGAGTGAAAAGACATTGCCTGGGTGATGACATGATGTGTTTCGGGCTGCCAGGCCCTCCCCCCCCCCCCCCCCCCCCCCCCCCACCCCCCCCCCAAAAATAAAAATAAAATAAAAAAAAAAAAAAAAAAAAAACATAAATAAATAAAATGAAATAAATATAAACAAGAAACAAACAAACAAAAAAAACTAAGCACATACACACTAAACTCGTCGACTTCAACAAGGGGACACAGACTCAGAGTAGCTATACACACTGCTTTGAGTGGAAAGATGGTGGCATTTCAAAAGTTTGAATGTCTGGGGCTGCCTGTCAGTGCTGGACACGAAGTTTCCTAACTTCCCAGCAGAGAAGAAAGGCTAAGGGAGTGAATTCACCAAAAAGCTCGAGAACATTATTGCCAAAGAGGGACTCGCACCTTTGCTTGTTAGTCAGTCAACAGCTGCAGGGACTCACGCCTTTGCTTGTTAGTCAGTCAACAGCTGCAGGGACTCACGCCTTTGCCTGTTAGCCAGTCAACAGCTGCAGGGACTCACGCCTTTGCCTGTTAGCCAGTCAACAGCTGCAGGGACTCACGCCTTTGCCTGTTAGCCAGTCAACAGCTGCAGGGACTCACGCCTTTGCCTGTTAGCCAGTCAACAGCTGCAGGGACTCACGCCTTTGCCTGTTAGCCAGTCAACAGCTGCAGGGACTCACGCCTTTGCCTGTTAGCCAGTCAACAGCTGCAGGGACTCACGCCTTTGCCTGTTAGCCAGTCAACAGCTGCATGGACTCACGCCTTTGCCTGTTAGCCAGTCAACAGCTGCATGGACTCACGCCTTTGCCTGTTAGCCAGTCAACAGCTGCATGGACTCACGCCTTTGCCTGTTAGCCAGTCAACAGCTGCATGGACTCACGCCTTTGCCTGTTAGCCAGTCAACAGCTGCATGGACTCACGCCTTTGCTTGTTAGCCAGTCAACAGCTGCATGGACTCACACCTTCGCCTGTTAGCCGGTCAACAGCTGCATGGACTCACGCCTTCGCCTGTTAGCCGGTCAACAGCTGCATGGACTCACACCTTCGCCTGTTAGTCAGTCAACAGCTGCATGGACTCACACCTTCGCCTGTTAGTCAGTCAACAGCTGCATGGACTCACACCTTCGCCTGTTAGTCAGTCAACAGCTGCATGGACTCACGCCTTTGCTTGTTAGTCAGTCAATAGCTGCATGGCAGACAGCAGCAAGCAGAGAGGGAAGCATGCCACCATCTGCTTCAGGATCACATCTGCCCATCTGCCAACCAAAAGAGAAATCCAGATAATTTCAGCAATGACCCTTCTGCCTGTCTGTAACCGTGTGTGTGTGTATGTGTGTGTGTGTGTGTGTGTGTGTGTGTGTGTGTGTGTGTACATGTGCTTGCATGCGCAAGCCAAACCCCATGGCCATGCATACATTTGCATGCACATGCGATTGAACAATCATTCACTCATTTTTTTTCGAATAACACAGATGTTTGATTTGTTTCATTTACATTTGTTGATTTGTTTCAAGTCCTCCATGCCCCAACAGGGGTCACAGGATTAAAATCTTTAAACCTTTGAGTCTTCCATCCGCCCCACCCCACTCCACCCTATCCCGACAAACGACTGTAGTTTCTACCGCTCAGCTGTCTTGGGCTTCTGAAGAGCCTAGAAGGTAATACTTTTTTTTTTAATAATTAGAAGAGAAACGCCCGCGCGCACGCGCATATGTGTGTGTGTGTGTGTGTGTGTGTGTGTGTGTGTGTGTGTGTGTATGGGTGGGTGGGTGTGTGTGCGCGCGCGCGCTCGTGTGTATGTGTGCGTGTGTGTGTGTGTGTATGTGTGTGTGTGTGTGTGTGTGTGTGTGTGTGATATGGGTGGTAGTGGTGGTGGCCAAGGTGCGTGTGTGAGTAACTAAGAGAGAGAGAGAGATGTGTGTGTGTGTGTGTGTGTGTGTGTGCGTGCGTGCGTGCGTGCGTGCGTGTGTGTGTGTGTGTGTGTGTGTGTGTGTGTGTGTGTGTGTGTTTAAGATCAATCAATCAATCAGTCAGTCTTTCTCTGTCTCTTACTTTCTCAGTCTTTTTCTTATATATTCTCAGTCTCTGTCTGCCTGCCTAAATGCCTGTCTGTCTGTTTCTCTTTTGACAATGAAGCCAAATTCTGCATGAAATGAAACGATGGAATAAAATTAAGGAAAAGGAAAGAAATCTTAAATGAATGTTAGCGAACCACCAAGAGAAACGTGGACAAACGAGTCACAAGACAAAACACGTTGCGTTTCGACCTCTTAGGTCTTCTTCAGGCAAGACACAATTAATAGGACAATGAAAATGAACGGATTTGTCACTTAGCTTACATCTCTTTAGTGCAAGGTAGGCGTTGAATGAAAACAGCCTCGTTTTCAGTCAACGCCTACCTTACGCTGAAAGAGATCTCAGCTAAGTGGCAAATTCGTTCATTTTCATTGTCCTATTTGTTTGTGTCTTGCTTGAAGAAGATCTAAAAGGTCGAAACGCGTCGTGTTTTGTGTTGTGACTCGTTTGTCCACGTTTCTCTTGGCGGTTCGCTAACATTCATTCAAGATTTGTTTAGATTTCCACCTGCTGTCGTTTCACTTTGCAACTAGATCTAAGGAAAGAAAATCCAAACTAGAACTGTACTGTGTTCATAGCCATCAATGCATGAGACTATTTTAGATTTGGTAAGTGTACTAGTACTAGTAGTATGTTTTATAATAATAATAATAATAATAATAATAAGGTAGTCTGTTGAGACTGTAATAATATGACTGTGGTCTGTTGAGATTGTAATGATACGACTTAGTGATATTCAAGGAACGATAACTCCCGAGGAAATGTTGAACCGAGAGAAGTTTTCACAGGAACTAAAACTTATCCGAACTGTCGTATTGGTCTTTTTACGCACTAACACACAGGATTCTATATGATGGCAGAGGAGTGAAACGGTAGTGGTATTTTACATAATAATCATGGCAGAAGGAAATCGTGTTCCTCCTCAAGCGCTAAATTTAGAAGTACCGAAACAATTCTATGGAACTCCCGCCACCTGGACGAAATGGCGTCAAAGATTCGACAGATACGCAGCTGCCACTGGTCTTTCTCTCAGACCTAACAGAGAACATTTACATTAACATTTTAGGTCTCAGTAATTTGATTATTCGATTAAAATCATTAACATTCATTCGCTAAGTCTTGTAGTGACGCACAGATTCTGTGCACATAGGCAAGCTCAGCGGAAGTCCACCTAGCGTGAGAAGTGTTCACTGACAGTAAACAAGCAGACGAGCTCCGAGAGCACGACAATTGGGCTGGAAGAGGCTAACAGAGCTACGTCGTGCAAACAGTGAAATTACTTACAGACCAGTGCTAGGGCATCCAGTTTATAGGCGACAGTTTAGCCTTAGCACTGCGACAGAACAACCGTGGACGGTTACGACGGCAAGGACGGCTTTGACAGTTGCACCAGTACATTTGGGTAGGCCTGGAGACTGACACTGACAGAAAGACAATGACAGACTCGACCTACAAGTTGGTGCCATTGAAGGGCTTGGGAAAGAATCATGACGATCCCCCAAACCAGCGTCTGGACTGACTCTCCCGGTAAGGCTGAGTGTGTGTGTGTGTGTAGATGTGCAAGTGCTTAAATATATAAACGAACTTCTCCAAAGTGTAGGGAAAACACTTTATTCTTCTGTAACCATGCTGTAGATACACCGTCTAAACATGTAACTTACTCCATTAGTAAATTTAAATTGCGCATCCCCGCTCCCACTCTGTCTGCCATCCCTCTTCTCCCCCTACCTTACCCCCCCCACCCCAACACACACACACACACACACACACACACACACACACGACCTCTCTCAGGTTTTGTTTGTTTACTTGTTTGTTTCTTTCTGTTTGATTATCCACCATGTCATTATTACATTTATGAATTGTCTGCTTATTGTAAAAGCAGGTAGTGGGACTTTTTGCGTACGCCTTCTGGTTTTTATAATGTCCCTTTTTACATACACATTTAGGTCTGGCTATTGCATGGGTTTACGTAAAAGTTATTTGTCTCAGTCAAAATCAAACATTTTAGCAATTCTTGTAGAATCATTGTCGAGGAGGATCATAAAGGAGTGCAGATTTTGTGCAGATTTGGTTATATTAGTGCATTCCAAGAATGAACAGCTCGATTTACGGATTAGTGTATATGAGTATTTTCTTAAATTGATGCGTGAAAAGTTCAGGGTACAAATTATTTGATGATCCTCTGATAGATGGTATTGGATGCTTTTCATAAAAGGAGTCAGGATTTTTATGATCAATGTTGTTATTTCATACATGTTTCATATCTGCTCTAAATTTGATGGACCTGGTACCATCCTAGTTGCTCATCTCTGAACCTTCTCTTCAGATATTGATTGTCCTTTTTGATTTGGGAAACTCCAGACAACATTTGCGTATTCCAGGTATGGTGTCGCCATTGTCTTATAAAGGTTAAAGAGCATGTTTCTTCTCTTTAAGGTATAATGTATGTTGATTTTCATGTCAGCTGGCCAGTCGTCATGAAGAGTGCTTGCTCACTATGACCCCAGGAAGGATACTATCATCGCAGCGAGTGCATCGAACTGTGGTGCTGGTGCAGTTCTTCTCTAGAAACAAAAAGATGGCTCAAGACGTCCAATCTGTTTGATCTCACATTCTGTGTCTGATGCAGAAAAACATTACGCAGTCATCGAAAGGAAGCCTCAGCTGCAACTTGGGCATCAGAGAGACTGGAAGAATACAGCCTGGATATTTAATACATCATTGAAACTGATCACATGCTTTTTCAATGACAGTAGCCATTTCACAAGAACAGCTGAAATGCATCATGGTAGGCTTAGTACATACATGCTTTTTCAGTGACAGTAGCCATTTAACAAGAACAGCTGAGATGCATCATGGTAGACTTCTCTTCCATTCTTGCACAAAGT
The DNA here is from genome assembly GCA_016801955.1 of Conus betulinus. Lineage (NCBI taxonomy): Eukaryota > Metazoa > Mollusca > Gastropoda > Neogastropoda > Conidae > Conus > Conus betulinus. The sequence continues at coordinate 28,229 of JADBJO010001251.1, read as the reverse complement.
TACTTGCACACATTATGAATAAATTCTACAAGACATGAAAGATTGTTAGTTTGGATTTTTTTTTCAGGGAGATGAAAAAAAAAAAAGTAACACTTACCATTTACAGGTGACAAATATTTCAAGATGAGCCTTTTTTAATGATTATGGAGTTGCCTTAGTAGTAGGCAGTGGCAGGCTGCCTTTACCTAATCCAACTCTGTGTTCTGTGTCGTTAACTAGTGGACTGATGTCAGTGTTGTGACTGTTTGACAGCTGGAAAGGCTGGACAAGACATGGCTGTGAGGCCAGCACAGAGATGAAAGAGCACCTGCTGCCTTCACCCTTGTCGAAAGCCGTCCAGTATGAGCAGTAATGCCGCTGCCAGCTCCAGTGCCTCGACCCCCAGAGTAGGTACCCCAAGTGATTTTTAAAGTGCTTTTTATGTTTTTTTTTTTTCAGTAAGTCAAGGTGATAGAACAGCTAAATACAGAGAAAATTATTTAAGATTTATATCTGTAACTTAATTAGGAGCGAAGTAATGGATTTTCAAATATATTATTTTTTATGACAGTCGGAATTCCCTTAAGGGGCCATGTTTGGAGGCTAGTAACTCAGCCATTTGGCATGTGATATGTCTGAAACCATGGATGATTAATGTTAGTTACTTGTAATATGTACATTTAATTTTTTTATATGTGAAACCATGGATGGTCAATGTGAAGTATTTGTAATATGCACTTAATTTTTGTCAGACCTTAGGCTTATATAGAGTCTGAATACCACACTTACAAAAATGCCAAAATCTTCATCTCGACTTAGGTTTTTTCTGTATTGGCAATCAAAACAAGTTATAAAATGACATATCTCTGCTTTCAAGTGACAAACACTAAACAGGCATGTAACTAGCATGGAAGTGATTAGGATAACAAGAACTATCTTAGAAGAAGACATTTGAACATGTCAGCACAACTGTACACCCCCATCCCACCTCCAACCCACCCCCACCCTTTTTAACTAACTTCCTGTGTGCCATATAAACATTACGTACATGAATTAAATATCTTTGCTTGTTATGACCTTATGAAGACATATGATTGACATTTGCATCAAAAGTAATGCTCAGAAGATTTAATTAAAAAAGAAACGAATACTTGCGGCCCATCCCCTCCCCACTCCTCTCCCACGCCCTTTCCACTCTAACCTAATTCTCCAGTGTCTATGCTTTCCATTTATTAATGAAATTGACAAGAAAGTTATTGCTAGGAAAAATTAAATGTAACACACAGTGTCATTATAACATAAATACACCTGTCCCTTTGCCCTCATTCCTCACCTTACCAGCAGGAATGAAAGAACAAAATTAAAAGTTTACTAAATTGTAGGTGAAAGCCTGAAGTATTGCGTGAGTGTATAATTATTTCAGATATTTATTAGAAAAAGTATTAGAACCAGCCGCTGTGGCGAAGTGGCTAGCATCGCGGACTCCTGGCTGGGAGGTCATGGGTTCAAACCCCATCAGAGTCATGTGGGTTTTTTTCTGCCCCGACCAGCTCCTACCCAGAGTTGAGTTTGCTGCGGACTCAGTTGGGAAGACTGGGACCACACAGTCAAGCTTCATTCACTTAATGGATGCGTTTCTAAGAGTGTTGCTCAAATTTCCTGACCAACACTGCAGGTGTCTGTATCTCTTGGGCCTGGTTGACGCCAGAATATATTATGAAAGGAAGCGTAGAGAACAGCCCTGTCGTGTAGTCTCAGACCGAAATGGAAATCCGTAGCATCATCTTAATCATCCCCATTCTCATCAATCAGCATTAAAAAAAAAAAAATGTCTCATATTCTGTGGCCCTTCATGCCCTGCTCTCATGGTGACCTCAATTTTCGATGTCCTCTCCACGTCTGTGGCCTTGGTTTGGTTTCGTCGGGGTCACTGGTATCAGTGGGTCTATGGGGCTGTCACTGGACGGACATGGTGGCGCCCTCCGGAGGGAGAGCTCACTTAGGCCGGCTCCACGACTAAGCAGTTATTGTCGTCAGTAGGGGGCTTAGTAGGTGGTGTCCTGTGTATGTTAGATCAGAACAGGCGCCACTGAATACCACCGAATTGACTCGGCAGTAGCACAGTGTCTCCTCTGGTGGGTTGCCTCTTGACGACTTGACATTGACTGCTCATGTGGATTGCCGGTGCTGGAGCTGCAGCGTGGCCGATCGGGCTGTGGCTGTGGATGGGGTGTCGGAGTGAGCGGCATGGGTGCACTGCCTCTGAGGTGGGGCAGAGGTTGGGACAGCAAAAAAAAAAAAAAAAAAGTATTAAAATTATTTTTTACTATGAACTTTTCAGTCAGTACCAACACTGAAACTACAAGGGAATGACTCCTCTTTCTTGTTAGCATATAATTTTTAAATTGATAGAAATCCCGACAAGCACAGTGCAGAAAACCAGAGGAGGTGATGATGAGTGAGAAGTGCTCATGGCGGCCGTGGCTTGAGGCTAATCGGTAAAACCGCCCCAACTTTTTACACACTCTTACACTCAGTCACCGTCAAAAACACAAAAGACAATCTATAGAAATGAAATATGAATAACAGATTTTGTCAGATGTATTTTTATTTTTGATTAATTTACGAACATTTGTAGAAAATGACAGTTGAACGTGGGTCAGCAGCCCACTGCCACTTAGTCATGGAGGGAGGGTTTGTGTAGAACTGGTCACTGTTACGCTAGGCTTAACCTTTAGACTCCCACAAAGCTGTTTCCAGAATGGTGGATAATTTATGCCTGCGTCACTGCCATGATTGCCATTTGGGAATGGCAGTAAATCATTTTGGCCTTCTGCAAATGCGGATAGTTTTCAGGAAGTATAATTATAATAGATTCCAAATTGTGAAGGTCCATAGGATCTAAAAATGTCTGTGAAACCCCTTTCGATACCTGGCAATTACTTTTTCAGAGATCTAAATGGGTGACTGGAGTGACAACAAACTCATCTATGTGAGGCAAGCAAAATGGGCAGCGCCAGGGCCAAGCATGAGTGGTAGCAGCACGAAACGTCCACGACTGATGGAGCTAGCCAAAGCTCTGCGTTAATTAGAGCGGCTACTTGAACAGGATAGTGGTGATGAATTTCAGTTGGACAGTTCTGGTGAAGATGAGGGTGCAGATGAGGATCTTCAGCCACAAATGAGCGACGTCGAAGATGGAACTGATGAGGCAAGCAGAGCGAGTGGTGAAAGGAGAAGGCGGCGTTGCAGGAAAGCATGGAGGTGTGTTTGCCAGTGTGGACAGTCAGTCAGATGATGGGTTTAAGCCAGCTTTACTGATTTTGCAGGGAAACCTGGTCTGAAAGAGCAACCTGGTGGGGGTGAATGTGTAGATTTTTTCTCTCTTTTTATCACAGGTGATTTAGTGCAAAAATTAGTCTCAGAATCAAACAGGTAAGCACGACACACTATTCAGGAGAGAGGCAGGCAAGGCCACAGCAAATATAAATACTCTAGATATGCTACATGGAAAGAGATCAACATGCTAGAAGTGAAGCAGTTCTTGGGCCTCGCACTACTCGTGGTGACCATGAAAAAAAAAACATCAACAGAGTCGTTATGGTCAAAAACATCCACTGCTGACCACAAACATATTTCTTTTGGTAATGGCTAGAAACAGGTGTGTGTGTGTGTGTGTGTGTGTGTGTGTGTGTGTGTGTGTGTGTGTGTTTGGGAAAGAGAGAGAGAAAGAGAGAGTGTATATGTGTGTTTATGAGAAAAAACGTATAAACGTGTGTGTGTTATGCCCTGTTTTGAAATGTGGCACATTCTAGTTTCCCACCAGAGAAGCATTTTAGTATTGTATTAGTATTTTTTTTTGTTATTGTTCTTATTTTATTGTTTTCATATGGCTTTTGCAATTGGTCAAGATCCTGTATGTTCCTGCATAGGACTTTGTGAAAAATAGACTGCTATTACTCTTTTTTTTACTTGAAGAAAACACTTTCAGAGATTGTTTTCAGTGTGGATTACTTACTGTGGCCATCATTTCAAAAGCAAATTTTACAGTTTAGTGAAGAAACTGTGAAGTTCCAGTGTGTTCCTGCATAGGACTGTGTGAAATAAGGACTGTGCTGATGTTTTATTTCCATGACCAGCCTTCACAGACTCTTTGTAGTCCAAGGGCCACACCATCAAAAAAGGCCTAGAAAATGGAAGTGTGTCGGCTAGGACCCCACATTGAAATTTTTTTTATTGATTTGGAAAGAGGGTCAGTAGTGTATTGCTTTTTGACATACTAGAACTTTGAACTCAATCTAGTTTGAGAGAAATATGCATTTAAAAGTGATACTTTCAGTCAAAAAGACAAGTATTTTTTAAACAAGCAAAATCTGGAAAAAAAAGTCATATGGCATACTCCAGTCCAACTTCCAGACACCTCGGGTAATAGAATAATGCAAGGTCTGAGGTATTGGGTTCATAACAGACACAAAAAATGCAAAAAAGAACATAAAAGACAGTTTTCAGTTTACCCTGATTCTGAGAAAGAATTATGTCCCTTAGCTGAACTGATGCAGTCCTTGTGTGCACGTAATACATTTCCATTGAAATCAGCCCACATTCCATACAGTTTGAGTGAAGCATAGCACAAATATTCACTGAATTATTGTCACATTCTATTTTTGTTGTCACTTTAGATGACTGTCCATTGGTGAAAATACAAATTTTGGCATATATTGCTTGATCACAAACAATACTGACTTTTCTGGTCTAAATGTTCAGCAAAGTCCATGCTTCTGCAGAGGATAGTGTTGACTGTTGACATGTCTGTAGCACTGCCATCAATGACTGGAAGGTATGTCACAGAAGCACAGGCTGGCACTTCCTTCTGAACAGCTGCATTAAATCCAATCCAGGGTGGCATTGGAAGGCTTTCAAGTGACTGGGCGCATAGCTTGAGCACAAAATACATGTCTTGTTTTACAATGGTCATTTTGGCATTTTGTCGTGCAGCATCAGTAGAACCTAGTTCTGCAAACTGAGGATCTGTCCTCCTCTTTTTAGAGAAATACACAATGTTAGTCTCAGCACAATCCAGTTTTCTTTTCCTGGATTTGCTGACATTAGAATTATGGGTAGTGGCGTTTTCCACAAATGTAGCTGGCAAAGGATGTTGTCCACACTGAAGTGCAATCCCATTCACACAGTGTGTTGTGTTTTGTCCATTCATAGTTTCGTCTTGGAGGTCAATGTTGTCCCAAACCAGTGTTATATATTGAGACCTGTTGATAGAAGATGGCACTGGATTTCTCATTTCAGCTTCAGCGATAGAAGTCTGAACTCTCTGAAGTGTTGTCTGTGTGGTACAATGCCCATGCCCATTCAATATGTTAACGAGTCAACTGATCCTGTTATGTGTCTTACTGCCATCCCAAGCATGATCTGCTTTGGTGTGGTGTACTTCTTGTTTGCCAAGGAAATAATGTCCTGTGAGATGGATAATGTGTTTTGCTTTACATCTCATGGAGCATGTACATGATCCCTGTTCAAATTTACATGTGAAACCACAGATCCAGGTAGTGAAGTTGAATAATTCAGCAAGAACAATTTTTAAAAGATCGTCTTCATTTCCATTATCTGAAGAAGGAGGCCATGAAGCTATTTTTGGAGTTGTTCTCTTAACATTCCTCACAGAAAGAGCAGACATGTAAAGTTGCTTCCATTCATTTTCCGAATCATTGCTTGCAACTTCTGCAGTTCTCTCTGACTGTTTTATCCCAGTCACAGGCCTTTGTCTTACTCACCGTTTCACAAGTTTGTTGACATTCAGCATTAGAGTCTGTAACAGCTGTATTCCTCTGGGTCTTATGATCCTGAATATAGATGACATCATTGTTAGATTCATGACTCTCTAAGTCACTGTCTTCTGATTCAACACTGTAGTCAGTTTCAGTGTCTTCTAGCTCTGTGTTCATAACGATGCTCTGCCCAGCACTGGAAAAAAACAACAAAAAACACCACCTGTGACTTGCTTTTGAACTTTTGACCTGCCTGCAAAAACAATGTAAGAGTACACTGCCTGAAGGCATGTTTTCAAATATGTGCTTTTACAATGTTTGCTCAAAGAAATATTTCCTCTTCTTGACATGTTTGCCTAAACAGTCTGTTGAGCTTAGTGACGGGTGGCAATTCTTCCACCCTTTCGCAGCGGTGGTTCTATAACATTTATACAGAATGAATCCAATGATTTCTGCAGTGGGAGTGGTGAACACAGGTAGAAGAAGTTGACTCGGATGAACCATCACAATCAGTTGTTTCGGCCTTCACTGTTCCCTTGGATGCTGTATGCTTCAGACTTCAATAGCAGGAGTGTGGTACCTATGAGAGCAATGAAGATTGATATTAAAACTAAGACAACAGGCTCAGGGTGAGGGAGGGAAGGGGGCAAAAGGAGAGGGAGGTCACAGGGAGAACAGGGAGGGAGTATAACAGAAAAGGTTTTGAAATACATATAAAAAATATACTGGTGAATTTAAAACAAAATAAATAAAGCAGCATTACTGCAGTCGCCATCATCATCCCCATTATCATCATCACTTAATAAATACAATAACAAATACCATCACAGCAACTGGTAACTCTCAAAAGGCGGTAATACTGGCACCAAAGTAAAATAAGGGAAGGAAGAAAAAGTGGATTGAGATTAGCACACCATGAATATGGGGGGAAAAGGATGCACTATAGTGAAGTTCCACTGAAAAAAAAAAAAAAGGTAGCTTGAGAGTGAAGGTACAAAAAGAATGTAAGACTAGGAGGAGAATGGTGACTGGATGAATGAATATGAAACAAAACTGATGAAACATTACAACCAAAAAGGATGTTAGATGAGGGGGGGGAAATCTCAAATGAAAAAGTAGGTCTTTCTTACTTTTTTATTTGTTCTTCAAACAAGGATCTATGAACATTTTCTTTCTGCATCTGTCGGTCTCTTGAGCACACCACTCATGTGCACAGTGACACAAATACAGTGACACCTGTCATACACTTCTCAACAAAACATGAAGAACAGCAGCAACACACACACACACACACACACACACACACACACACACACACACACACACACACACAGAGGTGGCCAGCATGTGCGAAAGAGAGAGAGGTGTACAGTGTGAAAATGGGGTGAGTATGTGAACTTACTTTGCCTCCACAGCTAGAAAGTCCAGTCTGTACTGAATGTCATGGAGGACATCAGCTCTCTGAAGACTGACAACAGCATCATAGAATCCTTCTGCTGAAGGGCGTCCCTGTTGGCATCAGATAAACTGATTACATATCAACGCATATTTATACACACACACACACAAACACACACACACACACACACACACACACACACACACACACACTGCTATTGTTTTAACTAATCAGGATATACAACTATGCATTCAAATACCCACGCCCTTACATATGATTTAAATGTAAAATTTTCATATTCACACACCCATCAAAAGTAAAAAACTTACTTACCTATGCTACATGTAAATCATACACATGACACTAAAGTTTATGCTGATTGTCTTATGTCGATCACATCTTTCATTTCTAGAAAATAAAGCCACATACCAAATTACCAAAATTTTGCTTTTCTTGATTCAGCACACTGCATAGATTTTTAAATGCAGAATTCATGCTTTGTAACATTTGTTTTTGATGATCAATGCTTATTATTATTATTATTATCATCATCATCATTAGTATTATTACTATTTCGACATCAATTAGTGTGCGCTCAGTAAAAAAGTCTTAAAATTGTATTTTGGTACAGTTGTACTGGATTGTTTGAATTTGAATATAAAGGACAAACATGTATTAATGAAGCAACAGCAAAAAACAATATCTTTGTCAGCTGCCAGACTGGGACCCGTCAGACTAGCACACTCTCACAAACTCAATGACCATGGTGGGGATGGGGAAGAGGGTGGGGAAGTGTAAATGAGAACAAATGACAGAGAGACACTACCTCACTCCATCAGTTTTTCACACACACGCACACATGCATACACGCACACGCACACACACACACACACACACACACACACACGTCATGTCATGGAGATAATAAAGTGTTCTTGACTTGAAATGGAATGGAATGCCAGAGGGGGTGAGGTCGGGAGGGAAGTGGGGGTGGTGGTACAGAATGGTAGGGGTAGCTTAGAATTGTAAGCGGTTTGTGAAACTGGGTATCAAGGACTACCCTTCTGTGTGTGTTTGTGTGATAAATTTGTCAGTCTGCATCAGCAACATCCCCTTGTTTAATGAAATTCTGTCTGATGTCAGCACAATATATTGTTTGCTCATGACATGTTTGTCATTCACTATGTGATGTGTGACACCACATCAAAGTTTATTTACTGTCACAACAAAAATGCGTTAAATACTTACTTGACAAAGTTTTTTTCTGGACACCATATTCCTGGCTGTGTTGCGGTTTCCACTCGGTCTTCTTGCATACAATGCAGATGGGTGGCAAAACATTGGAACTTGTTCCTCTTCCATTTTTCTGTCGTTTTGGGCTCACTTTTTTTCTTGGTGAAACTGTACCAGCAGCTTTTTGCTCTTCTGAAAACGCACCTGCGCTTGTTCTATTCCGCGTTTGCTATTTAACCGCATGTAACGCTGGGGGTGGTACCGTACATTTTCTGGCTTCGAGTCGAAATCGGAACCTTTTGAGCAATCACCTGTTCTTCTCCATCTAAGATCGTCCACTGGTGACAGGATCGTATAGTTGTAATCCATCGAATGTCAGAAAATTGTTCTAAATAGGTAGAAATTGCACATTCACAACAATGAACAGGACAGTCGTCTGCATGTTAAGGGAAATAACTTGCGATGAAAACAGCCAGTAAAGAGATGTTTTCGGCTTCATTAATTTGCCAACTTTTTTGTGTTCTACTGAATAATTTAGATAGGTTCGGTGGTTCTAGACTATAAAATTTTAATCTTATGTTATCCAAGTACCTTTTGCAAAAAAAAAAAAAAAATTCGATGGGGTTTTCTAGCTGACGAGCTTGAACGATAGCTCGATGTGGCCCTTGGACTATTGTGGTGTGAAGTACTGTTTTTCCTGAAGAAAGTGGATGGTACAGTTCTTTCAAAAAAAAGGGCAATTTTTTTCATATGAAGCAAGAGTAGGGTTAGCTGTTTTATTATGTTTATGTTATTCTAACATTGTTTTTGTTCAACTGACACTTTTTTTTTTGCTTAAATTACTAACTATACTTATCTAGCAAACAACAAAAATAAGTAAAACAGAAAATATGTTATGTGTTTTCAAATGTCTCGCCTACATAGATCTTGCCACACAGCTAGCAGTATTGTGTTGTGGCTGTGACAGGAGAATGACGGTGAACGAGTCTTTGGGGCCATGTAGGATGGTGTCTGGTTTGGTGAGAGGGCAGATTTTTGCAATTGGGTTTTGAGCAGGGGAAAGTACCTGGTAGTTTAGGTGTGGAGATTTTGTTCAGTTTAGAGCACAAAAAGTAGATCTTTTAGATTTTTGTCACATTCAAAAGTAATGATGGGTTTAGTTTGAAAGGCAGGTTTGTGATTGTCTACTATATGCCAGTTATACAGACACAGGGAGAGTGTGTGGGTGGAAGGAGGAGGCAGGCGGTGGGTCTGTCTGTCTCTTTTAGAGGCTGGATTTCCAGAGCAGATGTTCTGGATGTGGCTGTGGTGCGGCTGAGAGCATATTAATGATGGCATTGGGGTATCCACAGTTAGTGAGAACTTGAGACATTTTGGCGGCTTGTAGAGTGAGATTTTCTTCTTTGGAGCAGAGTCTGCATAGGTGGAGGAATTCTGAATATGGAATACTGTCTTTAGTGGATGGTGGGTGGGAAGATGTGTAGTCCAGGTATGAATGCGCATCAGTGGGTTCGTAGAAAATTGAGGTTTGAGCAGTCCATCTTTGAAGGAGATGGTGATGTCCAGGAAGTTGACCGACTGTGAAATGGTGTAGGTCAATTGGATGGATGGAAGGTCTGAGCAAAGTTGAGGAAATTGCAGAGGTCATGTTCTGGCTCCCAGTCCATCATCTATGCATCTTTTATAGAGCTGTGGTGTTGAGTCTGTATTAGAGGTTAGTAGGTGGTATTCTAGGTGTCCCATGAAGAGGCAGGCATAGAATGGTCCCATTTTGGTTCCTATAGCAACACCACTGATTTGTGAGAAGGTGTGTGGTGGTTAAATTCAAAGGTGTTGAGGGTGAGGACTAATTCAGCAAGTCTGACCAGTTAGCTGTGGGAGGATATTGCTGGTTAGGGGGCCATTTGTTAGGAAAGAATGTGAGGGCCTTCAGTCGATCAGCGTGAGGGATGGCAGTGTAAAGAGAGACAACGTCAAGTATAAAGAGGAGGCTGGGTTGGAAACTGAGGTCAGGTGGTTGTATGATTGGTCATGTTGAGTGTGTGGGTTGTCTTTGAGGTATGTGAGGAGGCTTTGTACTATGGGTTGGAGGAGAGAGTCTAAGTACTGTGAAATGTGTTATGTAGGGCAGCTACAAGCAGAAACGATGGGTCTGCCAGGTGTATCGATTTTGTGTATTTTAGGGAGCAGGTAGGTAGAAGTGGTTGTGGTTTTTGGTGTCTGTCATTATTACGACCCACTTCCTGGTTTGTACATTGTGTAGGAAAGCCAAAGGGGGTCATGTACACTTTCAGTTATCAACAATAATGTGTAGGTGTGTAGGAAAGCCAAACGGGGTCATGTACACTTTCAGTTATCAGGAATAATGGGTAGGAAACATCCTTGACCACTTTTTAAATGACCACAAATTTTCCTTTTTTACACAATCTGCCTAAAAACTAGGATGTTCGCTTTGAAACAAGCCCCAGCTGATACTTGTTCTGGAACTGTGAAGACATTAAGACTAGAAAGGTAAAGTTTTATTGAGATTTATTGTGAATGTTTTGGAGCTTTAAGATTGAGTGTCAGAAAATATGTTTCCTTCATGTGTGTGGGCAGAAAATATCACATTTCTTTTCATTAGTATGGACAACTATTTCTTTGAATAGTGGCCTTGGGGGCTTTACATTTCATGTGACAATCTTTTCTTTCAACTTTCATTTCTGGAACTGTGTGATGCTGTGATGTTTAACTGTGATGGAACTGAAACTAAGTCATTACAGTTAGTTGGAAAGTGAGGTGACTGCAAGCGGAATTAAAACAAATTTTAAAAGGTATTGGAAATTACTCCCAAAGTAACATGGACAAACAAATTCCAACACAAACACAACGCATTTTGACCTTGTAGGTCTTCTTCAGGCAAGATAAACAACATTCAGGACAATAAAACGAACGAGCAATCTCTTCCAAAATTCAGCGCAAGATGGGCGTTGAATGAAAACGAGGTCGTTCGTAAGGAGACAAAGCAAGTTAAGATAACAATAATGATAAGAATGATACTGATAGCAAAAATAGTAATGATGATGATGTTAAAAAAAAATGACAGAGAGAGGATTACTGCCACTGTTAGTGATAATATGATGATAGTAGTAGTATTAATAGTGGCTATACACACAGAAGGGGAGAAAGGAGAAGGGTTAGAAGATTGTCGAACAGATGATGATGGTGATGATAATGGTAATGATGGTAACATCAGTAATAACAATGATAATGATAATAGTAACAGTAGCAATGATAATAATACTATTACTAACAATAGTAACAGTAGTAATAGTAAAAATAATAAATCTAAAGGTAAAAAAAGAAAATAGCAGTGGTAGTAATGATGAGAGGGAGGACAGGAAGAACAGAGGAGAAGGAGGTACAAACTATAGAAAGGATGAAATCTAACAGGTATATTGAACCTCGAACTGCGCAGGACAGTTGTGCCAAATGAAGAGAGGTGACGCATGTGCAGGACTCGCTTTGGGGTTGCGCTCTGCAGGGCTCACACGTGCTTCGTTTGCTGGTCTGGATATTTTACAAAAATTAATCGATATTTATCATTCTCAGTGTGTGTTGAGAACAACAGTGGTGTGTGTGTGTGTTTATAGTATTTGTTTTTTCCAAGTAGAAATATGAGGTAGGACCTGATCTTTCTATTTCTTTGCTTTATTAAAAGAAGGGAGGTTTTTTTGCGCACTTTAGGTGTCGAAAATGGCAGATGGTTTGGGTGGTGAAGAATATGATGGTAGCGACAGAACAGAACCTCCATGGAAGAAGAAGAAGATGTCCATGCCAGATGTTTTTCCCGTGATGAAAGACGTAAACTCCAGGGTCTTTAAATTGGAAGAAAGAGAAAGGCAAACTGGGGTGGACGAAAACTTTATAAACAATTACGGCTGCCCTTCCAGACCCAGCACACGTTTAGAAGAGGCTAGCACACACAGCAGTCGTGCCGCATTGGATGGATAAGCTGGGGTCAGCACATGTTTAGAAGAGGCTAGCACACACAGCAGCCATGGCGAAACCGGGGTCAGGGACCACAGTGTGATAAGAAGGGTGCCACAAACATTTCACATGGTGCTGAAGAGCAAAGCTGTGAGAGTGAAAGGGACTTCACAGTTGCCCTGCCAGTTTACCAGAGCGAATGTGCAGGAGTACTTGATGACTTGGTGAGAGAGTTGGAAGTTGAAGAAAAAAATCACTGTCAAGTTGTCAGATAAGGGTTTTGTGGAAAATACCAAATCCAAGAGAACTGTCAGGAAGTTAGAGCCCCTCAACTTAATTAAATCAGAGACAAATAGACAACCACTAATGCCAGGAAGATGGACAGCAGACTGTACAGTGTGCAAGTGATCCTGTCCAAAGCAGGGGTCACCATCATTTCACTGTCTGACGGGGTGCACCTGCTGTGTGACTGTGTGAGTCAGCTGGCGGTCATACGCAGGGAAATAAAAAATGCAGCTTTAAAGCAGGACAACTCAGAGAGCACATAGACCAGTGGCAGGAAATCACAAAAGACAAAGAAACCATAAAGCTTGTGGAGGGAGCGCACACTGAGTTTACTGAGGTACCAGTGCAAGATAAACCAGCAAGAGAAATGCAGTTTTCCACAGACAAAGTAATGCTATTGATGAAGAAATAAAAGACCTGATTGATTAAGGGGTAATTGTAGAATCTAGTCACACAAAAGGGAATATATTTTGCACATTTTTGTTAGACCTAAGAAAAATAACAAGCTCAGGATGATACTAAATCTAAAAAATCTCAACAAGAATGTAGAATATCATCACTTTAAGATGGAAACTTTGAAAAACACTTTATGCCTAGTGACAAAGAACTGTGGGTTTGTATCCCTTGATTTAAAGGATGCATGTTACAGTGTTCCTGTGGATGAGGATTCCCAAGAATACTTAAGTTCATGTGGAAAGGAAAATTGTAGAGATTCACAGCATTCCCAAACCACTAGCTTGTTGCCCCGGTTTGTTTACAAAGTTACTGAAGCCAGTCATGGCTTACCTATATAGACTAGGTTTTGTGTCAACTTGTTTCATTGATGACTCACTGTTGATTGGAAACTCAAAAGACGAGTGTATGCAGAATTACACATGCTAGATCTGTTTCGGAGATTAGGTTTTGTGATTCAATTTTAAAAATCAGTTTTGAACCAACACTTGAAAATACATAGGTTTTGTAATCGACTCGCTGACCACGATAGTGACGTTGACACCAGAGAGGAAAGAAAAAAGAAATTGCAAATAGTATGCAAATTGTTAGAACTGGGAAGCCTAGTGTGAGGGAACTAGCAAAATTTATTTGACTTACTGTGGCTAGTCTTCCATTAGTTAAGTTTGGCACTTTGTACATGGAGGTTGATAGAATAAAAGCATTGAAAGAAAACTGAACAATTTGACGCCATGGTAGTGTTTTCAGAGAAGGCTAGAGGAGACGTGTAGGTCGAAAAACAATGTTATGAACTCTGGCAATGATATTGCTGCCCCAGATGAACCAGACATTGTCATTTTATTCTGATACACCTCTTACAGGCTGGGGGTGTTCTTGTGATTCTTGTAGAACAGGAGGACAGCGGACGAGTCCAAACTGAGTATTAATGCTTTAGAATTGGAAGGTCTTTTTGCTTTGCAATCATTTGCATCTGGAAAGGAAGGAACACGCATCAGGCTCATGTCAGATAACTCAACTGCGATCTCATGTGTAGACAAAATGGGCACAAGTCGTTCTCTAGCTTGTAATTCAGTGGTCAAAGATGTATGGCTTTTTTGCCAGGGACGTGATATTGGATTGCTGCGCCATTTGTGCCAGGCAAGGATGATTTTGAAGCAGACAAAGAATCCAAATAGATGAAGTTTTATATAGAATGGCAGATAAACCCCGCTGAAGTACCTCTCTTTTCATCCAGGATTAACAAACAGTTTAGCATGTATGTTTCATACAGATGTGATCCATTTGCTGTTGCAGCAAATGATTCCGATATTTCATGGAAAGATATACTGCTGTATGCTTTTCCTCCTTTTAGTGTGATCCCAAAGATGCTGCAGGAAATGGTCAGGGACAAGACATAAGGAGTTTGTTTAGAGTGGTGGTGTGGTGTGTGTGTGTTTGTGTGGGGGGGGGTTATCCATTTAGGTTTTTCAGTTTGTTTAGAGTGATGATGTAGTGTGGGGGTTGGATGGCAGGGGAACAGGGGTACGTTGGCCCACCCTGACTGTAGTCTTAAGTTAATATTATTCCCATTCTCTGTTGTAGACATGTGGGGGGGGGGGGGGGGGGGGTCTTTTTTTATTATAAAACAGAGAAGCAAAGTGAAACTTTCAGAATAATACCAAATGTGAATGGGTTTTTTATTACGGGGTGTAGAGGGAATTTAGACAACTTTGTTGGAGTTCATGATGTAGAGTTGAAGAGAAATTTCCATTATAATGAAAATGGGTACCGTTACCGTTTTTGTTTTGTTTTTGATAGGGGTGCAAAGGAAATCGGATCATTTTGTTGGACTCCATTGTTGAGGGGTTGAAATATTTGTACCTCCCCATTGAATGCGTACCCTCTGTTGAAGGATTCCTCCCCCCACTCACTCCCTGCCCTCTTATCTCCATCCCCTCCGTGGCTCCCTATTTCCTTTTGTTTCATACAGTAGCCGTAACAATATTTGGAAGAACCATATCACATGTGAGGTACCAAGGATACTGGATTGATTGAGTGAATTATTGATGTGTTTAATCCATGTTTTCAGGGTAACACTATGCAGGAATCATTCACTGATGCATTTATAATGCATTTTGTGTGTGTAAACTTAATTTTATTATGGTATGTGGTACACATATTTTGAAAAAGCTTTTACACACTGATCATTCCCATATACACATTTTGCTGGATTTCAGTTTTGTGCCCTGGAGGCCTCGATTGATTCAGTTGGTGATGCAGTCGTTATATTTTGTGTTTACAGTATGCAGGCTTCAGCCATCAGTGCAATTAATGAATACTACTTTGTGTTTTTTTATTCCCTTACAGTTTTAGGTACATATTTGACAAGATTCCTTTGTGTCAACCTGTGAAAGTTTAACTGCTATGCATTGTGTATCTTTATGGGTTGCACCCTACATACAAAGCATATTATTGATCTTGCTATGGATGCAGCAAGCAGGGTGTTTGTTGTTTTGGTCTTCTGCAAGCTTGATGCATGCAGTGTATGGTTTTTGTGTACGTTTGTCATTGAGGCATTGTAATTAGTGTCCACGTGGTGGTGTCATTTTGGTGACTTAAGTCCAGAAATTAAGTACCAAGTTATGGAGCCGAACACTTGAACATTACATGTTCAGCCATTTTTGGAAAATTCATTGTAGGGGTAATATTGGTATACAAACCTCCTCACTAGTGTAAGGTTTGTAATTCGTTTTGTTACTACAAAAAATTTGCTCGTACCTCGGGGTGGAACCTCTGAATCTCCAACTTGGAGATAGGCTGTTCCATCCCCCCAAAATTTTTTTTCAGGGAAAATTTGCTTTTACCACCAAGAGTAACCTGTAAATCTCCACCTTGGGCTACTCATATACCTTGCAGATTTTGCATTCACATTTCTTCTCTCACCCACACATAATTTCAAACCAACAATCCCAGTGCATTCCACCTTGGGCTACTCATATACCTATGCAGATTTTGCATTCACATTTCTCTCTCATCCACATCCACACATACTTTCAAACCAATCCACACAGTTATAATCATTTATTATATATCGTTTTCATGGCTGCTTTTTTTTTCATGATGCACACACGGAAAGTAAAACGTGTCTTGAGGAAGGGGTGGTGCCCTGGTGAATAACGTATGCATGCAACATGTACATTACTCATATTACAACATAATTGAATTGATGGGGGCATTCCTTTCTTTGTGTGGGACATTTGGGGGCATTAGGCTGTGTGCATAGTGGACCTGAACAGGTTCGGTTGGGTGCACTATGGGATTTTTCCAACTTGCTGCCAGAGTCGTGCACCCAGCTGAACCCATCCAGGTCCACCATGCACCTAGCCCAACGCTCCCAAATGAGCAGGGTCTTTTGCCACTATGCACCCAGCTGAACCCATCCAGGTCCACCATGCACCTAGCCCAACGCTCCCAATGAGCAGGGTCTTTTCCCACTATGCACCCAGCTGAACCAATCCAGGTCCACCATGCACCTAGCCCAACGCTCCCAAATGAGCAGGGCCTTTTCCCACTATGCACCCCAGCTGAACCATCCAGGTCCACCATGCACCTAGCCCAACGCTCCCAAATGAGCAGGGCCTTTTCCCACTATGCACACAGCTGAACCCATCCAGGTCCACCATGCACCTAGCCCAACGCTCCCAAATGAGAGGGCTTTTCCACTATGCACACAGCTGAACCCATCCAGGTCCACCATGCACCTAGCCCAACGCTCCCAAATGAGCAGGGCCTTTTCCCACTATGCACACAGCTGAACCCATCCAGGTCCACCATGCACCTAGCCTAACGCTCCCAAATGAGAGGGCCTTTTCCCACTATGCACACAGCTGAACCCATCCAGGTCCACCATGCACCTAGCCCAACGCTCCCAAATGAGCAGGGCCTTTTCCCACTATGCACACAGCTGAACCCATCCAGGTCCACCATGCACCTAGCCTAACGCTCCCAAATGAGCAGGGCCTTTTCCCACTATGCACACAGCTGAACCCATCCAGGTCCATGCACCTAGCCCAACGCTCCCAAATGAGCAGGGCCTTTTCCCACTATGCACACAGCCTTAAACAGAGGGGTGGGGGGTGCGACACTTCCATCACAAATAGCAACATAGCATGTACCTATCCACCAGCCCCCTATTTACTCCCAGTCTATGTAATGCTCAATGTGCACATACAGTGAACATTACATAAAACACAGTGCAAAGTGCCTGTATAGATACTCTGTGTGAGGGTATCCAGTGCTCAATGTAAATAGTGTATCGTATCATCCGTATAACATAAAAAATATTACATACACTTAAACACCAAGCATTGGATACCAAGATGTACACTGAGCTTTGTATACACATAGGTATTTTATACACAAGCACTTTAACCATACTGTTGTTTAACATACCACTGGTAAAACTACTTTTCCTATTAAAAAAAAAAACTACGTTCAGTGAATGTTTTCTGCAGTGTTGGCTAACCAAACAAAAAAAAACACATCTGAATGATGCACAATTTCAATACACTGACCAAAAGAAAAAACCCAAAAAAGTCTGAATGATACATTTCCACTGACTAGCACTAATCTTCATTCCCAGGGGACAAGGGAGAAGACCCTGGCCTTGTCCCTTCAGGGACTAAGGACACCTTTGCCAACACCTTTGCCAAACACAATTAAACCTTATACAAGTGTCTCTGTCACACACACAACAGTATAATTAAAAGCATAAGCGAAACTTACCTTGGTAAGTTGAAGGTCATGCTGGATTCCATAGAGTATGGTTTACTGACATGGAGGGAAATATGTGAGCCATGCATGCGTAAGACTGCCATACTTCAGAGTGAGAAATACACAATCTATATAAAAATGATCTAAAATCATTTGTTAACAATAATAACACATGCATCTGTCTCAATCTTCAAGTCCACTTACATTACCAATGCTATAGTTAATAACTGCAATTTGTCTTTCACTTCAATAATTTTCATATGCAAGCAAAAAAAAATAACACCTAAACTGGGTTGGGAGGCCCTCCATCTCAGTAAACCATCCTCTATGGAATCAAGCATGACCTACACAGGAGTGGGATATGTTTTTCACATATGCAACAGCACAGGTGTTGTCTGTCAATATTTTTACATGTTTGCCTATCACTTCATTTCTGAAACTGTTCAGAGCATATTCAATGGCAAGCATTTCAAGCACACCGATATGCAGATACTATTCATTTTCTGCCCATCTGCCCCCTGTCTGCTTTGATCCATAAACTGTTCCCCAACCACCAGAGGTTGAAGCATCTGTGAAAATTTCTACAACAGGGTCTTCCCCATCCAAATGAAACACAGCCATGTTTAATGTTCTCAGTCCACCATTGGAGTTCCAAGTTTCCTTCCTGTGACAGCTCCATGACTGCCTCAAAACTGTCTTTATGCTTTTTAAAAGCATCGCATTTGTCTTCTAGTGATCTGTAGTACAGTGATCCCCACAGTACTGCAGGAAAGGCTGCAACTAGCTGCCCTATGACCTGAGCTAACTCTCTGATTGTGACAGTGCTTTTGCTTTCCAAATCAATGCAGGTGGACAGAATTTTCTCCTATCTGTTGTAAGAGTGACAGTCATATTTTCTGAATTTAATACAAATCCCAAATATTTGATGCTTTTCTTAGGTTTTAACACAGACTTTTCTATATGAACAAAAAAACACAAGTTTGTGAACAATGTAACAGTTCCATCAGTATTCTTCTGACCTTCCTCTGGATAACTATCATCAATAAAAGCTGCAGACAAGTGACCTTGGGCTCTTAGAGTTGCATAGACTGGATGATCAGATGTCAGTTTCTCCCATTCAGGTAAATATTCTTTTAACCTGCCTGCCTGAAAAGACTCATGTCCTTCAGAATTCACCTCCTTCACTGCACTGTTTAGACGTGTGGAGGGAATGTTGGTGGCATCCCCTTGCCACAAGTCTGAACTGACCTCTGCTTTGCATGAACGCTGCCCTGCACTGGCCCCAGTTCTGGTTCCTTCCTTGGCCTTTCTCGGTCCACATGAAGTTTCTTGAAGGCTGAGTTGGAAAAAACCTCCTCCCTACTTTTGACAGAGTGAAGTCCCTGCCGAGTTTTGTTTTTATGCACTCAGATCATCCCCAAATAGTTGATCAGTGACTGGGGCCTCATTTGACCCCAGCTTTTTGTACTTCTGATTGATGTTGGGGCCACTCAAAATCTAGTTCTTCTGTCCAGTGACACCTCATGTGAGGCTTGCAGAATCAATGTCATGGCATCTGCTGTATCCTTCAGCATTTCACTGTCCACCCCAATCACCTTGTCACATATTTTGGCCAATATGCCTGCTGCTCTGGCAATCATTTTCTGTTGTTTCTGCATTCTCAGATCACTTACTCTGGCACTGAATTCCAGGCTATTCCAAATTTTCTGGTTCACTTTCGGGACTGACAGGTGAAATTTTCAGGCCTGACGTGTTTTTCCATCTTTTCTTTCAGTTTATCTTCCTCCAACTTTCCCCTTGCCATTTTGTTGCGAGTGCTTGTCAAAGCCTCATGTTGCAGTGGTGGTCCCACTTGTTCATTTTCGTACTCCTGCTCTATCTCTTTCAGAGTGAGTGGATCAGAAGAGTCATTGCCATTTTGTGATTTTGCTGACTTTTTGCGTCTTTTATAATATTCTGGATTTCACTGTCAAAATCCTCACCAGCCTTCTGTTTTCTTCTTGGGGGCGTCCTCAAAGGACCGATCCCCTATCTCAGACCCACCGGCATGATCCTGATCCTCGATGTCTTCAACTATTTTATCTGCTAGATCCATGCCTTCTGAATCCATGCCAATCCATTTCAAACCTTTTTCCTTTCTCCAGTTTCCAATGAATTCCAGCAGTTGCTGTTGTGTTTCCTGCATCTCATCCCATTCAGCCTTGGGAACGGCAACTGATCTTACTTTTCCACCCCCTTCCATTAGGAGCTCTTCTTCATCATGAAAAACTTGTGAACAAAGACAATCTCGCCATATCGAGCCAAACCATGTGGTCAAATTACTGTGCCCTTTTTTTAAATTTGATTTTATTTACGATTGATGATATGCTTTTTAAATATTACCATACACTCAAACGTGCTAAGCGATTTATATAAGAGCTTATTTGACCTGAAGAAAATATGACGGAGTAGGATTACACAATCAGACCTTAAAAAGAAAACAGCATGGCGGCTGGAAGCATTTACGATATGGCGGTCTTACACATGCGCGGCTCTCATATCTTCCAGAATATCCGTAAACCATACAAAATGGAATTCCTACAAGGAAAAAGGATATAAAAGAAGTATCGTTTCATCAACTCTGTATTACAGCATAGCATGAGGAGGAATGAACAGTGACTGATGAGGCAGTCATGCCCAAGCACACAGCACAATACTCCTAGTCAACGTTCTTGTTCATAAAGCAAGTCTGGTTTTCTAGGCAGTGAGGAACAGGAGATGATGATGTTGAGAGCGACAACTTGAGAGTAAGAGCCAAACACACACAAAAAGTGAGAAACAAACCACCACTATCCATCCCCCATCCCACAAAGTACACATCGCAGAATGGGACACAGAAAAGAAAAGTGGTCAACAGAGAATAGCAAACAGAATGGAAATGAAAAAGAATGGGATGGAATAACTTGGAAAACCGAACATTTGTGAAAAAAGTGCCAGTTTCTGGAGAAGTTCTACTTAAAACATACATACAGGCATAGTTGAAAGGTATACTAAAATGCTATAAACAACTGTAGCTAAAAATAGCAGCAAGATAAGAACAAGCAAAGGATATTCATTACTATAGCCCAGCCAACTACCCCTGGTCTTTCATTACTATAGCCCAGCCAACTACACATGGTCTTTCATTATTATAGTCCAGTTAACTACCCATGGTCTTTCATTACTATAGCCCAGCCAACTACACATGGTCTTTCATTATTATAGTCCAGTTAACTACCCATGGTCTTTCATTACTATAGCCCAGCCAACTACCCATGGTCTTTCATTACTATAGCCTGCTTATCTACCCATGGTCTTTCATTACTATAGCCCGATTAACTACCCATGGTCTTTCATTACTATAGCCCAGCCAACTACCCATGGTCTTTCATTACTATAGCCTGCTTATCTACCCATGGTCTTTCATTACTATAGCCCGATTAACTACCCATGGTCTTTCATTACTATAGCCCAGCCAACTACACATGGTCTTTCATTACTATTGCCCAGCCAGCTACACATGGTCTTTCATTACTATAGCCCAGCCAACTACACATGGTCTTTTAAGGGCTTCAAACATTTATGGGGAAAAAGGTCGCAATCTGAAAAAAGGTGGCATCCTGAAAATGGTTAGATTGTGAAGAAGCCATAATCCACGAAAGACCCAATCCTATGATAACTGAAGAGTTGACATACTTCAGGTGGACAAGACCCACTCCTATGATAACTGAATAGTTGACATGCTTCAGGTGGATAAGACCCAATCCGATAATTGAATAGTTGACATATACTACTGGCAAAAAGTTAAGGGCCACCTGTCATTTTGACGTTAGTGTCTGAGTGTATAAATAATAGGTTTGAAATGAAGTCACAATGACCCAAACTTGGCTAGACATATTGAACAGATGTTCCTTAACAGATCACAACACCTAAAAACCCCACTGCGGTACAAAGTGGAGCGCAGCTGCACGTGCGGAAACCACGTAAAACCGGTAAAACGGGTGTCTGTGGTGAAAAAAAAGGGGCGAAATGCCCATGGTCAATCATGATGCACGTGCATGGCACCTCGTTCATGAACACAGATCAGACGCCATTGGCCACAAATCTGTAAACAGAACAGTCATCTACGCCAGCCCAGAAAGCATGGCACAAAGGCAAAGACTGGACCCTGCCGATCGTGGACGCGCCTTAGCGTTGATTGACGAAGGGATTTCTGGCCGCGAGGTGGCTAGGCATCTGAACGTGTCCCATTCCACCATCCAACATCTTGTAGAGAGGTTTCAGGCCACTGGCAGCGTGCAGGATCGGCCACGATCAGGCCGTCCTCGGTGTACCGACAGACATGCTGACCGATTCCTCCTGCTGTCTGCCCTACACAATCGGACTATCACCTCATCCACCTTAAGGCGTGAGCTCCTGCAGGCTGCAAATGTCAATGTCAGTAGAAGGACAGTTTGTAACCGTTTGCACGAGTTCGGGCTGTCATACCGGCGATCAGCAGTCCGAGTACCACTTACTCCAGCTCACCGCAGAGCAGCACGGGCGGACTGGTGTCGTCATCACACGTTCGCTGGACGAGGCAGCAATGGTCTCGAGTGCTGTTTACAGATGAGTCCCGCTTCACCTTGGCATTCAATGACGGCAGGACCCGAGTGTGGCGAAGGCCAGGAGAACGTTTTGCCTACGCCACAGTTCGTGAGGTGGATCGCTAATTACGGAGGGGGTTCTGTGATGGTCTAGGGTAGCTTCAGTCGTCAAGACAGAACTCCCCTGTACGTTATTCAAGGCATGCCGACAGGGATGCGGTACCGTGACGAGATTGTGAGGCCCCTGTTCCAGCCGCCCTTCAGGCCATGGGTAACGCTGCTGTTTTCCAAGACGACAACGCCCGTCCACACCGAGCCCGTGTCGTGGACGATCATCTGCAGCAAGAGGGGATCATCTTGGATGCAGTGGCCGTCTCGCTCACCCGATCTGGCTCCAACTGAGCACCTCTGGGATGTCCTTGGACGGCGGGTAGCCCACAACCACCCCCAGCCTGTTGACGTGGCCCAGCTCACTCTCTTTTTGCAGCAGGAGTGGCAGACCATACCGCGGGACACTCTTCGGACCCTGGTGGACTCCATGCGTCGACGTTGTGCCGCTTGCCTGGCGGCAAAACGGCGGCTACACTCGGTACTGAATGGTGCAGTTTTCAGTTGTGGCTTATGTGACGAACCCTGAGGAAGGGTGATTGGACATTACAGCCCGCTGTCTGCGTTTGATTTGTTGATTTTGTGCAATGGTCCAATGAATTTGTTCTTGAATAAATTTGGAAGATTTTGCGTCCGTTCTTAACATTGGCTGTAGTGTTTTGGTCTGGGAGAGACAGCGTTGGCAGTGGCCC
Source organism: Conus betulinus (assembly GCA_016801955.1). Classification (NCBI taxonomy): domain Eukaryota; kingdom Metazoa; phylum Mollusca; class Gastropoda; order Neogastropoda; family Conidae; genus Conus; species Conus betulinus. The sequence goes on along the minus strand of JADBJO010001251.1, from coordinate 4,975 downwards.
TTAACTTTTTGCCAGTAGTATACTTCAGGTGGACAAGACCCACTCCTATGATAACTGAATAGCTGACATACTTCAGTTGGATAACACCCAATCCTATGATAACTGAATAGTTGACATCCTTCAGGTGGATAATACCCACTCCTATGATAACTGAATAGTTGACTTCCTTCAGGTGGATAAGACCCAATCCTGTAATTGAATAGTTGACATACTTCAGGTGGACAAAGACCCACTCCTATCATAACTGAATAGTTGACATCCTTCAGGTGGATAAGACCAATCCTATAATTGAATAGTTGACATACTTCAGGTGGACAAGACCCACTCCTATGATAACTGAATAGTTGACATCCTTCAGGTGGATAAAACCGAATCCTGTAATTGAATAGTTGACATCCTTCAGGTGGATAAGACCCTCCTATGATAACCGAATAGTTGACATTCTTCAGGTGGATAAGACCCAGTTTTACGATAACTGAATAGTTGACTTCCTTCAGGTGGATAAGACCCAATCCTATAATTGAATAGTTGACATACTTCAGGTGGATAAAACCGAATCCTATGATAACTGAATAGCTGATATACTTCAGGTGGACAAGACCCACTCCTATGATAACTGAATAATTGACATACTTCAGGTGGACAAGACCCACTCCTATGATAACTGAATACTTCCTTCAGGTGGATAAGACCCAATCCTATGATAACTGAATAGGTGACATCCTTCAGGTGAGTAAGAGAGAGCTGTGCTGATGGTGCCAGGCATTCTGATAGATTGTTCTCACCCAGATCAGATGAGAAAAACTACAACAATAATGAAATGTCAAAAAGTATGGAGCACAAGAATCCATGGTCAACTAGAGACTGCAGAGAGGGCAGCTAGCGTCCACTCTCGACAGCATGTACAATGTTTACCAGATGGTCCATATTTTACCCCTCCACCCCCCCCCCCCCCCCAAAAAAAAAAAAATAAAAAGTAATGATAATAAAAAATAGGAAAAAAGAAAAAGAAAAATTGAAATGCTGGCAAGTCATACCTCATACCTAGAACAAAGTGGTAACAAGACTCCAGAACAAAGTAATGCCAGTGTTGTTCTAACCCTCTACTCAGCTTTTTCCCCTTGGTCAGGTGGGGAGGTTTCAGCGACAGCCCAGCCAACCACATCATCATACTATGCGACCCTTTTTCCCTGCATGTCGACAGCCCTGGAGAGGCCCTGTGTGACTGGCTGACTATGACAACAGACAACTGAAAAGTCCACAAGTTTTAAATTGAACTAAACTAAATCTGTCAGATAACAGGAACAAACAAATTACAAGACAAAACACGATGCATTGTGACCTCTTGGGTCTTCTTCAGGCAAGATGACATTCAGGACAATGTAAACGAAGAACAAGCAATCGCTTTTCTCTAATTCAGCACAAGATTGGTGTCATGTTTTGTCTTGTAATTTGTTCCCGTTTTCTGGCAGACTTACTTGCTGGTGTTGGGGACAGATGATCTGATCTGGTTCACATTTTACTTGCAGGATTCTTGGCTAACCTCCTTGCTTCAAATAAACAACACTGGGAAACAACAGCAAGAACGACAAACACATGTAAAGTTAAAGTCGTTTTCAGGGATGGTTAAGACCAGCTATGTCCTCCAAAGCAGAAAGGGAGACAAAATTACAAAATTCTTAGATCTGGATTGATCACTTCAAGTGCCAGGACCAGGGCTGTGGCTTCAGTAGAGTAGAGGGAACTGTCCGAGAGATGTTTGAAAACATTCTTGAAACATTCTTGAGCATGAGCAGTTGACCAATAACTAGTGCAAAAAAAAAAGTCCTCCTCAGATCTGGAATTTTCAATAAAAAATGCCCTGAAGAAAAATGAAAAGTCTTGTATGCCAGAGACACGGTGGATTTCTGGTGCAAAAGGTAAGTTTAGAGCCAATACGCGGTGTTTTTTTTAAAAGGTCTTTTGGAAGAACATACATTTCCACGGGTGGAGCAGAATTGGAATTATGTTCCAACTTCTTTTTGGAACTGGAGGTGACCCAGAGGTGAAGAGATGAAAACAGGAAACACGATGACATTGAACAGCAGATGAAAGATGGGAAGAGTAATAAGGAAAGATCTTTAAACCCTTTCAATACAGAACTGTTAGTGAGGAGCTCCTTCACACAGTCCATCACACATGTTACAGATGTATATACAACAATGCCCCAAAATGTCACAATGACGTACATGTCCTACCAAGTCCACAAATCAGCAATGCACATCTATTCACATTGCACAGTTTGTATCACTGACAGCACAGTCGGGAACAAAGAGAGGGTCTGGGTCCTTGGACAGCACACACCAGTGTAGTCAGGCATCAAGGCGTGAGGTGCCGAAGTCCTTGGCTGGCCGAAGCTTGAAAGGAATCCTGGGAACCATGTCTCCGTAGAGTCTGCACAGCAAACAAGAGGTCAGTCAGAGGTGCTCGGGTGGCCTTGTGGATAATGCACATGTCAGAGAAACAGAAAGTCCCAGTTCCATACTTTGGATCTGTCACGGGGATTGTTTGGCTTCTTTCCATCAACTGATTTTTTTCTCTTATGTTGTACGTATATTTCCTTTTTTTTCCCCCCCTCCCTTTCCCCATGAGTGGTCTGAATGCTAGTTTTTCAGAGGACACAGTGATCCTGTGTGCAGCCTGCAGGGAAAGAGCTGTCCCTGATCACAGTGCTAGTGTTTCAGGAGACGGTGATCCTGTGTGCAGCCTGCAGGGAAAGAGCTGTCCCTGGTCACAGTGCTAGTGTTTCAGGGGACACAGTGATCCTGTGTGCAGCCTGCAGGGAAAGAGCTGTCCCTGATCACAGTGCTAGTGTTTCAGGAGACGGTGATCCTGTGTGCAGCCTGCAGGGAAAGAGCTGTCCCTGGTCACAGTGCTAGTGTTTCAGAGAACACAGTGATCCTGTGTGCAGCCTGCAGGGAAAAAGAGCTGTCCCTGCTCACAGTGCTAGTGTTTCAGGGGACACAGTGATCCTGTGTGCAGCCTGCAGGGAAAGAGCTGTCCCTGGTCACAGTGCTAGTGTTTCAGGGGACACAGTGATCCTGTGTGCAGCCTGCAGGGGAAGAGCTGTGTCCCGGTCACAGTGCTAGTGTTTTAGGACACAGTGATCCTGTGTGCAGCCTGCAGGGAAAGAGCTGTCCCTGGTCACAGTGCTAGTGTTTCAGGAGACAGTGATCCCGTGTGCAGCCTGCAGGCAAGAGAGCTGTCCCTGGTCACAGTGCTAGTGTTTCAGAGACAGTGATGCTGTGTGCAGCCTGCAGGGAAAGAGCTGTCACTGGTCACAGTGATAGTGTTTCAGGAGACAGTGATCCTGTGTGCAGCCTGCAGGGAAAGAGCTGTCCTGGTCACAGTGCTAGTGTTTCAGAGACAGTGATCCTGTGTGCAGCCTGCAGGGAAAGAGCTGTCCCTGGTCACAGTGCTAGTGTTTCAGAGATAGTGATCCTGTGTGCAGCTTGCAGGGAAAGGTAAGGTAATGTTGCTTATAGCCCAGCCGACCGCAAAGGCCTTATCAGGACTGTCAGTGTCACTGAATTCAAGTCAGCTCACAAGTCATTCATTCACACAACTCTTTACAATACATCTAAAAAACCACCCGATATTTGTTAAAAGTCTTTCCAATATAAAATCTCAGATCTGATGAAAGTTAATCTCTTTAAAGAATTCAAAGATCGCATCAGGTGGAAGATCTGTGGACAAGGTTTTCATTGAATCTGCAGGGAAAGAGCTGTCCCTGGTCACACAATGCTAATGTTTCAGAGGAGACAGGGATCTTGCGTGCAGCCTGCAGGGAAGGAGCTGTCCCTGGTCACACAATGCTAATGTTTCAGAGGAGACAGGGATCTTGCGTGCAGCCTGCAGGGAAGGAGCTGTCCCTGTCACAGACCACAGAAAATCCACCCTCATCAGTCCACATGTTGCCAGACACAGAAAAGCAGATGGCACTTTTATCATGGCACAGTCCACTGTTTCCTGTGGGAGCAGCACCTCCGGCTGCTGTCTTTGTGGTCCAACAGCAGGTATTAAAGTGGCTGCAGGGACACTGACCACCGACTTACAGTAGTTAACAGCTGTTGGGAACTGCTGTTGAATAACTGGTGGTGGACATTGTCACCACAAAGTTTTACTGGGTGTTTGAAGTTGAAGTCAGCTCACTTGTCATTAAAACAACAACAACAAAAAGCCAACATTCACACATCCCTTTAAAATACACCTAAAAACGCACCAGAAACTACGTTACAGATTAGAATATCACCTTAATGATCAAACCATCTAATATTTCCTATTCAAATTTACACTATAAATATTGTATCCCATTATCATTTTGCTTGCCATGTTCTTTAAAATATTTTCTTTTTGTTCTTTTCAGGCACTGTCTTTTCCTTGTCTACCCTTCTCCTATGTCAATTTAAAAAAAAAAAAAAAAAAAAAAAAAAAAACTACATTAACTGACTGGGCTCCGCCTGTACGTTCCTGGCCTGACGGGGAGCCACCATCTTCGTCCCTTTTTCCTCATTCCCTTCCCCTTTCTCCATCACCATCCAGTCTCTCCCATCTCTCCCCTTACCCTTCCCTCCCACCTTCACACTGAAACCCATCTTCCACGATGGCAAGTTGAGCTCCATTCTGGGGCTGGAAGAGGCTCAGCACCACACCAGAATTTTGAACTTTGGGGGGTAAATGTCATGGACACCTACCAGTCATGCTCTGCTTATCTTGCGAAAAAGTCATGCGTTCTGTGTGTGCATTTAAGCCTGTGCATCAGTTAATAGAGTATGGTCACCATGGGTTTGGAACACCATTCCATTCATGAAAATAAAGCAGTAGCTACAAGCAAACATGAATGAATGAACGTGAAGAAATGTGGCATAATCGCAGGTCATGATTTCTATCTGTGCATGGCAGAAAAGCATCCATGTACATATTTTCAGTTTTCGTC
>JADBJO010001250.1:450047-459434 GCA_016801955.1 Conus betulinus | reverse complement strand
CAGTAGGTAGTCAGTAGTAGTGCGTTGTGGTTGTTGTGTTGTTGTCGTAGTAATGGTTGCCCCCCCCTCACCCCCACACCTTGTGGTGGATGATTATTACAAAACAGTAGTAGTAATAGTAGTGGGCAGAAGCCCAGCAGCGGCAGAGCAGTAGTAGTAGTAGTTAGTGAGTAGCAGCAGCAGCAGCAAGCAGTAACAGTAGCAGTCGTTGAAGTGAAGGTAACTGTTGATAATCGGTAAGGTAAGCCACCATTCGATGCTAGAAACAAGGCTCGAGCCTTACATTCGACTCCAGCCAGAATACGGTATCGTTGTAAGGGACAAGACAATGAACAATGATCACCCCATTCATCAATATAACATTGCCACATGCTCGTGTGGTCTTCAAGAAACACAGGTAAGTAATGTTAGGACGACACTGCTTCGGACTGTCTGCAACACGCTCTACGGGAAGTAAGATCTAGGCGAAAGGCGCTTAAGCTCGGACAAGGGAATAAAATAGGCCAAAAAAGAAAGCTAATACAGAAATGATCTGGAAGGGGGGGGAGGGGGGGGTTTTAATTAAAAGTGGGGGGGTTATTAAAAGGGGGGGGGGGGTTGGGGGGGGGTGTTTGGTTGTGTGGGGTTTTAGTTTGTTGTTTTTAAAATTGTTTTTTTTTTTAATTTTTATGTGTGTGTTTTTTTTGTTTAAGGGGGGGGTTGGGGGCGGGGGGGTTTGGGGTGGGGGGTGGTTTTTTTTTTGGGGGGGGTTTTTATAAAAGACCCAAACCAAAAATACTGCTCAAACAAATTACCAAACAAAAAAACAAGTGTTTTTCGACCCTCTTGGTTTCTTCGGACAAAATAAAATAAACAACATAGGCAATGAAAAGGAAGAGAAGGAGACAAGAGAAGAAGCACTAAATTATCATTCGTTCCCCCCTTTAAATGGGCGCACCGCACGCCCAACAACAAAATGGACTTTCAATGAAAATTCAGGAACTAGGCAATGAGGAAAAAACACCTTGATCGATGTTACGTACGTCTCTCTCTCTCTCTCTCTCTCTCTCACTCCCCTCTCTCTCTCTCTCTCTCTTCTCTCTCTTCTCTCTCTCTCTTTCTCCTCTTTTTCTCTGGGATCAAATTGTTTTTTTTTGTTTTAAATGCGCCAAAAAGGGCACATGGCTTTGCCAAAATGCAGCCCCCGACTCCCCCCCCCCCCCCCCCCCCCCCTCCCCCTTCATGATTTCTCGGAGAATGCCACAAGTAAACATAGTAACAAAGCGCGTGCTGTTATCTAAAATCTTTTCAAGCTCAGAACGTTAATTGTGTGTGTGTGTGCGTGTGTGTGTGTGTGTGTGTGTGTGTGTGTGTGTGTGTGTGGGTGGGGCGCGCGCGTGCGTGCGTGCGTGCGTGCGTGCGAGGAGCGTGTGTGTGTGTGTTGTGTGTGTGTGTGTGATGCTGTGTGTTGTGTGTGGGTGTTGTGCTATCCGTTTCGTACTGTCCCTCATCTGACCAATTGCAAAACTATAATGATACGACCCTCAACCCGCTCATTCCGGGCCCCGTCTATATATCCACACCCCGAATTGTCAGATTTCATTGCACTATAAGTCTGATATGACTGAATATGGGACCCCCACCCGCTCATTCCAACGGGCCCCGTCTATATCACACCCCGAATTGTCAGATTTCATTGCACTATAATGATATGACTGATATGACCCCACCCGCTCATTCCGGGCCCCGTCCCTATATCCACACCCCGAATTGTCAGATTTCATTGCACTATAATGATAGGAAGGCTATCGACCCTGATATGCTCATTCGGGGCCCGGTCCACCCGCCTGAATTCCATTGGGCCCATGGTATGACTGATATGACCCCCACCGCTCATTCCGGGCCCCGGTCTTATCACCCCGAATTGTCAGATTTCATTGCACTATAATGATATGACTGATATGACCCCCACCCGCTCATTCCGGGCCCCGGTCTATATCCCACACCCTGAATTGTCAGATTTCATTGCACTATAATGATATGACTGATATGACCCCCACCCGCTCATTCCGGGTCCACGTCTGATATGACCCATGACCCCCACCCTGAAATTGTCAGATTTCAACCCCAGCGCCGGTATGAAAGAAAAAGGGAGCAGTCATCGCCAAGGCGTCATGAGGCAACGCGCCCAGAGGAGACATAGCAATACCGTCGAGTCACTTCAGTGCTGCCTGCTCAGAGATGCTTGTTCTAATACAACAGGAGCAAGACACCACCTACTAAGCCCCTTGCTGGCGACAAATATAACTGCGTGGTCGCTGGGCCAGCAGGAGTGAGCGTTCTCCATCCGGTGGGGGTCACCACGTCTGTCCAGCGACAGTAACTATAGGACTGCCCATGGTGGTGACCTCGGCACGAGTTCGCCAAGGACATGGGTGTGAAGGGGAACTAAAGGTCACGCTGAGAGCAGGACATGAAAGATCACGGCATGTGTGACTCTTTAATGCCTATCAGTTAAGATGAAGATGATGAACGTGACGCTATGGAGTTCCATTTCAGACTGAGACTGCATACACGTTGTATTCAACTTTCAAAGTATTATTTTGACATCACCCAGGTCCAAGAGATACAGACACATGCAATGCTGTTGAGGAAATTTGAGCAAGTCTCAGAGACGCATCCATTAAGTGGATCAAACTCGACTGTGTGGCCCCAGTCTTCACGGGTTAGTCCATGGAAAGCTCGGCGCTGGGTAGGAGCTTCAATCCCAGAAATAAAATATAATGACACTGATGGGGAATCTAACCCACGACCCTCCTAGCCAGGAATCCGTGACGCTAACCACTGCGCCCCCAGTGACGGTGTACATTAAGTTTGTCCTCAAATAATCATAGTTTCTCTCTCTCTTTCTCTCCTCTCTCTCTCTCTATTCTCTCTCTCTCTCTCTATCTCTCTCCTCTCTCTCTCTCTCTCTCTCTTCTCTCTCCTCTCTCTCTCTCTCTCTCTCTCTTCTTCTTCTTTATTTTGTTTTTTAAAGCGATAAGGAGTTTTTATTGGAAGTAACACAGTAAAACGTGGGGCTGGGCTTTGCTGTGTATCTTGTCTTTCTTTTTTTTAATCCTATACTGTACAAGTGTCTAGCTCCTAGATCAATGGTTTTCTCTGAGAGAACTGAACCAAACTTTCGCTGACTTACTGTTTAGTGTGAACTTTGTCACTGCACGCCATCTTTTTTTTACCATGACACTCCCCCCCCCCCCCCCCCCCCCCCCCCCCCCCCCCCCCTCCCCCCTCCTTTTTTTCCCAACCCATTTTAGTGATTTTCCCCCCGTGATACCCCCACCCACCACCCCCCCCCCCCCACCCCCCACACCACCCCTCCCAACCCCCCCCCCCCACCCCCCACCACCCCCTCCCCCTTTTTTGTTTTTTTCCAACCAATTTTAGTGATTTCCCCCGTGATATTTCCCTAGACTTTGTATGGTACCCTCCCTTCCCCACACTCACTCCCCTCCAACGGGGGTTCCCCTCACTGTCCGTCGGACCTTCCCCCTATCCGCTCTCTCATCCACCACTTCACTTTTTTTCTAGTTGTTTCGTTTGGGTGACACCACTCCTACTCACGTCGTCTGCAAATGGACCCTCCCCAAAGATGCACTGGTGACACCATTCCTACTCACAGTCGTCTGCAAATGGGGCCTCCCCAAAGATGCACTCAGCCACTCGGAAATGAAACGTCTGCTTCGTCAGTCTGAGGCTTCATGGCGAGTGCGGAAGTACCTGAGTGTATCTATCTATCTATCTATCTATCTATCTATCTATCTATCTATCTATCTATAGATGAATAATAATAAATAATAAATAAATAAATAAATAAATAAGAAAGCAAGAAAAAATAATCAGTGGGAAAAAAGAAAGCATGGTATACCCAAGTGGTAAAGTGACAGAAAAGCTGGCCTCAACTAGTTAGAAATATTGAAAAACAAACTGATAGCTGGTCTGAACTAGCAAAAATAATAATTAAAAAAAAAGAGAAAAACAAAAGAACGATATAAAAGAATGAATAAATAATAACTAAGAAAGCAACAACATACCCAACTGGCGAAGTGACAGAAAAGCTGTTGGTGTTGACTAGTGAAGATATTGAAGAATAAATAAAAACAAACAAAAATAAAAAAACAAAATTCGAGAAAAAAAGAAGGAAATCCTTAAAAACAATAAGCTAAAGTTTGGGGGTAGGGGGTGGGGGTGGGGGTCGTCGAAAGCAATAAACAGACTTTGACCTGATTTTTTTTTTACATGTGCTGTCCTGAAATGCAGACAGAGAGATTTTAAAGCATGCTTGGAACACTTTGTGGACTTCTTCAGGTTTGAAATGTCATATCTAGTACCGTTTGAAAAATTGTTTTCACGAAGGAAATCTCAGAAAATTGAAATGAATGCATAATTATCATCTGGGTGAATCCAGTTTTTCATTCTACAGTGATAAATTGCGCATGTGTTTTGTTCTTTTTTGTATCTTATAAATACACTGTTAATGGTTTTTCCTCTAGGCCTACTTCATAAAATCATGAGTTACAATAATATAACAACCATTCCTTTATGAAAAAAAAACTGTTGTAGTTAACTTTCGCAGTTACTAACCACCAACCCCACTCAGTTTTTGTAATTAGTTACTTTACTCACTACGTTTTCTTAAGTACACAATCCCATCATCGTGAGAGAGAGAGAGAGAGAGAGAGAGAGGAGAGATGTTGGGAGAGAGAGAGGAGAGAGAGATCGAGAGACGGAGAGAGAGAGGAGAGGAGAGAGAGAGAGAGAGAATCATGACCTGCGGATATGGTGAGTTCCCGAATGTCGTTGCCTTCGTCATACATCACACCACTCCATACATCACACCACTCCCATAAATCACGCCACTCCATACATCACGCCACTCCATACATCTCACCACTCCATACATCACGCCACTCCATACATCACGCACTCCATACATCACACCACTCCATACATCTCACCACTCCATCAAACCGGAGGTTCAACATCACAAGTTGAATAGAAGTTCCGTTTAAGATGGGGCATATGATCATAAAACAATGCATGCTGCAGAATTTCCATCGTTTTAGGATCATTTTGTGGGAGTTAATGTGAGAGATGAGAATAAAGGTCAGAAGTGTGTGACTGTATCGTAAAATGGAACCTGGCACTCTTACTGAATGCAGAATTAGAACTAGAGTTCGAAAAAAAAAAAATGTGAACGTGACCTGGGTTTGATTCAGTAAACATTTCATCAACACTTTTCATGGGGTCATATTTGCTCAAAAGAATGCCCCTTTTACAGAAACACCATTTCACTTGATGAAAACTTACTGTAGGGTAATAATAATTTTACAATAAAAACATAAACATTACAAATACAAAATACCATCTCATGAAGAGTTCTTTTTTATGACTCTAACGGTAACTCATGTATTCTTTTACATTTTAATGCACCTGACATCATCCATTCACAGGAGTATGCCACTTTCACTTTTACAGATATTGATGAATGGACAACATTTGTACTTTCCATATTTGAGAAAAAACTAACGCCTTTCATCAAATAGATCTTCACCCTTACTATAACGATTGATCTAGAAACGAAGCCAAACGTAAGGTAATGCTGGAGAGGGAGAGAGAGAGAGAGAGAGAGAGAGAGAGAGAGAGAGAGAGGAGAGAGAGAGAGAGAGAGAGAGAGATGCCAATGCTTCTCTCTCTCTCTCTCTCTATCTCTCTCTCTCTCTCTCTCTCTCTCTCTCAGGGCATTCCATTAAGACGTCAAGGGACGTTATTGTTCCCCGACAGATGCCATTGACAGAGGTAGGTGTGTGTGTGTGTGTGTGTGTGTGTGTGTGTGTGTGTGTGTGTGTGTGTGTGTGTGTGTGTGTGTGTGTGAGAGAGAGCGAGAGAGAGAGAGAGAGAGAGAGAGAGAGAGAGAGAGAGAGAGAAATATCTGACCAATGCCTCTCACCCCCCCCCCCCCCCCCCCACCCCCCCCCCACCCCCCCACACACACACCCACACACCCACACACACACCACACACACACCCACACAGACGCACACACACACACACCCACACACACACCTCGGTCACACAACACAACACATCTGTCAGGGAACAATAGCGTCCCTTGACGTCTTAATGGAATGCCCTGTGCGTGCGAGGCCTGCCTGCACCCTATGTGAACACAACACAGCCTTCTAGAATGATGCAGGATTGCTCCAGCTGGTTTGTTCAGCATTTTGAGGACAGTACTCTCTGGATCCCATTCGCACGTTCGTCTAGTCTCTCTCTCTCTCTCTCTCTCTCTCTCTCTCTCCTCTCTCACACACACACACACACACACACACACACACACGCACGCACGCACGCACACACACACAAACGCGCGCGCGCGCGCGCCGCGCTCACTTGTGCCTAATGTACTTTCCGCTAGATTTGATGAAACAGCTTGAAATTTCCCGTTTACAATAACTCGGTTTTTGTTTCTTTCCTGCTATCAGGATTTCTGTGCCAGAAGCACTGAGTGAAAAGGACAAATACATTTTCGTAATTGGAAAGATGGAATAGAGCTGGTTAATACCACTAGGTCGTTCTTCTATCACTTTACTGTCTATAATCTTTATTCTCAGTGACAAGACCTGCGAGAAGAAACAACAGAAGTACCAGCAAGCCAAGCAGCTCACCCAACAGAAGCTTCGGAAGATGAAGAACCAACTGTTGGGAAAAGAAGGCATGAAGTCTGCAACGACATGAAGACATTTCACGAGGGCCTTCGCACCATCTATGGACCAAAGAATACTGGGTCAACACTCTTTCGTGTTTCTGACCAGACCACACTGCTGACTGATAACACTGACATTCTTGCTCGCTGGGGCTGAGCACTCCAATGCTCTTTTGAATAGTCTCGTCAATATCTGAAGAAGCATCGCAGCGCTCCCACAACTGCTAGTGAAGGAATCTCTGGCAGACCACCCTCCAATGCAGAGACTGCGAAGGCTCTTGAAGCAGACTACGTCTGGTAAAGCACCAGGAGCAGACAGAATTTCAGCAGACATCTACAAGAATGGAGGCGAGGTACTCCTGGAAAAGCTGACCAACCTCTTCCAGTCCATATGGGAAGAAGCAGAAGTGCACCATGACTTCAAAGACGCCCCAATTGTACACACTTATAAGAGGAAGGGTCATAAAGCGTCCTGTGACAACCATCGTGGTATTTCCCTTGTGTATCGCAGGAAAGATTCTTGCCAGGGTCATCTTGAACAGACGCATCACCCACATAGCAGACTCCATCGTCCTGCATCACAGTGCGGGTTTCGCGCAGACAGGGCCACAACTGACATGGTATTTGTTGCTGTTCGCCAGCTACAGGAGAAGGGTCGTGTGCAGATTCAGGAGCTTCTACATGGTATTTGTTAATCTTACAAGGCCTTCGGCACAGTTAGTCGGACTGGCTTGTGGAAAGATCCTTCACAAGTTTGGTTGCCCGGAAAAGCTCATCTCACTGACAGTTTTTCATTCCATGATGGCATGCAGGCGAGGGTGCAAGAAAACGGAAAATACTCTGACCCAATCCCAGTGAAAAATGGAGAGAAGCAGGGATGCGTTTTTTAGCTTCCACCCCTTTTACCATTCTGTTTGCTGCAATGTTGACTGATGCACTCCGGGACTGTGACAAGAGGGTATACATCTAGTTCGTTCAGATGGCAAATCATTTAATCTTCCACGACTTCAGGCCAAGACCAAAATATTTGATGCCTTCTGAGAGAGTTCCTCTTTGCAGATGGCTGTGCACAGGCCGTGCACTCCCATGAAGACATCCAATGCATCACAGATCGCTTTGCAATGCTCCACCATCCACCTGTCGACATCAACAACACAGAAATAAAAACTGTGGACATTTTTTTGCTATTTAGGCTGCGCTGTAAGCAGCAATGGATCTCTGGATGCAGAAATGATGTTGCGCATCTCAAAGGACAGCTCTGCCTTTGACAGGCTCTCAAAGAGTCTATGACAAGGCCATAGCATCAGATTGCGCACAGAGGTTGCTGTATTTCTAAGCGCTCTCCTCTACTGTTGTGAAACGTGGACCGCGTACCGCCGACACATCCAACAACTTGAACAGTTGCATCAGTGATCCTTGCGCGAGATCAGCAGCATCAAACGGCAAGACAGAGGTCCAACCTACAGGTTTTGAAGAAGTGTGGCTTACGCAGCGTTGACTGTATGCTCATCAAAAGCCAGCTCGATGGACAGGACATGTTGTCCGTATGGAGGACAACAGAATTCCAAAGATGCTACTCTATGGAGCAACTGAAGGATGGGACAACGTGCCGAAGGAAGACCTCTCAGGAGATACAAGACAACACCTTGAAGGCCAACCTCAGAAGCTACAACACCGACACTGCTTCCTGGGGAAGATGTCGCCCTTGATAGAACATAGTGGGAAGCAACAGTGTACCCAGCGCACAAAGACATTGGAATGTAACAGAGCAGCTGCCCTCCAGGAAAGGAGGAATCGGGGAAAACGGAGCCCATCCTTGCAGGACTCTATTCCATGCAGCGTCTGTGGAAGGCTTCGTGGCCTCAAGAACTGGTCTTCATTCCCACCTGAGGACCCACTTCAGCAGATGACCTGCCTGCCTACTCATCCGTGGACACGACGGGAGAGAATCCGTCATGTTTTTTTCTACTGTTCTGAAAATCCCCAAAGTGGTCCACGTCTTCCAATATCTCACTATTCAGTTTGATTGCGACTCTGGCTCATTTCCAGGAGCTCGGGTTTTTTTTTTCCCTGAGCACATTTCCATTCCATACGATCCTCAGGATCCCCTAGTCTGTAAAACAAAATTGTATAGTGCCCTCCTTCCTGCTGTAAATGGAGACGGTGCTATCTATGAAATGTCGGTTTCAGAGGCATTGCCTGCAACTGAAAAAAACGATGACTTGGGGCGCGTCTGGCTCTACATTCTCTCAATAGGACCTGTAAGTGTGCCTTGGTTCTACACTGTATTGGCTTTGTGAAAAAAAGTATATCTATATCTATATCTATCTATCTATCTTGCTATCTGTATGCCAAAGCAATTAAGTATTGGTTAAGATTAGTTCAATTACCAACGACCAGAATCTGCAGTCAAGCGTATAGATGCTCTTTATATAGCATGACTTTGGGAAGATTAATTTGGTTTCTTGTGTACAGAAAATACTGACAGAAAATGGTTTTGGAATCGTTTGGCTTTGTCAGGGAGTAGGAAAATCTGCACAGTTTATTTCGGAGTTTTAAGGATCGTTTAATTTGTTCCTGCAGACAAAACTGGCCCGGCATTTAAGCATGGATGGAAACGTCAAATATGAATGGTATCTTTC
>JADBJO010001250.1:427547-445047 GCA_016801955.1 Conus betulinus | reverse complement strand
TGAAGTCTAACTGGCACATAGTAAAAAAGTCATAAACCTGCCTTTGAGACCAAACCGATAATCACTTTCAAACATGACAAAAACCTCAAAGATCCACTGCTGTGCTCTAAGGTGAACTAAATCTGCACACCTAAGCCACCAGGTAGTTTTCCCTACTCAAAACCCAACTGCAAAATCTGGCTTCTCATTAAATCAGACATCACCCTACAAGGTCCCAAATGCTCATTCACTATTAAGCGCACTTGCCCCTGTCAGAGCCACAATATTGTGTACGCCATCAACTGCCAGATGTGTGGTAAGATCTATGCAGGTGAGATCTCGCACACTTGAAACGCGCATCTCTGAACACCTGGCCAACATCCGCCACTATTGGTCCAAACCAGTTGCTCTACACATCAACCACGCCCAACACAGCATCAACCATGATAAAGTCCTTGCACTTTGGCAATCACAGAATGACAACTTGAAGCACCTTATGCAGGAATTTCATCTTATTGCAAAACTTGGCACGCTCCATCCTCATGGCATCAACATCCAAAAATAGTATGTACCATTCCACCTCTGCAACACCAGCCAGCAATATCCTCCACCAACGCACACGCATACTACCATACCTCCCAAAGCTTACCTCAGACATAAGTTACAGCCATCATCCTTTCCTCTTTCCCTACACTCTCTGAGTCTTTCCACTTTGTCACACACACACACACACACACACACACACACACACACACACACACACACACACACACACACACGCGCGCGCGCGCGCGCGCGCGCGCGCACGCACGTACACACACACACACACACCATCAATCTGCTCACTCCCCCTTCCACTCTCCCTGTCTCCCCTAGCAACGATGGGTGTAGTGGTGTTGATCGGGATGGCGGTGGCTGGGGTGGGGGTGGGGGTGATCAATGAGCGAGGCAGACAGTACACACACACACACACACACACACACACACACTAGAAATGCTAGCTCTTTTATAGTTGAGCTTTGCAACCCTTCCAGCCACAGCTGTTTCTGCTAGTGTTGCAGCACTTAGCATTGCTACTATCATTATCATCATCCAACAGCACTGTCTGCTGTTATTCATTGAGCATTTCAATTCCTCTCCTCCTGATATTATCAAGACCAATATTATTTTGTACCATTATTATTGTCATTACTATCATTATCATTTTATTATTACCATCATTGTCATCATCATCACATCATTACAACTATACTAATGTCATTGTTGTTATTATTACCATTACTATCGTTTTTACAATTATGCTTACAATCATAATGTCCTATTATCATTAATCATTAATTGTTATCACTATCCCACATTGCCAGCATTAATCGCAGAATTAAAATAGTAGTAATACTTAAATACAGTAACTTAATTACTAAAGAGAGACAGACAGACAGAGAGAGAGAAAATTGTGATATTGTGTATAGGTGTGAGTATGTTGCCCCTCCCCTCCCCCAGTTAGTACGTAAACCCATCCCTTTCTTCCTTCCACCCCTCATAGTATCAACACTAACAAAAGTAGCATGTACCTATCCACCACCGCAATTTCATCCCAAAATATCCCCCAGCAACGTACACATACTACCATATCTCCCACTATCTACCTCACACATAAATTACAGCCATCTTCCTTTCCCCTCTCACTACACTCCCTCTATTTGTCACATCAATCTATTGTTTATTCAGATACTTGTCCACTCCATTTTCGTCATCTGGTTTCTTTTAATTTCTGATACTATTTCCTCTACAAGAGCGTCTATTCTATATTCCCTCTTTCCTGTACATATGTCTGTGTAGGTGTTTTGTAACTATGCGAAAACACACACACACACACACACAAACACACACACACACACACACACACACACACACACCACACCACACACACACACACACACACACACACACACACACTTCACACACTTTCTCACTTGTCTGTCTGTCTGTCTGTCTGTCTGTCTGTCTGTCTGTCTGTCTGTCTGTCTCTCTCTCTCTCTCTCTCTCTCTCTCTCTCTCTCTCTCTCTCTCTCTCTCTCCACACATTTTATTTCTATTTTTTGTTTGTTAATTATTATTCTTATTTTTTGTTTTATTTTTCATTTATCTTCTATTTTCATTTGATGTTCTTTTATGATTACATGACCGCTTTGCTTGCTTCTTTGCTTTTTTTTTTTTATTTTTTTTTTTACATTAATTGATTTCACTGCATGTTGTAGTCCCTACTCAGGGCGAGGACTGGATGTAAAAAAAAAAGCACGTTAGTGCTTATCTATTATCCTCGTAAATAAAGAATTTTGTCTTGTCTTGTCTTGTCTCTCTGTTTTTCTCCTAACCCTCTCCCTCTCCTCTGCTGTAATACTACTGTTAATCTTTCACTCTTTGACCATCCCTATTCCTTTTCACCTACCGTCAATATCATGAACATTGTAATATTTATCCCCCCACACCTTCTCCCTACTCCAGTAGCACTAACTTTTGCATTGACCATCTCCGTTCCTTTCCACCTACTATTACTTGTACTGATATTACTTTTATTACTATTGCTCTCAATAGCAGTCTCATCACATCATCATTATTAGCACGATCATCATCACCTTCATATTGGAAAAGAACACTACCAACAAAAACACAAACTTCATTATTCATATTATCTCTATTAGTGTTAACATCATCATTATCTTCATCACTATTATTATTACCAGTTATATACATTTTTTTTCTATCACGAGTTTTTGTTACAACTTCACAACTATTAGAAATGTTATAGTTATTACTATCATTAAGATAACTATTATTTGTCACAGGCATGATTAGCAACGAGTTATGCGCATCTGCTGTGTGCATAGCCACAGAGAACCTTTTAAATTTTGTTTCTTTCCCTCCTTGTTTCCAGTGTAAAATTACTCACCGTCAAACTTTGACCAATTCAACTGATAGACATGCACGGATCCGAGTATGGATGTCGAAGCAGGCACACTTGCTGTCCCCCACTTGTTGGTTGGGTAGTGCTCGTTAATCCCTCCCAGAGGGTGAAACGTTTTTTTCTAACATGCCTATTCACTTTATGATAATTGTAGTTAACTGATAGCGCTTTCTTTAAACATTTTAGATCAAAATGTTCAAAATTTGTAATATTTGCATTTGTTTTCGAAAGTGCTCAGTCAGTTTGCTCGTTTGTGTGTGTTTTTGATGAGTTGTACGGGTTTGGTCATTTCAATTCTGCTCTTTCTAATCTCTCAGTACTTTTGATGTTGAACAGTTGGTAGATTGGGTATTTTATGGTGTTGTTCACTTTGTAGGTATTTTTCATCTGGAGGGGCTGGCCTGGCTGTGTGAGCTCTGGTGGGAGTGTCTGAGCGGTCCTCTTCCCCTTTTCCTGTGGTGTGGCAGCCCACGTGGTGGCCAGAACTTGCCTTGCTCCCACAGTGCCTTCATCTTTGATAGTCAGTTGGTCTGCCTACCTCCTGAGCAGCTGTGTCTTCCTTCCAGACAGCTGACCAGTGCTCTACTTGCGACTTTGTCCCTCTGTGCCCAGTCACAGGTGCGGAAGCAGTTTTCTTCTTCTGGGCCCTGTCTCAGTGGTAGTATTGTGTGGACTGCATTCGGTGCATCCAAAATTGAGTTCAGAGTGTGGTTTCTTTTTCTATGTGTGTGTAGGTGCAAGTCAACTTCAGCTTGGACAGCACACTGACCTGCGACGTGATATCCGGAATCATATCCAGAAAGACTCGTAGTATTGTGTCATGTCATGAGTGATGTTATGAATCCTTCTTCCTCTTGTTACTATATGGTGTCATGAGTGAATCTATTAATTATTTTGTAGCCTAACAGGAAGTGTGAATGCACACTTATATTGATGAATTAGTTCACCCTTACATGCTGATGTTATCCATGTGCTAAAGGAAAAAAATCATTTCCATTTCATTGTTATCAAATGTGTACTCCTCGCTAGATTCTTGACTGGGCTATTATGTTGTAGGGTGGTGTGAGTGAGTGAAAGAAGATTGATTTGGTAAAATACACAAACAACTTACACGCCTTCAAACATCATGAGACAGATACAACAGATCTTTTTGCAAGCACCCCTCACTCCACTCTGTGACATTTGGTGACCCCGATTCTTTGTTTGTGTTGAAATAGTCTTTTATGCTTCTTCTGTTCTTTAATTTTCAGGGGTTTTTCATTCAAGATTATAAGTGAGAGTGTGTTGACTGTTTAGTGTTTTCTTTTAGTTTATTGTGCAATGTTTTATTGATAATTTCATTTATTTGGGCCCCATCACCAGTCATACGGGTTGGTAGCAGAGTATATATGCTGTAAATTCCCTTTTATTCTGTGCTACCATAAGAGACTAGGTTCTGACTCTCCCATGTGATTATCACTTTCATTCTTTTTCTTTTCTACTTTTTTTTCTGTCTATCCTTTAGGAGTTCTGTCATCATCAAGCGAGGAGTTTGTTTTGCATTCACTGTTTTCCATTTTCATTAATCCACCCTATTTATTTGTGGTTCTCTTCTCCTCTTTCATTTTCATTGGTGGCAATTGTAATTTTGCAGTGTATTCATTAGTCAATACGTACATTTTCGTCTTTCTTCATGTAAATTACAGACTCCCTATGCATTTCACCCACACATACTACAGAGATAAACTTGTTACACTTCTTTCACAGGCACCTATTTACAACTGTTGCTTTTGTATGAATGTGTAAATGATATTGAACGAACAAGTGTATCATTTTGGCATTTTTCATCATGTGTTTTTATTTGACATTTTATTGACATTTTTTTTTTACCTATTTTCAACATCAGAAAAATTTTGACCTAGATGAATATTGATTGCTGTGGGGACATTCATTGTGTTATGGGATCATTTTATGTGATGTCCTAGTACTCAAGTATTGGTGTTGTTTTTTTTTTTTTCTGTGATTTGCTCCCCATTATCATAAATTAGCAGTTATTTGGGAAAACCAGGTGTTTTCAGTCAATAGCTGCTCATTTTAAGTGATCAGATTTAAACTAGTAAGAGTGTACTGTGTTAATTTCTAACTTGTCTTGTGAACACAAGGGTTTACCATTTGATTAAGAAAATAATCTGATTTCTAATTTGTCTTGTGAAGACAAGAGCTTACTGTTTGGAAAAAGTCCCTTTTTGTCATTTTCTTGAACTTGTGCAACTTTAATCATTATGGAGTTGCCACAAGAGAAGTTGATGACCTGGTGCAACAAGTGAAGTCACTCGGTATTACAGATCCTTTGAAAATCATTCAGAGTATTTGATTCTGCTATGGAGCGTGAGTTTAGACTAAATGAGACAGCAGCCAAGCTAAAGTTAGAACAAGAAGCAAAAAAGTTAGAAAGTGAAGAAGAGAAAGAAGAAAAAGCTACAGCTGGAAGAAAAGAGTTACAGATTGAACAAAAAGAAAGAGAAAAGAAATTACATATGGATAAAGAAGAAAAAAGAAAAAGCTAAAATTTGAACACACAGGAAAGAGAAAGGAAATTACATATGGAAGAATAAGCATGAAAGCACAAGTTCCTGTTGGAACAAAAAGAACTTGAACTCAAATTGGCACAAGAACAAAGACAAAAAAATCTTCTTCTGGTGAGGGACCAAAACATACTAATCAGACTCATATTTGTGAGACCCATTTTCCCAAATTACCCATGTTCAATGAAGCCAAGGATGATATTGATGCTTTTTTTTTTTTTTTTATAGATTTGAAGCTCATGCTAACATGTTGGAATGGAAAAATGAACAATGGCCACTCCACTTAGCTAGTGTGTTACAATGAGTTGCACTGAATTTTTATCATTCCCTTTGTACCAGTGATACTTTGACTTATGAGAATTTGAAGCAACATTTGTTGAACAGTTCATGGCTGCCTCTGAAGGTTTTAGAGAAAGGTTTAGAAGTATGAGGCCTGAACAAGGGAAAAACTTTTCATGCTTTTTCTTTTTACCAGAGTTACCCATCTATTGAACAGATGGATTGAACTGTCAGAGATAGACAGTCTTTTGAAGCACTTCATGATCTTTTTATCAGAGTGCAGATTTTACTGCCTGTGTCCAAAGACTTGCAGGTTTTTTCTTAAGGGAAGAACTTTTGATTCAGCAAAACAGATGTGTCCTACACAAGCTCACCCTAACAAGTTGTCAGCTAGACATTTGGGTGCAGTTGCTCATACTGTTGTGTGTAAACAAACTCAACACTCAGGGACTCATGGTCAGTCTCATGGCAGACCAGTAACTGCAGTTACAGTGGAGGCCATTCAAATCGCTCTCCTGGACACAGAGGTTCAGGGCATGGTGCCTCTGTCAGTCAGAGACTGCTTATCAGGGAAACCAGTTTTACCAGGTTAAGTTCTACAAATTCAGGGACTCAGTCTCAAGAGAAGCAGCAACAACATGTAAAATCTTTACCACACTCAAGCAGGGGTCAAAGACCTACACAAGAGACCAAACAAAGTCTTATTTGTAGACGTTGCAGTGGTGTTGGTCATATTAGTCCAGACTGCCCTTCACCCACAAATTTGCAGCCCCCTCAGTATGCTGTGACATACAAAGTTTTGATTTCCCTGATGTAGAAGAACATGCTACTTTGAACAGTATGCCATTGTATAATGGTTGTGTGAATGAGAGACAATGCACGCTTTTGAGAGATACTGGTTGTACTACCGCTGGTGTCAAAAAAATCATTGGTTAAGCCTGAACTGTACAATATAATTGTCAAAAGTGTATGGATTTTAGTGGCAAGATTGATACATTCTCATTGCTATTGAGCCTGCATGCTCACCTTTTTTACACTGGTTTGTGGAATGTTGTGTTATTGATAACCCAGTAGCAGATTTAATACTTGGCAATTTGCCTGAGGTCAAGAATGAACCTGACCAGGTTTTGGCTGATCAAATTGCGTCAGTCATCACCAGGCAACAAACTAAACTTGAGAGTTCTGCTAAGCCCCCTTTGAAAACCACTCCACTCATGTCAGAGACAAATTCAGGTAAATCAAAGGGTAAACAGACCCCCCAACAGGTTGATGCTTTGCTATCGGACTTTGACATTTTTTATGTGTCCCATCATGACATTGTAAACATGCAAGCATCAGATGCTACTTTGTCATCTGTTTACTGCCAGGCTAAAAATGTTCCTGATTGTGAATCGCTTAGAAAAAACTTTGGTGCATGTTCATCAACCAATGACTTTTTGACACCAGCAGTTGTACAACCAGTATCTCTCAAAAGCGTGCGTGGTATCTCATTCACACAACCATTATACAATGGCATACTGTTCAAAGTAACACTTTCTTCTACATCAGGGGAAATCAAAACTTTGTATGTCACAGCATACTGAGGGGGCTGCAAATTTGTGGGTGAAGGGCAGTCTGGACTAATATGACCAACACCACTGCAACGTCTACAAATAAGACTTTGTTGGTCTCTTGTGTAGGTCTTTGACCCCCTACTTGAGTGTGGTAAAGATTTTACATGTTGTTGCTGCTTCTCTTGAGACTGAGTCCCTGAATTTGTAGAACTTAACCTGGTAAAACTGGTTTCCCTGATAAGCAGAACCAGAAACCAGAAACTATTTTGCTATCTCTGGGGACAAAAGTTTCTTCTCCAAACAGACCATAAGCCACACACATTTCTCACTAGTTTTTATTTCAAGAATGCCAGAGTCGCTCCATGGTCTCTGCTGTTGCAAGCATTCATGTTTAAGATTAAGCCTGTTAAGAGTATTGACAATGTTCTCGCTGATGTACTAAGTCACAATGGCCAGCCTCTTACTATTCTGTAACTTGTTGGTTGGAAACATTTGGTGTTGCCTGTTTTTAGTCTTTGCTGTCTAGATCGCTATAGTGAAGCATAGGACATTTTGTCCTGATCTACAGTAAGAAGTCAATTTTATTTTATATGGACATTTCATTGCTTTGATAATGCATGTTAGGACTTTCAAGAAAAGACAAAGTTACAATTTGGAAGTCATTTGTCAAAGTTTTTGATGGTCATAATCGCATTGTTGTTTAAATGCAGTTTGTCATTTTTTTTTTTTTTTTTTTTGCACATCTTGGTGATAATTTGTAAATTGTCCAATATTTTCATAATATCTTTCGAGAATGAGTTTATTTTGCTGTATATAACTTGAACAATTTTTCTCATGGATTCTCTCTTGAGGGCACATAAGACCGTATGGCAAAAGCTTGGCTGTGTCTTGAGTGGCACTGTCTTCATCTGTCTGTGAGCAGGGGTGGTTGAGTCTGTGGGGTGTGCTCGGCAGCTGGAGGGTGGTGTTTTTTCACCGGTGGTCTCTGCAGTCATGAAATATGGGTGGTACACCCATGGGGATGCTACTTTAAGGCTGTTATGAGTTGCGTCCTGTAGTCTGATTTACCTCTGTTCAGGAGCAGTTATGTCCGTTGATATCTTAATGGAGTGTTCTGCGCGTAAGTGTACCCATCGTCAATACAGCGCAGGCCTCCAAGGGTGGTACAGGACTGCTCTAAAGGCAGGTGGAGATGGTGCTTCTCTGGGTCCTCCCCAGCACCTTCAGGTGTTTCTTTCTCTGTTATTTTGCTGTATATAACTTGAACAATTTTTTTCTTGTGATCTGTGACAAGAGTTCGATTCCCTCTTCATTTGTTTTTTTTTTACTGGAAACGCTAGCGTTTTTTTTATAGAGATGGGAGTTGTCAAAAGCATGATTCGCCGCGAGTTATGCGCATCTGCTGTGTGCATAGCCAGAGAGAACCTTCTGTTTCTTTCCCTCCTTGTTTTCAGTGTGAACATCACTCACCGCCAAACCTTGACCAATTCAACTGATAGACTTGCACATATCGGGTATGGATGTGGAAGCAGGCACATCTGTTCCGTATGCACTGATAGCGCTTTCTTTAAAACGTTTTAGATCAAAATGTTCAGACTTTGTAATATTTGCATTTTGTTTTCGAAAGTGCTCAGTCAGTTTGCTCGTTTGTATGTTTTTGCTGAGCTGTATGGGTTTGGTCATTTCGATTCTGCTCTTTCTAATCTCTCAGTACTTTTTGATGTTGAACAGTTGGTAGATTTGGGTATTTATGGCGTTGTTCACTTTGTAGGTATTTTTCGTCGGGGGTGGGGGGGGGGGGGGGGGCTGGTTTGGCTGTGTGAGCTCTGGTGGGAGTGTCTGAGCGGTCCTCTTCCCCCTCCTGTGGTGTGGCAGCCCACTTGGTGGCCAGGACTTGCCTTGCTCCCACAGTGCCTTCATCTTGGGTAGTCAATTGGTCTGCCTACCTCCTGAGCAGGCTGTGTCTTCCTTCCAGACAGCTGACCAGTGCTCTACTTGCGACTTTGTCCCTCTGGCCCAGTTGCACGTGTCAAACCAACTTAATCTTCCCCTGGGCCCAGTCGCAGATGTGGAAGCAGTTTTGGCAGCTGTGCTGCGTCTCCACAGGTGGGTTCCCTCATGCTGTCTCCATACTGATTGCTCTCTGTGGAATGCCAGGGCTGGGGCTGCAACACAGTGTTGACCTTGGTGTGGTCGTGTATGGGGAAACAAACAAATAAATACAAAAAATAAAGATAAGAACAGTAACTATCCTTGTATGTAACGACTGGGGTAAAAGGGTTTTGTTTTGTTTGTTTTTTGTTTTTGTTTTTTGTTTTGTTTTGTTTTGTTTGCTTCTCAGTCCCAAGTCGGCGCCGTTAGCTCCTTTAATCAGAGGGAGAGGTCGGTTGGACTGTCAGAGTTGTCTTCTCACAAGAGATCGATAGTGTGGGAGACCGCGCTGCCTCTAAGCAGCAAACTTGTCGGCCCAGCGTCCATAACCACCACCAGCTAACGACTGGTTCCACAACTGAGAAAGGTGGAGAATCAATCGTGTCTATTACCTGACACTGACCTCACAATTAACAGGGAGATGTTACCAAGGGTGGCATTCCTATTGCCTAAAGCCATACCGGTGTAGTGAACCAACACAACTGGTAGAGTGCCGGACTCTGACGATCCTGGGGCTGCGGGTTCGAATTTCCCTAGGGCGGTTTTGATACAGGGGGATTTTTCCCTCTGAGTTAACATTGGTTCTGACTCCTTTTCCTGAAAAGTCCTCCGAATGAGACTATAAACAGAGGTTCAGTGTGTGAACATACGCATCACATCTTGCACACACGAACAATTCCAAATCCATTTCAGAAAGAGTAGGCAAATCTGGCAATTGGCATGGATGACACATCTACATATAGCATGCATCCTCTGCACAAAACAAAAACGGTAGAGTGACTGAAAAACTGTGTGACCAATATCAAACAATGAAACGGGAAGTGACTGAAAAACTGTGTGACCAATATCAAACAATGAAACGGGAAGTGGCTGAACGTAGCCCCAGCTGGCAGATTGTTGTGTAAACGAGACTGTAAAGCACTTACAGCTTGATCTTGAATGAGTATAAAAAAGAAGAAGAAGAAACACAAGAACGAGAACAAGAACAAGAAACAACAGAACGAGAAAAAAGAAGAAAAAGAAGAGCTTAAATTAGGAGGAGGAGGAGGAAGGGGAGGAGGAGGGGGGAGGAGGAGGAGGAGGAGGAGGAGGAGGAGGAGAAAGAGCCAGAACACGAAGAAGAAGAAACACAAGAACAGGCACAAGAACAAGAAGCTTGAGCGGAATGAACCCTGTTTTCTCTCTGTCCCTCACGTTTCAACAGTTGCCATAATCAGCTCCTTTAGCGTAAGGAGGGGGCACTTTGGCCTGTCAGAGTCATCCCCCTTCTGACAGGGGCCAATGGTTTGGAATGACCGCCATGTCTCTAATGGTCACACTTGTCTGGCGCACGGCCTCCAGTCAGCGTCAGTTATTGACCGGAAAGACGGCAGGCAAAGATGGAGAGTTCGCCATGGGTAAGATGCGTCTCTGTTGCCTCAATTAGCCTGCCAAGTGAACCAGTGGTGCACGTGCAGCTACAGCAGCAGCAGCACATTAAGGCAATTGACCTCATAGAACAAGCCAAGACGTCTTTCGTCACGTCGATTCTGACGATCTGAATTAAATGTGGATGGAATCTAACGCGAGTGGCACAGCTAAAGGAAAGACTTTGTCGACAAAGCCACTCATTTATGGCCAGTATAAAGATAAAGGTAGGATAGCCTTCCAACACCTTTCTCTTACATGTTCTCTTTAAACAATTTAATGGAGTGATGGACAGAGAATCCCACTTACGCTTACATTTCCTATAGTTTCAGAAATCTTCAATGCCTGCGCCCTGTTGTATCTCTCTCCACAACAACATTTCTTGGCAAGCTTCCGATAAAACTTTATCCACAAGAACACAATAGGTATACCAAAATTGCTTTTCACGCAATCCCAACGCGATTCTGAATCATTTAAAAGCTGTAAACTCAGTAACGTGAATGTGCTATTCCTATGCAAATTTCTTTTTTTAAATCTCTGACTATACACTAACATTTCATGGACCAGACATTGCTGAATAAATCGCGAATTGAATCTCCCAACAACAACAAAAGCATCGTACTATAGATGTGTGTGTGTGTGTATAAATAGATAGAGATAGATAGATAGATAGATAGATAGATAGACAGATAGATACACAGGAGACAGACAGACAGCTATTCGAAAGAGGTGTGGGGGGAGGGGGGGGCGACACCTTCCTTTAAAACATTTCAATTTTTCCTCCGCTTCCCTCCCTCCCCTCTCCCCTCACACACACACACACACACACACACACACACACACACACACACACACACACACACACACACACACACACACACACACACACACACACACACACACACACACACACACACACACACACACACACACACACACACACACACACACACACACACACACACACACACACACACACACACACACACACACACACACACACACACACACACACACACACACACACACACACACACACACACACACACACACACACACACATTGCAGCTGTAAGCCAAATTAGTCCCTTTGGCCTGAGGAGGAGACGGGCTGTCCTGTTTGAGCTATCTTCCTCCGACACGAGATCGATGGACTGGGGACCACCGCTATATCTCTAGCGGTCACAGTGGTCTAGTGCAGGGCCCGTAATCACCGCTAGCTATCGACTGGAAAGACAACTCGCAAGAGATGGAGAATTAGCCATTAGCGGAACTTGACGCTACTATCACAGTGAATTCTGAAAGAGGGTGGGAGAGCTTTCGCTGGACTTGGAAGGTCTTGAGGAGACGATTGAGTGAGAGCATGATATCTAAATTGTCAGGCTTGTCAATTAAGCGCCCTATAGAGAACAGTGGTTTTGGTGGTTAGCAAGATTTTTGTTTTTTTAAGTCTCTCTCTCTCTCTCTCTCTCTCTCTCTCTCTCTCTCTCTCTCTTTCTCTTGTCAGTATCTTAGTAACCATTACAATCTGAAAGTATATGTTACTGATTTTGAAAAGAATTTGTTAAGACTTGTGTTATTGAAACAGCATTTCAGGTAAATATTTTCGTTCTAAAAAAAACAAGCATTAAATCTGTTAAGTATACACTGGACATGGAACTACACTGGGTGAAGTCATTTATTGTTCATGTGGAGTAAAGTAAGGTGATATTCCTAGTCCTCTCTTGTTTTGTTTGTTCATTAATGAGTGAGCAGTTGAAGCTAAGGAAGAGAAATCAACTTATAAATTTATATTGTTGTAAGAAATGGTGTTTGAAAATAGCAACTGTATATTGTTAAAAAAAATATTAATCTTTCAGCTGATCGAATTTGGAGGTGCAGATACACAGACATCAAATAATCTTGTGCTTTGTGAATTAGAAATAAGTAACCTTTGCATATATATGCTGTTGTAAATCTTGAGTGTTTTAAGTTGACATGTATAGAAGCACACAGTTTACGTAGCAAAGCTTATGTAGTATTATACACTTTAGATGAGAGAGATTCGAATGCATGAGCGTCAAATGTTCATATGCGTCTGTTATACTAAGGTTTTGAACTTGTCTCTCTGGGTGAATATTCAGCAGAAAGTTAGAGGCGTTTTAAGAGCTTTCAAACTAACGCTTCTGGACTGTAGGATGGCAGGAATAAAGCAGCAGAATGAGTACCACGCTTCATTTTGGTATAACTTGCTTCATTAATTGGTATGAGTAAACAGCTAAACATTTAATGAATAAGTTTTGTTTGGTGTATTAGATGAAGCAATGCATTATTTCCATTACAAAAATCACCAGTACATTCGATTAGCATGTCTGGTTTATACACAAAAAAGAAAAAGAAATGAAGAACACAAAGTATACATTTTGCATTATGTTGCTCTATTTTGTGTAATATGAGAAAAGAACAAAGAGTAGCAAAATTATGCACACAGGCTACATCTTTCAAATCGAGCCTTTTAATGTGATCACGTGACGATGTTGTTGTGTTCGTTTTGTTTTATTTATCAGCACATCTGAACGAGGTCTTTCAGGTAACGAAAATAGTAAGATAACACTAGTTTGCTTGTCTGTTCTATGTTTTTTGCTGCCTTTCCATTAAGAAACAATGATGAGTCTCATCGCCAGCATAACATTCCGACACATGCCAGCAGACTTTATCAAAGCTGACATAGTGGCAGCTGTCAACATGCTGCACAGTCTCTTCAGCAAGATCCAGGAAGAGGAACAAATTTCAGGATGGAAGACATCCTCATTACAACGCCAACGAAGCTGGAACACCTACACCGAAACAACAGCAAGAGGCTGGAACACCTACACCACAGCAGCTGCAAGAGGCTGGAACACCTACACCACAACTGCCAGAGGCTGGAACACCTACACCACAGCAACTGCAACAGGCTGGAACACCTACACCACAGCAACTGCAACAGGCTGGAACACCTACACCACAGCAACTGCAAGAAGCTGGAACACCTACACCACAGTAACTGCAAGAGGCTGGAACACCTACACCACAGCAACTGCTGCAAGAGGCTGGAACACCTACACCACAGCAACTGCTGCAAGAGGCTGGAACACCTACACCGCAGCAACTGCAAGAGACTTCAACACCTACACCACAGCAGCAACTGCAAGAGACTGGAACACCTACACCACAGCAACTGCAAGAGGCTGGAATAACTTCACCACAGCAACTGCAAGAGACTACAACAACCTACACCACAGCAACTGCAAGAGACTGGAACTCCTACACCACAGCAACTGCAAGAGGCTATGCTCCTATCAGTGTGTTGGGAACACCTACACCACAGCAACTGCAGAGGCTGGAACACCTACACCACAACTGCCAGAGGCTGGAACACCTACACCACAGCAACTGCAACAGGCTGGAACACCTACACCACAACTGCCAGAGGCTGGAACACCTACACCACAGCAACTGCAACAGGCTGGAACACCTACACCACAACTGCAACAGGCTGGAACACCTACACCACAGCAACTGCAACAGGCTGGAACACCTACACCACAACTGCCAGAGGCTGGAACACCTACACCACAGCAACTGCAACAGGCTGGAACACTTACACCACAGAAACTGCAACAGGCTGGAACACCTACACCACAGCAACTGCAAGAGGCTATGCTCCTGTCAGTGTCTTGCTAATCCTGAACAGAGTCTTGATGGAGAGAATGAAAAAGAGACAGATGATGCCAAGTTCTGAGTCAAACAGCCAGGTTTCCCTATAAACAGATCCTTGCAGACCACATTGCCACACCACATTGCCACACCACATTGCCACACCACATTGTCCAACAGTGACGGGAATGGAACATCCCCCCCCCTCCTCCACGCATTTTTATTGCCCTCCCTCCTCCCCACTTCCTCCACCATTCATGGACTAGGAGAAAGCATTTGACAGCGTGGACAGAAAGACACTATGGAGGCTGTCAAGGCACTGTGGGGTACCTGGGAAGTTTGTCTCATGAACGAAGTGTTCGTATTGTCAGTCTGTGCGTCTATGTGTGTCTTGTGATTTTTTTTTCTTTTTAGTATTTCAGGTTTATGCAAACTGTGTGGTAACAGATTTTTTTTTCTTTAGTTTTGTCTGAAATCTATCTCTGAAAATAGATTGTTCACACCATTTATCGCGATTTAGTTCAGAAAAAGATTTTCTTAATGATGCAAGAAAATTCTTCCGATTGGTGCTATCATTGGAAAACGAAATTAATCTCAGTGCCTGTCTCCATCGATATGTCTGCCCCCCCCCCTTCCCCCCCCTTCCCTCTCTCTCTCTCTCTCTCTCTCTCTCTCTCTCTCTCTCTCTCTCTCTCTCTCTCTCTCTCTCTCTCTCTCTCTCTCTCTCTCTCTCTCTCTGTAATTGAATTGAAGCGCATTTCTTTTTCCATATCACTCACGTCGACAAGTGAAGCCAATCTTATGACATGCAGTGGAATTTGGGGCTTTTGAGATAATTGTTAAAGGAGGCAATATATCCGGGTATGATGCTGTGAAAGAAATCTTAACTGCAGACAAAGGAACGCTCAAGTATTCTATTTACAGTGTAGCCGGATTCATGTTTATTCGTTTTTGAAACGTACTAGATATTGACAGACAAGAGTCAAAATGGAATAAATGCACGTATATTTTTGCGTATGACATTTTGGGAAACTCCAATTTTTAATATCAAGAAGACATGGGCTACCAATGTTCATCATTGTTTATAACAGCCTTGCTTATGCTTGGTGTAACCAAGGAGCTGACAGTATCTGAGGGTTCTCTAAATTTCTGTCTGTCTGTCTGTCTGTCTCTCTGTCTCTCTGTCTTTATATTGTTTACTATTTGCTTTTGAACTGCCACCAAAAGTGTGAGTGTGAAAATATGATCCTTTTTTCTAATAATCTTGTTTGAATCCAGCCTGATATTCATCAGTTTCATAATTTTCTTATCCGTCTTTGCAGTCTTGCGTTAATCCCATCCAATCCCTGCTGCGAACAAACAAGCAAGACAGACACAAAGAAATACTGGCCTACAGAGAGAGAGAGAGAGAGAGAGAGAGAGAGAGAGAGAGAGAGAGAGAGAGAGACAGACAGACAGACAGACAGACAGACAGACAGACAGACAGAGACAGAGACAGACAGAGACAGAGACAGACAGACAGACAGAGGGGGGGGGAGGTAAGCGAACGGGAACCCCTGATCGGAGCCCTGACTCGCTACAAGGACGTCATTCTCTCAGGACGGTATCTGCTCTCGGCCACACGGAAGGAGAATACCTGTCAGTTCACCCACCAATCAGTGGACGCCACTATTAATGTACATTTGGTGGGTGGGTGGGTACGGATAATAACAGGGACACATTATTAGAAAGGATTTCCCCCCTGACTTCTGAACCGTGAAAAACACCCCCCCCCCCCCCCCCCCTTTTTTTTTTTTTTAACTTGATCGCATCGAAGATGAAGAGTTGAAAATGTCTCAACCAATAAAAGGTAGAACCAGTGCGGAGATTGTTTCAATTGTTTTTTTCATTTGGCGGAGGGGGGTGGGGGTGGGGGGTATCTGATCGCTGTCTCCCTTATTTGTTTCTGTTGATATATGAGTCCTGCAACCTGATTTGTCAACATTCTGTCCACTCTGCTGCGATTAGTACCCAGAAAGATCGTTATTGTTCTCCAGTCTCAAAGACCATAGTTCCAGCAGCGAAAAGACATTTGGACAACATGGCACACAAAGCGAATTCCAATACCTCGGCCTCGTCACAAGGAACTTAACTTGTCTTCTGTTCTATTCCAGTGGCATTACCATAATTATTCACTAAGACATATGTAAAGAGAAAACTACAAAAGTATGCCTCCACACACACACACACACACACACACACACACACACACACACACACACACACACACACACACACACACACACACACACACACACGCACGCACGCACGCACGCACGCACGCACACACACACACACACACACACACACACACACACACATGTTCACAATGACTAGACAGGAGAAGAAGGAGAGACAGAAAGAGAGACAGAGACATAGACAGAGAGAGAGAGACAAAGACAGACAGACAGAGATAGACAGATAGACAGACAGACTGACAGACAGTGATAGGGAAGACAGACAGAGACAGGCAGACAGACAGACCTTCGCGCGGTGGGTGAGAGAGGTGCTTATACACTCTGGTATTGACATCGCAAAATATACAGCACCCTCAACTAGGGCCACAAGCTGTAAAGCTGCTGCCAAAGCCGGGGTTTCATTGAAAGCAACCTTCAAAGTGACTGGCTGGACTAGTGAACGGACATTCACTAAATTGTTTATAACAGACAAAGCAGTTCAAGTTTCAGCCAGAAAGTGCCTGATAGATATGTGAATTGTAAATGAAATGGACTCTTCAAACGAGTGTGCAAGCTGTAAATAATTTAGTCATTGGCATTATGTGCTGGTCTGCTATCTTGTTAAACTGGCCACTATCTTTACTTTCTCTAAAGTCACAACGTAAGTTTCCCTTCCGGGAGCAAGAGGCGAGTGATAATAAAGCAAATA
>JADBJO010001250.1:344603-416959 GCA_016801955.1 Conus betulinus | reverse complement strand
ATTTGTGGCTGATGATTACATACAAGTGTCCACATACATTTACACCCACATATGGACACATACACAAAAACACACCACACACACACACACACACACACACACACACACACACACACACTCACACACACTATACACACACACACACACACACATACACACATACACACACACACACACACTCACACACATATAAGCACACACACGCACGCACGCACGAGCTGTGGCATGTCAGTTTAAAAAGAGTTGTACTGGAACAAACATGCTGTCAGTGTCACACAAGCACGCGCGCGCGCGCACGCACACATACACACACACACACACGCATGCACACACACACACACGCATGCACACACACACACACACACACACTACACACACACACACACACACACACGATTTCTATTGTCCTGAAACATGCTGCCAAACAAATACAACACAGCGTATTTAAAGGTGTCTGTGTGCAGCGTTACTTGACGAACTGCTGAAGCAAGGCCGACTTGTAGGCAGCGTGTCTGGGGGCCGGCAGGATAAAACAGTCTTCTATCCAGAAATCTACACCCGAGCTCAAAACCAATGGGCTGGACAGTTTTTATGCTCAGAATGGGTATTTAGGTGAGAGCATATGAATATATTGCATGTTGATGTTTTTCAGGATGAACATGTCATGGTTGATATTTTCAGGATTTTTGGTGGTTGTGTCAGGGTTTTCTTTCTTTCATATTGGTTTTTGTATTATGTGTAACTTAAAGTTACCCTTGATTTTTACAGCTGAATGGTATGCTTGAAAGTGAATTTAGTTGCCCACAGGTATGTCTATGACTTTATGATTTTTTTTTATATTGTGCAAGAGTTACAACCATAAATTAGGTAAATATGTATCCTCTGCCATGAAAATTTGCACTTGTACCATATTACTATAACATAAACAAATGAAATCATGTGTCTGTGCCTGCATGCACCTGTGTACATGTGCACACATACGCACATGCAAATGCGTGCACACACACACACATTCATGCACTGACACACACACACACTGATATGTATGCAATGAATGTATTCAGAAAACTGAAAATGCTTATTTCATTCTCTTGATATTTTACATTTGTACATGTTAGTGTCGTGTATTTCCAGAGATTCGAAACTGTTCAGATCCTAGAAATGAAACGCCACCATTGTAAACAACTGTACTTAAATAGGAGACAAAGATATGCTCCATGTCTGTGCAGAATATGATGCCTTGACACGCCTGGGTCTGAGCGATGTGAAGAACACCATCAAGAAGCGTCTGAAGGGGGAGCGTTTGTTGATGCTGGGCTCCTGCTGTGTGGGTCCTGCCCTCCAGACCAGGTGTCGGCCAGTGTGGAGGATGCCCTCACCAACGACACCTGGGTGGACGTGAAGGTGAGATACCCCTGTGGCAGGCAAGTCTGTTCTGAGGCCATGTACTGCTGTTAGGTGACTTTTTACCAGAACGAGAGAAATGCTGTGTGGTGAGCAAGTATGGGTGCTTCTCATCTTTCATGTGAACATCTTTTCACATTTGTCATTTTAGATTTTTTTTTGAAAAGAAATTCCCCTGCCTCTACTCACACTGTTCACTCCCACACTTCTACCCTACCACACTCTACCCTCCCTCCTTCACCCCTCCCCCATTCGTCTACTTTTGAATGTACTTGAGAGAGTGAGTATGTGTACATTGAATTTCAGCTAATATGTTTTATGTTGCCTGTCTCCAATAAAAGTTACTGAACGTTTTTTTTCTACACTGGTAATGACTGCAGATTGAGTGTTTGTCTAAATCTAAATCCATCTTTCTGTGTTTGCATTTTAAATTTCAGTGTCAATAAGTTGCTATCAACATAAATGTGCCTTGGGACATTTTGACATGTTTGTCTGACATTTCTTGATTTGTGTGTTGCTATGTGTTTACAATTTACAATTAGAAGAAAATATTTTGTCAGCCAACAAAAAGTGTTTTTTTATGTGTTGATGTATGTCTGTGCCTTAAATTGCATGTTATTGCGTTGCTTCTCTGTGTAAAAAAAATCATTTTGTGTCTTCAGCAGTAGTGCGTAAGCTTGTACCCGCCGGCATGCTTTGCCTTGTGTTTGTGTAAATCTAAATCTCTGAATTACATTTATATGCATCTGTGTCGGTGTAAACATCACAAAGACAGACTGCGTTTTAAACACAGTTCATATCAATATGAGGAAAGTGTATGTCCCTTTCTGTCTTAGTGTTGATTGTGTTTTAATGGTTATATAACATTATTTTGTTTGCGTAAATGTTATATAGAGAGATCTAGACCGACATATTTAGGATTATCAGTACACTGTAACAATGGTGTTTTGTCCAGACAATGTTGCCTTCATCCCTCAGTCGAAAAGACATTGGTGAACTTCTGTCACAAATTCTAAAAGACCACCAAGGGGCATTTGTCTGTGGGGACACGACTGTGGCCAGCCAGAAGCTGGTCACCAACAGTGGCAAACTGTTCACTGACCTCATCAAACAGAAAGCAGAAAAGGTGGGTAACTTAGGCATGAAGACAACTGATTGAGACTTTCTCGATTTCATCTGCTCTACATTTTCATTCATTTGGCGTTAACTGTTTTCAGATGATTTTGGTTTTCTCTTGTTAGGGTATTCTGTATTAATATTTCGTGAGATGGGCATGGTGAAATCAAGTGAAAAAAAAAACAAAAAGAAAATGCTCAGGATAAGATGTTTTTGAGTCGAAATTATATGAAGGAATTGTAAGCACAGAAACGTAGAATAATCTTTCTTGAAAAGTATATGCTTATTTCTGCTTCTGCAAAATCACATTCAGTATTACCTGTTGTGGCAAATTTAACATCTTCTGAAACTGGTTTGCCACGGGCTTAGATGGGAAGATTGGGACCAAACAAATATATTTACCTGTGTGTATGTGTGTGTTACATACGTCCTCATGAAGCTGGGTTTTTTGGGGTTTTTTTCAGATTGCCATTATCCTTTTACAGACTTGTAAGTTTTATAGTTTTCTTGGTTGAAAAAGAAAAAAAAAAACTGTCCCCCATATCTACAGTAGAATTTTGATGGCAATATTGGTGAAAATTACAAACAAAAATTCCATTTAAGAAGGGAAAAAAATCACATTTACCCAGTTGGACCAAAGACTGAATGTTCAGCCGATATACTTCCAGTGCTATGAGCAAGCTGTGTGAAATGTTCAGTGACTCTGGGTGTGACCTGCACAGGATATTCAGGAAAACCCTGCTTTGCTGAAAGGAGATGGGGACAAAGCATCAGCGGCCAAGATGGCTGGACTTGAGGATGCCAGCAAAGAGGACAGGAAGGAGCAGCGAAGAAAGAAAGCATCAGGTATAGTTAGTGTGTGTGTGTGTGTGTGTGTGTGTGTGTGTGTGTGTGTGTGTGTTCTAATTCAGGTCATCTTGCTTCTGTCATTTTGCCTTTTATTTGAATTCTGTGTTGCCTGCTTTTTAAATATCAGCATTGTACTAAAAACTTTGAACTGTTTATTGCTGTATTGTACAGTGGCAGGTCTGCAAAATATTGACTTACTGTTTTGGTTTTTAGCCTTTTCAGGGACCTGGATATTATAACCCTTTACCTTTGTTTCCAGAGCATGTTAAAGATGAACCAAACTTGAAATTATTGCAAATTATTTTCAGTTCTGTTCTGTTTGAGTTCAGCAAAATATGGTACACATGGGTAATGGGTATTTATTGTACTGCAGATAGATTGTGAAGTATTTTGCCTCCATAATGCAATGCATTGTTTTTTCCCCTTCCATTCCTAATCTGTCAGTAAGCAGTGTCTTCTTTAGAATTTTCTCAGGTTTGATACATGACATAAGAGCTGCATCTTATGGTTGACCTGTGTTTATTGTGTCTGTTGCGTCACTTTTCTTTGCTTTGTTATCTGCAGCCGGCAGCAGGAAAGAAGGGACAGGCGGGCGAGAAGTCAAAACCAAATCCACCAAGAAGAAAGCTCGGGGGAGGGAGGTGGAGGAGGACTCGGATGATGAGGGTGGGGCAGGTGTGGGAGGAGGAACGGGTCGGGCGCAGGAGGGGGCTTTCATGGATGTCAAGGAGATACAGCAGGTGCTGCAGTCCCACGATTCCTTGGTGGATTGTCCCGTTACCTTGCTGAAGGACATTGCAGCTCAGTTGCACAGGTGAGTTTTTTCCCCTGTCCCATGTCGTCTTCTTTCTTTCTGTCATGTAGCTTCTTCCTTCTGTATGTATGTGTGCGTGTGTTTCCTTTTTTTTATGTATTTAGGGGAAAAAATTCTGATGTCCTTTAAGTTATTCATGAGGAGTTCTGTTGATAATTGTTTCTTGTAATTTTTTTCAAAATGAAAATTTTTTACATAACAGTAACAAACATCATGATTATTTGCATTTTATCAAGGCTTTCTTCATGTTTTTCTTTCAGATTTTTTTTAAAAATTAGCATATCTGTAAGTTGGTTGGTTGATATGTTATTGCTTTTTGGCATTCATTGAAGGTAATCCAGGGTCATGTGCAGGAAGGCTTCTCACTGAAAAATCTCTCTGTTGGGTTTTGGGCTTTTTTCCCTGATCATTTTCTGTACTAGATTTACCTCCCAGGTAAAACACCCATTTAAGTTCCGATTTCTACTTATTTCAGGACATAGTCTTTAACAAACTGTAGTGACTGGTAGTTTATCGTGGTTTTCAGGCCTCTCACAAAGCAATACCAGGAGGTCGCCAAGTCTATCTTTCTGCAGACGTCGGGCAAGTACAGGCGCAGATCGAAAAGAAGGCATTTGGGGAGCTGCAGGACAAGGTTTCTGGCCTGTGGACCAACGTCCATCTCTTTGAGAAGGGCCTGAAGCTCTTTCAAGGTAGTTCTTCTTTTCTTGATGAGTTGCCAGGAATTCTGTAAAAGGTGGACAAGATTTGTTTTTAAAGAATCAACTATTGACAAATTTAATTTCTGCCTCCTTCAGGGGGTTTTTGAGGATAAACAACAAACTGTACATTACAAATCTTTGAACAATAGTTGTTTTTAGCAAGCAGTTTTAGAAACGATAGGGTATGTTAGTTATGTAATTACATGATGCAGACGTTTGGTGACTGCATAAAGTTACATATTATCACACCAACTTTCCCATTTTCAGAAAATTTGCTTGGAGGAATGATGGTGGAGGGAGGGGAGGGGGGTATGAAGGGAGCTGAATGTTATAAACCAAAAAGGGATATGTGACTTGTGTGTGTATATGTGTGTGTGTGTGTGTGTGTTGGGGGGGGGGTGGGGGGTGCATGTGTCTGTGAGACAGGGCTGTTTATTTTCAGAGGGTTGAATATTGGTATAAAGTGCTATTAGATGAAAAACAAGATTGTAGCTTCAGTAAATTTATGACATGAAGTTCAATTCATGTTTCACAGTGGATGTATGTGTACATAAGTATGAAAATATAGCCGCATGTGTGTGTTGTAAATTGTTTGAGTGTGAATATATTTTATTTCTTCAGGAAATTGTCTCAGCATGCAAAACAGTGAAACACATTGGCATTGTAAGGGTAAATTCTGTTTTCTGGAATATTCTTTCCTCCATCATCTGCGGAAGATTTATTTCCCAGTTGGATTGGATTGTCTCCCATACAAGACCCACTTCTGAAGAAATTACTGGGATGGCTAAGGAAAGGTTCCACTGTGTGTGTGTACAGACACCAACCAGGCTAACCTGTGTCGCCATCTTCTGAAGACACTGTGTACAGACATCACCAACCTGTTGTTGCATGCCATGGCCACCGAGCATATGCTGTCCACCTCAGAAGACACCCAGCTTCACCCCAGAGGTAGCACACCATTCAGATCTCCAGAACTGATGTGTGGTTTGTAAACTATAGATCTGTAGTGTTGAAAGGTGAAAAATGATCTACCTCTCTGAAACTGCTGGTGGTTGTTAATATGTAGAGGCAAGTACAGACCTGTTTACGCCGAAATTTGACTTAAGAATATTCCAAATCCAAAATACAGGTTCATACAGACTTTCAAGAAAAAATTTAGGGCCTTTTTTAGGGCTTAAAATTATAAAACAGGGCCATCACAGCACACGAAAATACTGAAAAATGCTCACCATTGCCTCCCACAGATGCCATTTTCTCTAATACAGACCTCCATTCAGCAAGCACCTAATCACTTTCTGGTATGAATCTTGTCAATTCCATATCCGTATGAAAACAAAGAAATCTTTTACAATGGCTAGATTAAACACAGTGTTCTTGCAGCACACACAAGGCAGAAGTCTTAGGAATACAAGTCACAAGATGAAGAAAAAAGTAGGCCTATGCTTTTTCTTTCCACCTGACTAACAGCTGCCTTGTCCTTTATTGACAAGCACACACTGCCTCTGGTTGAAGGAGAGAACAGTCCAGTGAGAACAGTCCAGTGCTCAAGTCATCCTCCTATTTGTCTCCTTGGAAATACTTCTGATTTATTCCAAGGAGGCTACCTTTTACAGTTGGGGCTGCTGTCCTTCCTTTGTCAATTGGTCAGCTATCTTCATTTCCATATATAGTGCAGTATGAAGGTGTTCACTGGATGGGAGTATTTTCAGTAACTGATAAATGGTAATCATTTTAGATCAGTAGTACCATAGGATGATGACTATTGTTATATAAGTGGAAAAAATGTAGTGGTGATGGTGCAATGTGCAAGTTGGGGGGATAAAGGAAAATATCAGTGATCTGTGGGTGATGCTCATTGGCATGGTGAGATCAATAGTACTGTAGGATGATGGTCATTGTGGTAAGTGGAATAATAAGGTGGCATTAGTATAATGTTGCAGGTTGAGAAAGAGGGTGGAGGGGCGTAGGGGTAGATGACCGATGGGTGATGATCATGTATGATTTGAGTAAACAGTACTGTAGGATGATGATAATTGTTGTATAAGTGGGATAATGTGGCATTGGTGTAAAATGCTGGTGGGGGAATGGGGGAGGTGTTCAAAGATGGGTGGATGATGATCATCATGGTCAAGGTGTAGGTATGATCCACAGTGTGTAGGATGATGGCCATTTTTGTAAAAGGAGTAGGATAGTGTATTGACAAGTTTGATAATGCCAGTGGGGGAATAAAGGAAACGATCAATGACTGATGGATGTTGATCACCGAGATGAGATCTACAGTACTATAGGGTGGTGACCATTGTCATAAGTGAAATAATGTGGTGGCATTGATGTAGTAATGCCGGTTGGGGGTGGGGGGAAAAAAAGGAATAAAATTGATGATTCATGGATAATTGGTCATTGTCGTAAGTGGGACAAACAATGATATAGGATGATGATCATTGCCATAAGTGAAATAGCATGATAGCATCGGCATGATAATGCCAGTTGATTTAAAAAAAAAAAAAAAAAAAAAAAAAACATCTTGCTTTTGATCTTAATAATACACCTTCCATTTTTTGTTCCCTGATTGCTCTTAGTTCTTGGTTTTTTTCTTCAATCATTCTTAATTCAATCTCTGTTTTATTCTCAAGATTTTCAAGACTTTTAATGTGTTTTAAAATCTTGTTCTCTTTTTCTGTTGTTGTTTTCTTTTTCATTGTGGCGTAAGCTATTGATTTCCCTCGAATTTTCATCAACAGAAAATCAAAAAAATTTTTATCGGAAATCTTGAATCTGAGTCCAGATTTTATTAACTCAGACAATACTGATTGATCTTCTATCGCTGATTGATCAACTGCGTATTCTTTTATAACTTCCAGAATTAACTTATTACTTTCGTCTACATATTGCTTATCCTTTAATAGAGATACATTAAATTTCCAGAATCCTTTGAATTTTTCATTTTTACCAAATTTCAAGCATAATGTAACCATCGAATGGTCAGACCGATAGCCTGGTTCAATGTCAGATTTTTCATGATAAATATAAAGACAATCAGACAATAGAAAGAAGTCTAGTCGGCTTTGTTTCAGAGGAGTTCGTTTTCACCAGGTATATCTCCTACAGTCCGGATTGTCTTCCCTCCATATATCTGCCAATCCTATTTCTTCCGTCATGTTTATGAGTTCTTCTCTTGCTTTCGGATTATTATCTTGTACATAATTATAACAGTCTAGATGTGGATCCATTGTGATGTTCCAATCACCCACAGCAATAATATTATTAATATTGTAACTCTTTATAGTTTCTTTAGGTGAATTGTAAAATACCGGACTATCTTTATTAGGCCCGTACACATTAACTAGGAGAAACTGTTTTTCAAATGAACTAAATGTTACAATTATTAAGTTTCCGTTTTCATCTTGTTGTACATCTGTAAATTTTGAATTCAAAATTATTCGAAAACAATATAGCTACACCTCTGGAATTTGAACGAAACGAGGCAAATAAGCATTTATATCCCCATTCTGCAGTTACATACTTCTCCAGTTTATTAGTAAAATGGGTATCCTGTAAACAGTATATTGAATATTTTTTATGTTTTAAATAATGGAATACATCCCTACGTTTATGTAAATCACCGAGCCCTTGACAGTTTAATGAAGCAATTGTCATGCTGTCCATGGCGATTCAGTGAATAGTCGTTTCATATATACAGAACTTAAAACAAAGTAGGCCGAAATGATCAGAAACAAGAATGTAACCCAGCTCTTCCAAAAAGCACAGCTTATGTAACAATGATTCTCATACAATACATTAATGTACCGTACCCCCAGGTCTGAAACACAAAAACAAACAATGACAAACACAAAGATTGAAAAATATATACATGTTGTATGGATTAAACGCATGAGAAGTATGATAAATGCATAAAAGAAAATCAAAAGCTCCTTGACCATTGCAAGCGGAAATGACGCAACTGCGTCTTTGAGGGAATACAAAGATAATTTCTCACACAATCAGATTCATTTTAACGATTAATAGCTTAACTTAAGGGAAGAGAAAAAGGAACAACTTGGATTCAAAGAGTCACACAAAGCATCATCAAATTTTTAACATTGGCAAAAAAATGATGACAAGCCAGTCAAATACTTTTGCAACCTTGAAAAGAGAAACTATATTAATAAACAAATGACTAAACTAGTGACTAAAGATGATGAAATAATAAACGAACA
The DNA here is from genome assembly GCA_016801955.1 of Conus betulinus. Classification (NCBI taxonomy): domain Eukaryota; kingdom Metazoa; phylum Mollusca; class Gastropoda; order Neogastropoda; family Conidae; genus Conus; species Conus betulinus. Next base: position 407,858 of record JADBJO010001250.1, on the reverse strand, counting down.
AAAAGATATTTTGAAGGAGGTTGAAACATTTTACGAAAATTTATACAAGAAAAAGATATAACTGAAAAGTGCGAAATCAGAAAACTTGTTAAAAAAATTCCACATTTATCTGAAGGTGAGAAAAACATATGGAAGGAGAAATCACTATAGAGGAAGCAAGCGAAGCTTTAAAAAATGAAGCATGGTAAAAGCCCAGGTACAGATGGCTTTGGCCGAATTCTTTAAATTCTTTTGGAAAACACTGGGCCCACTGGTTGTACGATCTATAAATGAATCTTACAAAGACGGAGAATTTTCGACAACACAAGCAGGGACTAATTATTTGCATACCAAAAGGTGATAAACCCAAAGAATATATAAAAAATTGGCGTCCTATTTCCCTCCTAAATGTAGTGTACAAAATAGCTTCCTCATGTATTTCAAAAAGAATAAGAAATGTTCTACCATCTCTCATCAGTGAGGATCAAACAGGTTTCATGGCTAACAGATTTATGGTCGACAATATTAGACTAATTTATGATTTGATTAATTATTTAAATGCGAAAAACCTCCTGGACTGTTGCTCTGTATAGACTTTGAAAAAGCCTTCGACTCTCTCGATTGGGATTTTATGTTGAATGTTGTAAGGGCTTTGGGGTTTGGTGAAAGTATATGTCACTGGATAGAAACATTCTGTAAGGATATTAAATCAGCTGTTATTGTAAATGGCCAGTCTGCCCAGTGGTTTAAAGTAGAAAGAGGATGTAGACAGGGAGACCCTATATCTCCTTACTTATTCATTATATGCGCAGAAATTTTAGCCGTAATGATAAAGGAAGAAAAGAAGATTAAAGGCATAAAAATAAATGATGTAGAACACAAAATATCCCAGTTCGCTGATGACAGTCAATTAGTAAACAATGGCGACAAAAATTCTTTTGAACAATCTATTAATATACTTACCACGTTTGGAAGAGTTTCAGGACTCCTCATGAACAGCGAAAAAAAAAAAAAACATAAGCAATATGGCTAGGATGTCATAAAAACTCCAAGAAAAAAGTATTGCCCTCATCTAAAAATCATATGGAACCCTTCTCAATTCAAAATACTCGGTGTTTGGTTTACTCAAGACTTGAAAGAATGTGAAAACATGAATTATGACAATAAATTTGCAGAAGTTAGAACATTATTCAAATTTGGTCTCAAAGAAGTATAACACCAGTCGGAAGAGTTGCTGTTCTCAAATCCCTCATTCTGTCTAAGCTCATACACCTCTGGATTTTGTTACCCAACCCACCTGACCTCTTAATTCAAAACTTCAAAAGATGTGTTTTAGCTTTGTGTGGAATGGTAAACAAGATAGAATAAGCAGGAAAACAACAATTAAAACTATAAAGCAAGGTGGCTTAAATATACCTGACATCAAAAAATATATTAATGCTTTGAAACTTTTATGGATAAAAAAACTTAAAATCACAAATCACAAATGGAAAAGCATTGTTATGAAAATGTATCCATTCAGCGAAAAAAAAATTGAAAATTATGGACCAGCATTTGGTACAGGATACATGAGCTCTAATTTGTTCTGGAGACACACCTTTATAGCCTATAGGGAATTCTGTCTTTGCGTGACACCACAAACATTAAATGAACTTCTAGCTGAACCTGTTTTTTATAACGACAAGATGAAAAACAGGAAATGACATAATTAAACAAAAGAAATTAATTGAGAAAGGAAAGTATGCAATAAAACATTTTCTGAAGGAAAATGGACAATTTATGAACTTTGAAGAATTCAAGGCTAATAATAATTATACTATAAATTTTGTCACATACTGTGGATGGATTTCCTCAATGAAAGAATTCATAAAGAAAACTGGAATAAAATGTGATAATAATAATGCAAACACAATTCAGAACATGCCGAGGGCTTTTACTATTATTATGAAAGAAAGAAAAGGGAGCTATACGATACTATGAAATTTTTACTCAAGATGAGCGTAAGCCAAACTGTTGAGCTCAATGGCTACAAAAACTTAATTCTGAAGTTTCTTGGAATAAGGTATTTACCCATGTCCACAAAATTAAAGATGTAAAATTGAAATGGCTTCAAATTAGAATATTCATAGAATTATTGGCACAAATATTGTTTTAAATGCCATGGGCCTGACAAACACGACGAACTGCACATTCTGCAATGAAGAGAGAGATACAGTCCAACACTTTTTATGGATGTGCAATTACGTTCAAACCTTTTGGAAAGAGGTTGAACATTTATTTAACGAAAAATGCCGAAACTCGTTTACCATTAAAATCACACGCGATATTGTTATCTTTGGAGTCGACAAACACATGCAAACAGAGACAATTTTTGACTTTATTATTATGGTTGCTAAATCTTATATCTACAAGTGAAGATCGAAAGACGTAGGCCAAATGCTTCAGTTTTTCAGAGCCAGCTGAGCTGCAGATTCAAAATTGAACTCTATAATGCTAAAGTCAACAATGATCAAAACAGTTTGATGCTCTATGGTACAATTACATGCCGATGATTTTTTACACAAATACTTTTTTTAAAAAAATCGATAATAACAACAAAATCTCAATCTTATACGCATCTCCGTAATCCCAGTCTCCATTTCTCAAGTTTTTTTTGTTGTTTGTTTGTTTGTTTTTTTTTCTTTCGTGTTTTGTTTTTTCATTTTCTCTTTTCTTTAAAATATTCTCATAATAGTTGATTTGACATGTCTTTGAATGCACATTTGAAGCAACATACTTATGCATTGATATATTATCTGTATGTTCTTGCTATACTGTGGAAAGTGTATATGTCAAATGTGTATGATATGTATATATTTGAGAATTTTAAAAAAAAAAAAAAAAAAAAACCCACTTTGGGGGGGGGGGGAGGGGGGGCAATGATCAATCACTGATTGATGGTGTTGGTCGTCATAGATGAAATCACCACCATCTCACGCACACACGCATGCATGATACATGCATGCACACACATGTACATACACCCATACACACACAGGTACATACGTACACAGGCACATCCACACACACATACATATGCAAAAAAAAAAAAAAAAAAAAAAAAAGTGTGTGGTGTACACAGGACATCTTATGAGTGGTGGTAATAATGATAGTGGTCATATATGGGATCTGTGTATTTAACCCCCCCCGACAAACACATACATCAAAGCATACCTATATGTAGAGGGGAGACACAAGCCCCTTAGTATACTTGTACACAGAGGGGTGGGTTGGGGGAACGTAATGTGGACAAAGGGAAGGAGGTGGTCAGTGAGGGGGGGGGGGGGGGGGGGGGGGGGGGGGGGGGGGGGGGGGCAGGCAGGCACTGCAAGTTAATGTGGTGTGACTGGGTGTGTGATTTTGTGGAATATATAGTAGGTTGCTGTTGAGGTGGTGGGCAGGTGTAATCATGTAGTTGTGTTAGGGATGCTGGTGATATGGGAGTGAAGGGAAAGAGCGGGGGTGTTAGAGGGGCAGTATGGCCAAACGAAGTTGCAGTAGAAGCACCAGAACTCGTTGAAGGACCAGCAACCAAGTGCTTTTCAGAGCAAGAACTGTTGATGTACTAGTACTACTTGAGGCTTGCCCACTGTCACGATCTTTTCCAAAAAAATATTTAAGGACACTGCCGCTGTAGCACTCACCTTCTCCAAGTCTGAATGTTTCTTCCCTTTTTGGTGAGTTTGAAGGGTTTTTTTCCCATTTTCCCAAGCTGAAACCCCTTCTTACAAAAACTACAATAGAACCGATATTTGGCTAAGTTATCTCGGCGAAGCCAGAGTTTATATTCATATTTATCAAGCCACAGATCTTGAAATAAGCACTTCCCCATGTCTCTGAGTGAAACTGACGAAATTTTATAAAGAAACTCTCAACGAAATGTCAATTTAATTGAAAAACGGACCGTGTCTCTTGCTTTGTTCAACACATGGAAAGTCCAAGATAGCGGACAGCACAGTTACTTTGTAGTGGAGTTACTTCCCTTGAACAACTTTACAACATGATCGATTGGTACTGGTTCGGCATTTACCTATTATGAAAATCGTTTTTTTTTTTTCTTTTCTGATCATTCTTCTTTGATTTTTGTTGTTGTTGTTGTTTCACAAGGTTTTCTTTTTTTTTTGGATTTTTTTTTTAGGTTGTTCTGGTTTTAGGGCCTTTTAGGGCCTCCAGCCTCTTCATTTTGATTTTTAAGGCCTTTTAGGGGTCCCTATTTTTTGCCTAAGGAGGTTAGGGCCTTTTAGGGCCCTGTGCAAACCCTGAAATAAGAGTATTTTCTTACAAAATAGAAGTACTCCAAAGAGAAATTTTAAACCATGTTGCGGCAAACATGCATTGTTTGTATCACAGAGTGGAATACTACATTACTGGTAACGGTCAGACCTGTTCGCCCTGAAACTGCTGTGGTGTACTTTTCAGCAAAAATGAACATATTTTCTACAATGCATACAAAATTCTAAATTTCTGTAAAAACGGGAGGTAGAGGGGGAGGGGTACCTGCCGTCACACCGGAGAACTATCTTCCCGGTAAACCACCTGATCTTGCATAAACTATGGTGAAAACAGGTTTTTTTCTGATACAAATTACTTTCAGACCTGATTTATCAGCATACTTGAGCATGAGCTCATGCTTTTTCACTGGATTTTTGAATGTTTGAAGTAACAGATACTGCCTAACGTTTATTTGTATGAGGAAGTTAGCAAGAGTTGTCGCACTTTGGTGAAAGCCTACTAGTGGTTAGACTCTGCAAGTGCAATTACTGCTTGAGAAATTTGTCTCCAGAATTTTTCTCAATGTATTTCTCTTTAGTTCTTCATCTTCATCATATTTCTACCAAACATGTATACAGAGTACAGCAAATTTGTATGGGTAAACAGGTCTGCAAGTATGATCTGCTCTTGAAGGTACAGATCATTGATTTTGCGAAGTGTAATCTGCCTCTCTTAAACACCTTTTTTTTTAATTTGGGAAAAGTCCTGCATTACAAAAAAAAGAAAGAAAGAGAAAAATGACCATAAAATACCCAGGGGCAGATCACAGTTACCTGTCAAAATGAATGATCTGTATTTGAACAGAGGCAAATTACATTTATGAAATTTAACCACCTTTAGGTTAAGAGAGGCAAATCACATTTTCCCTTCCAATTTAATGATCTGCAGTTTATGAAAGAAGCAGATTATATTACCTTTTCAAACTTAACGATCAGCCCTTTCAGAGAAGCAGATCATTCTTACCTTTCAAAATTAAAGACCTGTAGTTTAAGACGGAAGATGCTACTTACCTTTCAAAATCAAAAAACTATATTTACATCTGAATAGTTAGTTTTCATGTGTGTGTATGTCTGAAAGTGCAAGTGTGTATGTGTGCAGAACATTAATTTCTTTTGATTGACGTGATGTAGGGGGATTCGTCATATACCTATACATGTATACAAATTAATGTTTATTCTAAACGTTAAACATCAGAGTTCGGGGGTGGGTGGGGGGGATACAAGATACCAGTCATTAAACTTGTTATTACTTTGATTTAATGGCAGGATACATGTAGGACAGGAATGGAACATTTTGCACTGTAGTTTGCATGTTGTTTTTCAGACCCGCTTGAAGTTGATCAGCAAGTTGCCTAAAGACGTACAGGCTCCACTGTCCAGAATGCACCTTGCCTTGAATGGTCAGGTAAGAGCAAGGAATTAACACCAACTATGTATGATAAGATAGTTGCATGTGGTGTCCAGATTCTCTGCCTCGTGATTTTCAGGGCTACGGACCCAACACCAGATACATGTCTTACCTACCAGTGCACATGTAAATATAAAACAGTGACATAACACACAGATTAACCCACTCGCACCTCAGTAGTAAACACACAACTTCAAATTATCATGTGGATCAAAGCATTTGAACCCTGCAACGAAACTTAAATATTTATAGCAATAACAACTGCAAATTCTTGAACAGTATCAGCTATTTTACTTGTCATCTTTCCGACACTTTCAAATTCCACCTGTTTGAAACACAGATATTACTTACTTGTGTTTAATGATATTGATTGATCTTTAACAAGAAATTATTAGCTGTATTTGTTGTCAAGTGTTGCTAAGATTTAGACATTTTCTCCCTGGGCCCATTATTAGTAGTATATCTCTAGCCAGTGTCCACACTGCACATGCTCCTACTTGACTGCTTCAACCACAAACTCCAAGGTCATTTCAGGCTGTCTTCTTTCTTCATCTGTTTCACAGAAATTCATTAAGCACTTCAGATTCATCCATTGTGTTTCTGCCAATTTTTTTACCTTTAGAAAAATCCTGTGCATCTGTGGTTCTTCATCTGCTTCTAGGAGACTAACTCGGTACCAAATGTGTGATGTTTCCAAGGTAGATAACTGAGAGGGTTTTTCCCTTTTGTTGCAGTTACGGTGTTTGAGTAGAAATATTGACAGCTGATGCACTGAACTGTAGGAATCGTTGACCCTTACTGCCACAGTATAATAGCACATTTGAAAATCTGTATGCCGTGGTAAAATTTAGCTTTTTGGGGTAGGTTCAATAAAATGGTTACAGCTCACTTATTTCTTGACAGATCTCTCTGATTTTTTGCATGTTTTGTTGTTATGCATTTGTCTACAATGTCCTGTCAAAATGACTTGATTATGTTGATAATAAGTATATCAGAAATTGACATAATTATAAAAAGTTTACAAAAAATAACAGTTTTCGAGTATACACAAACACACTGCGCCAAATAGAATGAATCAAAACACTGTAAAAGTGGTCTTGCTGTTTATTCAACATCAGCACTAACACATCACAGTCATATAAATCCCAGGAATCTTGTTCTTGATGATAATCTGCTCATAATTGGGGGTACTATTATTTAGGTAAAAAGGGGCATAATCATGCTTTTCATGGTATGTTCACTAACATCTCTATTACTCATCCATTTATTGAGTTATTTGTTAGATTTTTTTGTGGATTACTTCCTTATACCCTTGTCTACAATTTCACATCATTTTAACTTTATTTTGGGTGTAATAATGATGGTTCACACTAATAACATGATAAAACAGTTTTTTTTTTTGTTTCAATTTGAGAGTTTTACAACATTCACACCACATAAAAGCCACTAAACACAGCACAAATACCTTTTGGTGTTTGCTCAACAATATTACAAACACCTGGGATTCATATTGTTGTCAATAAATGTCCCTCTGTGTAACAATCTGTATGTTACTGGGGGTACCCCAATTCTACTAGAAAGGGGCATAATTTACTGTTTGGGGTAGGTTCAGTACCTCAATCCCTGTTTATTTATTTGTTGACATATGACTTAGATTTTATGGCTTCTCTTTCCTTTTACCCCAAGCTATGATGCTGTATAACAATAATGTAGTATTGTTGGCCATTAGGGGATGGACAGGGATATATGAATGGTGGTTTTTTTAAAAAAGAACAATTTTCAAGTATACAAAAACAAATGCACCATATAAAATCAGTGAAAAACAATGAAAAAGTGGTGTGACTACTAATTATTCAACATCAGCACTAACACATCACAGTCATATAAATCCCAAAGGAATCTTGTTCTTGATGATAATCTGCTCATAATTGGGGGTACTACTTTTTAGGTAAAAAGGGGCATAATCATGCTTTTCACGGTATGTTCACTAACATCTATATTACACATCCATTTGTTGATTTATTTGTTAGTTTTTTTGTGGATTACTTCCTTATACCATTGTCTACAATTTCATTTCATTCTAATTTGATTTTGGGGTGTGATAATGATGGTTCACACACTAATAATATGATAAAACTGTTTTTTTTTGTTTTTCAGTTGAGAGTTTTACAACAATTCATCACATAAAAGCCCACTAAACACAGCAAAAATACCTTTTGGTGTTTGCTCAACAACATTACAAACACCTGGGATTCATATTGTTGTCAGTAATTGTCCCTCTGTGTAACAATCTGTATGTTACTGGGGGTACCCCAATTCTACTAGAAAGGGGCATAATTTTACTATTTGGGGTAGGTTCAATACCTCAATGACTGCTTATCTATTTGTTGACATATGACTTAGATTTTATGGCTTCTCTTTCCTTTTACCCCAAGCTATGATGCTATATAATATAATCTAGTTTTGTTGGCCATTAGGGGATGGACAGGGATGTACCAATGGTGGTTTTACAAAAAAAAACAGTTTCTGCACATATACACATGTTACACACACATAAGACCTGTAAAACACTGACAAGTTCTTTTTTAGTGTTTACTCAGCATCACTGTAAGTATACAGTGGTCCCAAATTGTTATAGTATAATACTTATTGGTAAATGTTCAAAATGACAACCATGGGAAAAAAAAAAGTCTGAAGAAAAAAAAAAAACAATTGTCTGTTGAAAAGAAAAAAAAAAAAACACACACACACAGAGAAAATACTGTAGAAACTGAAGAAGAATCTGAAATACAGAATAAAAGTTTCAAGATAAGTAAACAGACCCACAACTGGGCACACACACACACACACACACACACACACACACACCCACACTTGGGCACACACACACACACACACACACCCACACACACACACACACACACACACACACACACACACACACACACACACACACACACACACACACACACACACACACACACACACACACAGACCCACAATTGGGCACACACACACACACACACACACACACACACACACACACACACACACACACACACACACACACACACACACACACACACACACACACACACACACACACACACACACACACACACACACACACACACACACACACACACACACACATATGCACAAACACGCACTAACAGTATCACACACACATGAATGTAAAAACACCACAATGGCGCAAAAAAAAAAAAAAAAAAAAAAAACTGCTGTGGATGAGTGCTTCTGTGCTTTACAAAAAATGAACAAACTATATGAAAACTTGCATACAGAAATAAACAATGCTTAGGCACACATGTGCGCAAGCGCGCACACACACACACACACACACACACACACACACACACACACACACACACACACACACACACACACACACACAGAGTCCCCACCTATCCATACAGTCATTATTTGCCATAATTATGTGATTTCAGTAGGAAATGTGAAAGAAGAGAAATACAGAAAATAAATAGTGGAAGAATGAAGAATCAAGTAGTAACAAACAAAAATGGAAAAAAAAAAAAAAAAAAAAAAAAGAAAAAAAAAAGAGCTACTTGCCTGAATCCGGTTTCTGGTCATGAAGGAACTGAAGACTGGAGCTCTGTGCAGCCTAAAATTGGCACAGTTGATTTTTGACTAGTATTCCCAATGAAAACACACACCAAGGCTGGGACTGACCACGCCCCATGCCACGCCCCCCCCCCGCTTCCCACAGGACCCTCTCGCCGTCCTATCCTAGCCCCTACCATGTCCACTACCCTCTCCGGTCATGATAGGAGTGCGTGCAGTGCTCGTTGATGGCACGGGTTCGGCTATTTCCGCTTCGTCACCCTCGCTCGCGGCGTTGTACTCACAGCTGTCATGTGCAACTAACAATGAAGCCACGTCATCACCAGCACGTGTCTCCGATAAAAGTGAATGGTGCTGATTCCCATCCGTCTCCTCCTCATCGCTAGTATCAGGATCCGATCCTCAAAAGGTCTTCTTCATCACTTTCTTTAGAATTTTTATCGTCATCTAAAACATCAAGCGCAGTGTAACGCTTGAAAACGGGAGGCGTCGACGAAGCGCTCAGTTGAGCTGCCATCTTGAATATGCTTTATCAGCTGTAACCTCTCAACTCGCAATTTGCATAACGTATGGTCAGCTGGCTGCTCGCGTGAAGGGAAAGGGGGCCGTTCCTCGACACCAGTAGAAGAAGTGAGAACATTTAGAGACGGTCGTCTCCCAAGTAGATTTTTCAGCTTAGCGATTTTCAGTTTTCAGGACGTGCAGGAATGATGCAAATGGTGTATTATGCATAAGACGGGTACAGCAGACTTCAAGCCCATTTCTCACGGCGCAGGACTTGTTTTGTGCCTCTGTTCTGTGCCTTCTAAGAGGCATTACTCTTTGTCCCATTCGTTTGGCTCCAACATGCATAAATACACACAGGCTCATCCAGATGCAATCTTGGCTTTGGTCATCCTTCATCAGATGTCAGTGTCATCATCGACTGCTTCAACTGTTGATTATCAAATGGGGCAACCCACTTGTAGGGACAGAACACTGTTGTTGAGACACTTCAGTGGTGTTCATGGTGTCCGTTTTTATGTGGCATATGGTCCCTTACCACGACATATTCATTTACAAAGCCATGAGAGTGCAATCTTATCAGACTGGTATGTTTACATGTATTATGAATTTACTGTTATAGTTGGTTATTTTATGAACTGAACTGTAAGAGGGAGAATATAGATTGATGAATGATAAAATGGTGTCAAAGGAATTGAATCTATACGTTCAGAAGCCTGTAAATGAAAATACCTTACCTCCCCAGTGTCCGCGTAATGTAATGGAATTTATACATCCAGAAGCCTATACATGAAAAAAAACTTCAACTCCCCAGTGTCAGAGTGATGGAACCTATACATCCAGAAGCCTGTAAATGAAGATACCTTCCTTGTGTCAAAGTAATGGAACCTCTTTATCAGAAGCCTATAAACGACAATACCTTCCCTGTGTCAGAGTAATGGAACCTATACGTCCAGAAGTCTATAAATGAAAGCACCTTTCCTCCCCAGTGTCCGAGTACCCTGCTACAATATACATCTGTATGCATTAAATCATTGACCATGCATTTGGCATACTTGCTATTGGCAATGAGATGTACATACATACAAACAGCTGCACATGCAAACTGACATACATGTTACACACTTTGACATCTGCACGCACACATACACATAAACTGATTGAAAATACTGAATCATGGCAAACCAACAGACAGGCTGGCAAAAGATCAGCTTTTTAAGATCTTGTTTGGAAAGGGGATGTAATTCAGTGTTACAATCGAACCAACAGTTTGCTCCCGCTTGCTAGCCAGACAGCGTGCCACCAAGTTGCATACTACCTCCAGGAAATTTATTGCCAGTATTATTTTTTTCCAGGCAGCTGGTGTTTGCCCACCGACAGTCCTTGGCAGAGCAGCTGCGAGGGAGAGCGAGGCGGCCATGGCTCTTCACCTGGCAGTGGTGATCCTTTTCCAGACCTTGACCCAGGCCATGGTGCATGCCCCAGGCCGCTTGGTGCCCGCTGTCCTGACACACCTCCACGACATGATGGATCAGGAGGCACACTCTCTCCTCTCTCGCTTTCAAGGTAGAGCAGGCGGGGTATTGCATTCCAGTTGGCTTGTCAAAGTCATTATGGCATGAATTTGAGGGGGGGGGGGGCCGAGATTGATTGTTTAATATCATAGTTTAGGTGTTGGCATATGTAATGTGGGAAGCTTGGTCATTCTTTTATGTGTTAAACTGCATTTTTTAATGCTGTGTAGAGGATCAACTTTCACTAATGCTTGGAGTGTTTGGGTTTGTTTTAGTTAGTTTTTTTTTTTGTTTTTTTTTTCTCTTTCTTCATGTTCCATTTTCTTTGGCTTGTCTAAGTCAGTTGGCTTGTCCAAGTCATCATCGCATGAATTTGAGAAGGGGAGGGGGGACATTGTTTAATATCATAGTTTAGGTGTTGGCATATGTAATGTGGGAAGCTTGGTCATTCTTTTATCTGTTAAACTGCTTTTTTTATGCTATGTAGAGGATTAACTTTCACTAATGCTTGGAGTGTTCGGTTTGTTTGTTTTAGTTTTGTTTTGTTTTTTTTTTTTTCTCTTTCTTCATGTTCCATTTTTCTTATATGAAAAATTAGTGGAGTGTAGGAGTTGAGGAACACTAAGCAGTGTGTATGAATCAGATGCTTGAAAGACCCCAATAGGCATGCTGTAGCAACACTTAAGTCTGAAGGAGAGTGAAACAGGTCAACTGTGTGTGAACAGATCTGGTGGTGCAGAGACTGCAGGCTGAAGGCAGTGGAGACTCGAGTGCCGTGGAGACACTGACCAAAGAACTGGACACTTTGCTGCCGCAGGTCAAGGACATAGCCCTCACTGCCAAACGCAAGACACAACACACAAGATGATTAGTAATATGCAGCAGACATGTTCATCAACTTGAAGAGGTATTCGTGAACTTTTTTTTTTTAATTAGACGTATAACATTTTGTTCTGGGATGAGTGAAGTGGCTTGCTGGTCTTTGTTGCCTTTTTTTTTCCATAATGGACACAGGGCTATTGCAGACATTTTGTTTATAGCTGCAGGTTAATAAACAGTGGTCGTAAGAGATGAAGTTGATTGGATATTGATATATGATGGGGCAGCAAAGGGGATGGTGTGTTGCATTAATTGTCACAATTGTACCTGTTGTATGTTATTTATTTTGCACGAGTGCTGCAGCAAATCAAAAATTGAAAAGGGTTGCCATGCGGCACAATAGTAGCATCATAGATTTCTAAACTGGGGAAGTCATGGGTTCAAATCCTGTCAGTATTTGTAGGATTTTTTTCAGACCTTGGTACCCCTTACTCGGGTTTGTCAGACGTACTGTTGGCATAAACAGGACGACTGTATTGCCTAGCAAGATTCACCCACTCCCAGTCTCAAAGGATATGGCTCAAATTTCTGGATCAGTCCTGGAGGAGTGTCCCTTCCCCACGGCCCTCGTTAATACTGGAAAGTAGTGGAAGGAAGCACAGAATATAGACACCAAGCCTCGGACCTAACCAGAGCTCCATAGCAGCAGCAGCATTCTCAGTGAACTGACAAAAAAAGAGGAAATAAAGTCAAATTCTGTGGCCTTTCATGCCCTGCAATCTGGTGACAGCTGAAATCCCCTTTCTATGTTGATGCCCCAGTAAGTCTATTGAACTGTGGTTGGATAGACTATAAAAGAAGTTTTCAGCGTATGTTGGATCAGAACAAATACCAGCATAAACCATTGAAGCAATTTCACGTAGTGCCATGTTTTCTGGAGCTAAGACTGCAACAGGATGGGCATGGGTGTAGCTGTGTAGGTGGAGTCCGAATGAAGGCCATGGGAGTCAAGTCACTGAGACGATATATGAGATGACCGAAAAAAAAATGAAAAAATATTTTTTAAATAGTTGAGAATGGAAACATGAGTTCAGGATGGGCTATGCATGAAAACTTTATTGCAGTATCGAAAAGCATATTAAAGATGTATTGATTGTTTGTTGTTTGTTGGTGGCTCCACAGTTTCTCGCTGTACGCAATAGCACACTTTATGTTGCAGAGACTCATATCCGGTGAGAAATTGTATAAGCATAGGTTTTCTGGAGCATTCTTTGTGCACCTATTGAACACACACACACACACACACACACACACACACACACAGAATTAGTTTTCGAAGCTACTGCAAGCTTTCAGATCCAGCATCTTTCTTAGAAAGTAGGTATCAACATTTGCTTAAGTACAGCTGGAATTTTTGTTCTGAATTTTCATTTCACACAGTAGAACCGTTTTTTCCTCTCAAATAAGCAGTATTTTAAGCATGCCGTAAACAGTTTGTGAATTAAATAAACTGAGCAGAGTGATCAAGTGGTTCTTAAGTGTGACATGGTAAGCGTATGAATTTATTAAGAGAAAAGACATCTTTTCAATTTCTCATGCAGTTTAGCACTGTTGCGATGGAATGTTTATAGTATAGAAGAGTTGCGGTCTATGACATAACATGCTCATATATCCATAAAGCCATCCTTTTCTTAGACATTGCAGAGTACTTTCTGTTTACCTCTTGTAGGTAACATCAACCATTGTGGCAGCCTTTCATGCCATCGAAAAAGCCAGGCATGAGGTCCAGTTCCCATCATACCCTGATGAGGTAGCATTGAAATGCATGTCATACCCACTCTAAAGGCTTGAATAAGTTTTGCTATGCTGCTGCTTTCATTTTGATCGTTGTTTACTTTGACTAAGCTGACTTTGACTAAACTGTCCTGGCAGATTGCAGAAGAAAGCCATCCCATTTCTTGCAACAAAGAGTTGCTGCAGTAATGTGCCTGTAATTGACTGATAAAATGAAAGATGAAAAAGCTAAAACTTTTATTGTTTAGCAATTAAGGCACTGCTTTTGCTGTGTACTTTGTTCAGGTATTGCTCAGTTTCTGATGTTACAAGTTAACAACGGTACTTGCTTGTCCAAACTTACGCCTTAATCTCACTTGGTGTGGGAACAACCCCATACATTGGGATTACCAAAACAATCTCGGGAGAGAAGGGAGCTAACCTAGCCTCTCTTCCACCAGGTCAGCCAGAGTGATTGCTCTTAGTGACCCCACAACATTACAAGCTATTGAAATGAAGTTTCCTCCTTTTCTTTGGTGAAGGAACACATCTCGCTCGGCTCTCAGTTTTTGTGCTTTGGTTCCTTTGCGTTATGGATTCCCAAGAGCCTTCTTTTTGAGTCAGCCTTTCCTTGTGAAGAAGAAACCGAGCCAATGTTGGCTTCTCGGCAAGAAAATGCCAGAGAGTTGCACTATATTTTCAATACAGCAACAAGTCGGTGACTTTGCCTTTCATCATGGTGTGTGTCAAGTCTACTTTGAATCCTGCATCTTCTGCTGCCTTTCGGATTTTCTCCCCATGTTGAAAATACTGTTTTGTGTTTCTATTCACATGAGACCTGTGTTACCTGTATGGGTTGTTTCCAATTGCTTTTTGTGACCCTGGCAAGAATTGGCCTGGGTGACGTGGCATGCCATTTGGATTTCCATTCCCAGTATCATCTTGTGTGTCAATCCACCAAAATTTCGCTTGACTCTGCCTGCACGGTCTTACCAGTGCGGTTCCACAGGCAGAGGATATTGGCGAGCATCTCTCTCACAGTCCGTTCCACATTTGCAGTCCTGGGCGCCTTTTATGTGAAAAGGAGTGGCAGGGCTATGATCACATCAGAGGGCCTCACTTGAGTTTGTGCCAATGTTGCTGTGTATGTTTGGAAAGAAGCTAGGGCGGCACTGGTCAGGGGGTTGTTGTAGCAAAAGGGCAAGCCCCAGGGAGTTCAGGTTTGGAGGACTGGGCAATCTCATACTGTCATTATGAAGGTGTGTTGTGTAAAGAATGCAGGAAGACATGTTGATGGTCAAGAGCATGATGTTTGGATGATTATGACGATTTTGATGATGATGATGTTCCTGTTCAGAATTCTGAGTTTTTGCTTGCAAGGACTAGTGTTGGTAATATGTGATCAGTGTCAGTGTTATCGTCCTGATTTGTATTTTGATCCTACCCTTCCTCCTGCGAGGGGAGCGTGTGCGTGAAGTCATCTTTCTGTGAGGACTCGGTTACAGATGATTCCAGTTCCGCTCGTTGGGATTCTTTCAGTCGGTCCTTACTTGACCCATGACTCCTTCACCCAGTTCCCTTATGTGGAAGTGGATACCCAGAAAACTTTCCTCCTTTCAGAGGCATTCATTTGGCTTTCTGAGTTGAACATTTCAAGCCAAATGCTGCTTCCTTCAGGAAGATACCTTTTTTAAGGAGGTCTTACGAAAGTTCTGGTTCATGGCGACTCCATGAATTTTGTTTTTGAGCGAGTAGCGACATTACCAAATTGGCTGGTATCATTCGTTCTTCCATTGGGCAGTCTTCTCCTCAATAAGTTATGAGAGCATTCTGTCCTTTGGGAATTCCAGTGATGACGTGGGTTGTATCTTTGATGGACTGCAAATATTCTTCACCTCCTGAATATTTTCTCCTTTTCTTGTCCATGTCTCATTGACTCTATTTCGCATGTTCAACAATGAAATAATACATGAGATGAAGGGAAGAAAGGACAATAGGGCTTCTATGTGGCTCTAATGCCCTTCCGTTGTGAAGTCCTCTTTTTGTGGTGTCTTAGAGGTTTTGCAAGGCTGTCTCTCTTCCACAGTTCACTTCTTTCACCCATTCTTACTCAACAGGAGGCCATCTCATCGTTGGGTTACTGTCTGTGATGTGGGTGGCCTAAAGATTTCCTTTGGGCTCCCCCCTCTTGACATCAGTTCCGTTTGGACCAAGATCCTGCAGGCTCCTCCAAGGCTGCAGTTCTCCAAGAAGTGGGCACTTTACTCCTAAATAGCATCTTATTGCAGCAAAGAGCCACTTCATCTGAAAGAAGTGCAGCCTTGGAAGAGTCTGCAGAGACCTTTTGTCTAAAGTGGGGCTGATGTCAAAAGGGGGAGCCCAAAAGGAAATCTTTAGGCAACTCATACCAGAGACATTTATCCAAACGGCAGACAAGATGGCCTCCGACCTAGTACAAGAAAGGGCGAAAGCTGCAAGGAGTTGACACAACCACGCAAACCGCTCAGAGACCGCAGGAGGGGAATTCCCGAACAGTGTAGGGCACTGAAAAGAAGCCTCACAGAAGCCCTAATTTCCTCTCCTCCTTTCTTTTATTGTAATAACTGTCATTGA
Source organism: Conus betulinus (assembly GCA_016801955.1). Classification (NCBI taxonomy): domain Eukaryota; kingdom Metazoa; phylum Mollusca; class Gastropoda; order Neogastropoda; family Conidae; genus Conus; species Conus betulinus. Next base: position 391,335 of record JADBJO010001250.1, on the reverse strand, counting down.
ACACACAATAGAGAGACTCGGTACAACATGGATGAGAAAATTAAGATGAAAATATTGGGGTGGCAAGGAATACTTGCAGTCTGTCAAGGCTATGACCAACGTCATCACTCTGAGAATTCCTGAAGGATAAAATGCTCTCCAACTCATTGATGAGCAGATCGTGCCCGGTCAAAGAACAAGTTATACTAGTCAAGTTGCTACTCTCTCAAAAAAAAAAATTTATGGTGTTGCCATGAACCAGAACTTCTGTAAGACATTCTTGCAAAAGGTACCTTCCTGAAGGAAGCATCTGGCTTTAAATGTTCAACTTGAAAAGCTGAATGAATGTCTCTGAAACGAGGATAGTTTTCTGGGTATCCACTTCCACATGAGAGAACTGACTGGGTGAAGGAGTAATGTGTCAAGTAAAGACTGATTGAAAGCATCCCCAATTTGTGGGGCTTCTTTTGATGCACAAAAAGCATAACTGGAATCATCTGTAACTGATTAAGAATATAGGATTCTGGATTCGACATTAGAAGCATAGTTACAGACTCAGAATCAAAAAACTTACTTGGAGAATATTTCGACAGGGTCGTCCTGTCTTTTTCAGCTCACTGTTGCTGTTGTGGCAGCCAGGTCTGGTGGGACAACTGTTGTGTGGGGTGAATGGTTCTCAGGATCTGATTGTAGATGGGGGGGGGAGTTTCAAAGCCTTGATCTCTGTTCAGGCTGGGGCGTCTGGTCTTAATTTCGATGGCTTCTTTAACTTTTCTTTTTGTGAGGAAGGGCTCTGTAGATAAGATGTTGGTTTCTTGGGGGCTGAAACTGTGGCCTGTGGCTTGTAGATGTTCATGTATGGCAGAAGTAGATCGGTTTTGGTCTTCCTGTGGACAGGTGGTGAGTGGTCTTGTTGTCTCGCCAATGTAGGTATGGGTAGGTAGTCTTGACACCGTACCTGGTACACTACACCACACTGCTTGAGGTGGTCCGTTTTGTCTTTGACATGGGTCAGTTGCTGGCGTAGGGAGCTGGTGGGTTTGTGGAACAGTTTGCATCCATGTTGTTGGAAGGTCCTGGCCAGACACTCGGAGACTCCTTTAATGTAAGGGATCCCCACTTTCACACTGTCCGTATCTGCAGAAGAAGGGTAGCGAACTCAAGGGTTGTCCCACATCCATGCAGGGTATCCATTAGCGGAAAAGGCAGTCTTGATGTGTTCTTCTTTCAGTTCTTCTTCCTTAGTGGAACACAGTACAGAGGCTCTGTGCATGAGGATGTTGACAACAGATCTCTTGTGCTGGAGGGTTTGGTTAGAGTGAAAGTTCAGATATTAGTCAGTGTGGGTGGGTTTCCTATAGATGGTGGTCTCCACCCTGTCGTCATGGGTTCGGGCGATGATGAGTGTGTCCAGGAATGGGATCTTCCCTTCTGCTTCAGTTTCTGAAGTGAATTGGATACTGTCGTCGATTGAATTCAAGCGAGTGGTGAAGCTGTCAACCTCTGTCTCCTGTATGCGGGTCATGGTGTCATCCACATAGCGGTACCACATGTACATGCTGGTAGGGTTGGCAGCAGTCTCAAGGGCTACTTTTTAAAAATGTTCCATGTACAGGTTGGCTACCACTGGAGATACTGCCGAACTCATGGCAGCTTCTTGTTTCTGCTAGTAGAACTCATGGTTGAACGAAAAGTAGGTGCTAGTGAGGCAAATTCTAACAGTTCTAGCACCTGTTCTGTAGTGAGTTCACACTGGTGACGAAGGTGGTAGTCATCCTCAATCTTCTCCCGAATGACTTGGAGAGCCTTGGGTACAGGGATGCTAGTGAAGAGTGCACATACATCATAGGAGACAAGTTTCTCCCCTGGAGCCAGTTGTTGCTGGTTTCCATCTTCTGTACAAAATCTGTGCTGTTGACTATGTGGTGCTTGATCTGCCCCGACTGAAGGTCCCAATATTCGTGCCAGGAATTTGGAGGCATTGTACATGACAGTGGCAGTGTCATGTACAATGCCTCCAAATTTCTGACACAAATATTGGGATCTTCAGTCGGGCAGAGACCGAGCACCACACAGTCAACAGCACAGATTTTGTACAGAAGATGGAAAACCAGCAACTGGCTCCAGGGGAGAAACTCGTCTCCTATGATGTTTGTGCACTTTTCACTAGCATCCCTGTACCCAAGGCTCTCCAAGTCATTCGGAGAAGATTGAGGATGACTACCACCTTCGTCACCAGTGTGAACTCACTACAGAACAGGTGCTAGAACTGTTAGAACTGTGCCTCACCCGCACCTACTTTTCGTTCAACCATGAGTTCTACCAGCAGAAACAAGAAGCTGCCATGAGTTTGGCAGTATCTCCAGTGGTAGCCAACCTGTACATGGAACATTTTGAAAAAGTAGCCTTTGAGACCACTGCCAACACTCCCAGCATGTACATGTTGCACCGCTATGTGGATGACACCATGACCCGCATACAGAAGACGGAGGTTGACAGCTTCACCACTCGCTTGAATTCAATCGACGACAGTATCCAATTCACTTCAGAAACTGAAGCAGAAGGGAAGATCCCATTCCTGGACACACTCATGACCTGAACCCATGACGACAGGGTGGAGACCACCGTCTATAGGAAACCCACCCACACTGACCAATATCTGAACTTTCACTCTAACCAAACCCTCCAGCACAAGAGATCTGTTGTCAACACCCTCATGCACAGAGCCTCTGTACTGTGTTCCACTAAGGAGAAAGAGCTGAAAGAAGAACACATCAAGACTGCCCTTTCGGCTAATGGATACCCTGCATGGATGTGGGACAACCCTCGAGTTCGCCACCCTTCTTCTACAGATACGGACAGTGTGAAAGTGGGGATCCCTTACATCAAAGGAGTCTCCGAGCGTCTAGCCAGGACCTTCCAACAACATGGATGCAAACTGTTCCACAAACCACCAACTCCCTACTCCAGCAACAGACCCATGTCAAAGACAAAATGGACCACCTCAAGCAGTGTGGTGTAGTGTACCAGGTAGGGTGTCAAGACTACCCATATACCTACATTGGCGAGACAGCAAGACCACTCACCACCCGTCTACAGGAACACCAAAACCAATCTACTTCTGCCATACATGAACATCTACAAGCCACAGGCCACAGTTTCAGCCCCAAGAAACCAACATCTTATCTACAGAGCCCTTCCTCACAAAAAGAAAAGTTAAAGAAGCCATCGAAATTAAGACCAGACGCCCCAGCCTGAACAGAGATCAAGGTTTTGAACTTCCCCCCATCTACAATCAGATCCTGACAACGGTTCACCCCACACAACAGTCGTCCCACCAGAGACTCACTGCCACAACAGCAACAGAGAGCTGAAGAAGACAGGAAGACCCCGTCGAAATATTCTCCAGTAAGTTTTTGATTCCGAGTCTGTAACTACGTTTCTAATCTGTAACCGAGTCCTCACAAAAAGATGACTACACACACGCTCCCCTCATGGGAGGAAGAGTAGGGTCAAAATGCAAATCAGGAAGAGTAACACTGATCACTGACCACATATTACCAACACTAGTCTTCGCAAGCAAAAACTCATTCTGAACAGGAACATCATCATCATCAAAATCATAGTCATCCAATGCTGTCAACCATTTGACACACGTCCCCCTACATTCTTACCCAACACACCTTCATGATGATGATCTGAGATTGCCCAGTCCTCCCAACCTGAGTTCCCTGGGGTTGCCCTTTTGCTACATAAATACCCCTTGAACAAACGCTGCCCTGGCTGCTTTCCGGGCATGCACAGCAACACTGGCACAAACTTATGCGACGTCCTCGGACAGTATTGTTGCCCAACTGCTCTTTACATACAAGGCGCTCAGGGGCTGCAAGTGCTGAACAAATGGGGCAGATGCTGACCTGCCTCCTCTGGCCCTGGGACTGCACTGGTATAGGGTGTGGCAGGGACAGGGGGGAAAAACTTGCCAAAACTGGCGGACGGTCACACAAGATAACTTGGAAATGGAAGTCGAACACAGCACGCCATGTTGTTTTGTACCCACAACACAAGAAATAAATGGAGAACAACCCATGCAGATGATGCAGATCTTGCTCAAGTCGGGAACAGATGGCATTTTCAACATGTGGAACAAATCTGAGAGGCTGAAAAAGATGCAGGATTCAAAGTTGACGACTGTTGCTGTAGTTAAGACACAATACACACAGCAACTTACTTGCCGAGAAGCCAACAACGGAGCAGTTTCTTCCTCAGAAGACAAGGCCAACACAAAAGAATGCTTTTGGAAATCCATAATGCAGCTGAACCGAAGCTCAAAAACTAATGGGCAAGATGTGCATCTTTGCCAAAGAAGAAAACTGAATTGGTGGAATAGAAGCAAGGTTAGCTACCCAGTCTCCTAAGTTTCTAATGCAGAATCATGAAGACAACTTTGTTCATCATTTTGTATTCAGACAAAAATTACTGTGAGGGACGACACAAGTTACTACACAAGCACCATCACCCCCATCCATCCACCCAAACACGCACACCCCTTTTCTTTCCCCCATCCTAAACTCGGACCTGTCAATAGGCTGATGCTCTGTCTGTACATGTGGTTGTGCCCAGTAAAGTTTGAAACAAAATTTCTTGACATCTTGCATCATCACAACTCCAAAATCATCAAAAATCCTCAAAACCATAAAAAATCCTCTTAATGTACCATCTGTCAACAGTGAGAGAATATCTCAACAGTGAGAGATCTCTCAAGTTTCAGCCTCAACCCCTGTCCACAGAGAGATGCTTAAAAATCCAAAGTCTCATACTTAAACACAAGTTGTCAAACAATGCTACAACAACATGTGTATTTCTGAATTCACTCTCTCATATTCACTTACACTTTTAATCAAACATCTAGTTTGACGATTCAAAGGTAATAGAAACCTCATCAGGCATGCTTCAAAATTCAGTCACCTACGCACATACAGTAAGTGTGACAATACAATAATAATAGAAACCTCATCATGCATGCTTCATAATTCACTCCCCTACACACATACAGTAAGTATGACAATACAATAATAATAGAAACCTCATCATGCATTCACTGAAATTCACTCCCCTAAACACACTTACAAACATAATTAAAACATCACAACGCATGTTTCAAAATTACTCGCCTGCACACGCGCAGGAATCAAATATCCAGTTTGACATGTCATGAAACTAGTTTAACCCGACCACATCCATGCTTTACCAAACAAAGTCTTCAGCTGTTAGTGTCTGAACTTCAGTGAGAAGCATCATGCTTCCTGGAAGGAGCTGCACATGTGGGTGCCCTGGTCACTGAAGGCAGTGCCTCTTTCACCAGCCCTTCAGGCTTTTACCATACAGACCTGTCATCCAAATTCTCATCTTTTTCCTGCACCCATTCCCTGAACTAAATTCTCGTCTTTCCCTGCACCCATTCCCTAAACTACTTTTTTTTTTTTTTTTTTTTTTTTTTTTTAAAGGAAATTTTCATTTTTAGAACAGGGAAAAGCTAATACCCGACCATCATTTCAACATTTACTTATCTGCCCAAATGCTTCTGCTTCAAATGCAATCGATGAACACAGTGGTATGATCAATTTTTATCCTAGTGATTTCACGTATCGAGAGTTTTGGAATGCCACCTGCTGAAAATTGCCATTTTAAATCTTTTTGTTGCTAGTTGTTCTCAGTTGCGCAATAGTCCTCCATCTCTATATGGCAGTCCTTTTCTCCTCCCTGCAGAGAATATGTATCGGCTTCAGATCACTCTTGGACATTTAGTTTAGATATTACCTTGTGACAGTGGCTGACTGCTACCAATCCATCAGCGTTTTTCCAAATCTGGTCTCTATAGTTGCTAGTCTAGCATTTTCCCTGCATCATTTCTTACTTTTGTGATCATGACTAAAATCATATCCTTGTTTTCAATCTGAACTTTGACCAAAGTTTTCTGTCAATATGTTCATGGATAAAGCCATTGACCTGAAGGCAGTCTATTCTATGCTAGCTCTCTGAACTGTGCAGAAACTCTCCAGGTGAAGGACCAAACAGGGAGAAAAAATGAACGAAAGCATATATTTACAATGGAAGTCGTTTCATTGTTTCAAAAAGATCTCCATTGTTTCAAAAAGATCTACATGTAAATTTTTGAGTATCATTTAAAATGATCATTTAACAAACATGTTAAATTTTGAACTGTGATCGGTTAATGTCAAAAATGATCAAATAAGAAGCAGCTCTCTACCCAACTCCCTTCCTCCTGCTCCGTACGTACTCATTTTCATCTAAACCACACAGGGGAGAGTATTTCTACAAGTATACAAGTCGTGTGTTTCAACTGAAAATCCACTTTGTTCTGATCCTTGGGTGGTGGTATGGGAAAATAGCAGTGACCACTGTTCACATGATTTGCTGATAGTAGGTTCCCTACTCCCACCTGCCTGATTCACTACATATCAAGATGTGAAAATAAAACAGATACAAACATTAGTACCTGTGACTGTAAAACAGAAAATTCCATACTAATTTGCAACAGGTGACTGACGGAATGCATTCTGAGGATGGCAACTCAGGAGAAACAGCACATTCATGACCAGGGCACCTTAACAAGCTAGTCCCAGAGACAGGTTTTCTTAAGAGGAGGTGGGCTTCTGAGTGGTCTGCAGTGTGTAGGGAGCCCCCAGGAATGTGTCTGCAATGCGGCCTGCCTCTCGGAATCCACTCAGCAGAGCACCATGAACTGTAGCTGGGTAATTGCGGATGGTGTGTTCGCCAGCAAAGTACAGCCGGGGTTTGATGTTAGCACCCAGGCTGATTGGAGTGGCCAGTAAGTCATAGTCATTGCCTGCAAATCGGTGGACACTTTCATACAGAAACGCACAAGAAAAAAAAAAAAATGAAGTAATAAACTCATCAAGCTTTGGGCGAAATGAAGAGCAGTTCAAAGTACCACACCACAAGCAGTGAAGGTTTGCAAAAATAAGCTTATGATTTAGAATTCACACAAAAGTTAAGGGTGCTATCCTTCTTCTCTAACACTGGCCTTTGGAGAGCTCAATCATTTGTGCACTTACCTGTGTCAGTTAAGTTTGCTCCACAGGACACATGTGATAGTCACAGCAAATACAAAGTCCCCCCCATCCCAAAAAGACAAGCAAATGTAATTCGGCAAGAACATTTCAAGTAAGCATTTTAAGTCAACTCACTGTAATCAACACAAATCTACACAACCATCTAATCCATCTCCTTTGTGGATTACTATGCCTCAGAAAACTGGGACTACTAGTAATTCAAACATTATATGCAATCTCATTGAATACTTGTGTACAGTCTCACAAAATACTTGTTTCTTGTTAGTTGTCTGACCATCTTCAGAATGTATAGGCATACATTAGAAAAGTAGTTACAGACTCAGAGTCAAAAGCTTACTTGGAGAATATTTCGACAGGGTCGTCCTGTCTTCTTCAGCTCACTGTTGTTGTTGTGGCAGCGAGGCTGGTGGGATGACTGTTGTGTGAGGTGAATGGTTTTCAGGATCTGATTGTATAGATGGGGACAAGTTCAAATTTGCCTTGATCTCTGTTCAGGCTGGGGTGTCTGGTCTTAATTTCTATGGCTTCTTCAACTTTTCTTTTTGTGAGGAAGGGCTCTGTAGATAAGATCCTGGTTTTCTTGGGGGCTGAAACTGTGGCCTGTGGCTTGTTGATATTCATGTATGGCAGAAGTAGATCGGTTTTGGTGTTCCTGTAGACGGGTGGTGAATGGTCTTGCTGTCTCGCCAATGTAGGTATGGATACAGTCTTGACAACCCACCTGGTACACTACACCACACTGCTTGAGGGGGTCCATTTTGTCGTTGACATGGGTCAGTTGCTGGCGTAGGGAGCTGGTGGGTTTGTGGAACACTTTGCATCCATGTTGTTGGAAGGTCCTGGCTAGACGCTCTGAGACTCCTTAATGTAAGGGATCCCCACTTTCACACTGTCCGTATCTGTAGAAGAAGGGTAGCGAACTCGAGGGTTGTCCCACATCCATGCAGGGTATCCATTAGTGCAAAGGGCAGTCTTGATGTGTTCTTCTTCTTTCAGCTCTTCCGCCTTAGTGGAACACAGTACTGAGCTCTGTGCATGAGGGTGTTGACAACAGATCTCTTGTGCTGGAGGGGATGGTTAGAGTGAAAGTTCAGATATTGGTCAGTGTGGGTGGGTTTCCTATAGACTGTGGTCTCCACCCTGTTGTCATGGGTTCGGGTGATGAGTGTGTCCAGGAACGGGATTTTCCCATCTGCTTCAGTTTCTGAAGTGAATTGGATACTGTCGTTGATGGAATTCAGGTGAGCAGTGAAGCTGTCAACCTCGTCTCCTGTATGCAGGTCATGGCGTCATCCACGTAGTGGTAGCTACGTGGTACCACATGCTGGGAGGGTTGGCAGCGGTCTCAAAGGCTACTTTTACAAAATGTTGCATGTACAGGTTGGCTACCACTGGAGATACTGGCAAACCCAAGGCAGCTCCTTGTTTCTGCTGGTAGAACTCATGGTTGAATGAAAAGTAGGTGCTAGTGAGGCACAGTTCCAACAGTTCTAGCACCTGTTCTGTAGTGAGTTCACACTGGTGACGAAGGTGGTAGTCATCCTCAAGTCTTCTCCCGAATGACTTGGACAGCCTTGGGTACAGGGATGCTAGTGAAGAGTGCACAAACATCATAGGAGACAAGTTTCTCCCCTGGCGCCAGTTGCTGGTTTTCCATCTTCTGTACAAAATCTGTGCTGTTGACTATGTGGTGCTTGGTCTGCCCAACTGAAGGTCCCAGTATTTGTGTCAGGAATTTGGAGGCATTGTACATGACGCTGCCACAGCTGGACACAATGGGGCGGAGGGGGGCATCTTTCTAGTGTATCCTGAGTAATCCATACAGTTTAAGCGTGGATTCTGAAGTGGGGTAAAGACGTGGGTAAAGATTAGGGGGGACAGAATCTTCTTTCTTCCATTTCTTGAGTAGGTTGATGAGCTGGTTTTTCCTACTAAAGAAATGGAAGAAAGAAGATTTTATCTCCCCTCTTTACCCCACTTCAGAATCCACGCCTAAACTGTATGGATTACCCAAGATACACTAGAAAGATGCCCCCCTCCGCCCCATTGTGTCCAGCTGTGGCAGCGTCATATACAATGCCTCCAAATTCCTGACACAAATACTGGGACCTTCAGTCAGGCAGACTGGCAGACCGAGCACCACATAGTCAACAGCACAGATTTTGTACAGAAGATGGAAAACCAGCAACTGGCTCCAGGGGAGAAACTTGTCTCCTATGATGTTTGTGCACTTTTCACTAGCATCCCTGTACCCAAGGCTCTCCAAGTCATTCAGAAAAAATTGAGGATGACTACCACCTTCATCACCGGTGTGAACTCACTACAGAACAGGTGCTAGAACTGATGGAACTGTGCCTCACCAGCACCTACTTTTCATTCAACCATGAGTTCTACCAGCAGAAACAAGGAGCTGCCATGGGTTCGCCAGTATCTCCAGTGGTAGCCAACCTGTACATGGAACATTTTGAAACAAGTAGCCCTTGAGACCGCTGCCAACCCTCCCAGCATGTGGTACTGCTATGTGGACGACACACCTGACCTGCATACAGGAGACATAAGTTGACAGCTTCACCACTCACCTGAATTCCATCCACAACAGTATCCAATTCACTTCAGAAACTGAAGCAGATGGGAAATCCCCCTTTCCTGGACACACTCATCACCCGAACCCATGACAACAGGGTGGAGACCACCGTCTATAGGAAACCCACCCACAATGACCAATATCTGAACTTTCACTCTAACCACCCCCTCCAGCAAAAGAGATCTGTTGTCAACACCCTCATGCACAGAGCCTCTGTACTGTGTTCCACTAAGGAGAAAGAGCTGAAAGAAGAAGAACACATTAAGACTGCCCTTTCCGCTAATGGATACTCTGCATGGATGTGGGACAACCCTCGAGTTCGCTACCCTTCTTCTACAGATACGGACAGTGTGAAAGTGGGGATCCCTTACATTAAAGGAGTCTCAGAGCGTCTAGCCAGGACTTTCCAACAACATGGATGCAAAGTGTTCCACAACCCACCAACTCCCGACCCATGCCAGCAAAACGGACCCAGTGTCAAAGACAAAATGGACCCCCTCAAGCAGTGTGGTAGTGTACCAGGTAGGTTGTCAAGACTGTACCCATACCTACAGTGGGCAAGACAGCAAGACCACTCACCACCCGTCTACAGGAACACCAAAACTGATCTACTTCTGCCATACATGAACATCTACAAGCCACAGGCCACAGTTTCAGCCCCCAAGAAACCAACATCTTATCTACAGAGCCCTTCCTCACAAAAAGAAAAGTTAAAGAAGCTATAGAAATTAAGACCAGACACCCCCAGCTGAACAGAGATCAAGGCTTTGAACTTGCCCCATCTACAATCAGATCCTGACAACCGTTCACCCCACACAACAGTCGTCCCACCAGGCCTCACTGCCACAACAGCAACAGTGAGCTGAAGAAGACAGGGCGACCCTGATGAAATATTCTCCTAATAAGTTTTTGATTCTGAATCTGTAACTACTTTTCTAATGTCGAACTCAGAATCCAGAAACCTAGAGTCTTATTTATAGGCATACATGTCAGCATCTCTGGAAGCGCACAAACACACAAATATTTCTATGGAGGTTCTGGAAAAAAAAAACAAGATGAGAATACCTGCTAACAACAGAAGAAGTGATGTGAATACTTGCTAACAACAGAACGATCTCAAAGTTCTGCAACATATATGCACGTCAGATGCTTGCTCTCTCCTACACAAGGTTTGAATAATGACAACCAACCTGTAGATCCTGATGCAACGAAGGAGTAGCTGCCTCTAGCATAGGGGTCTGATCTCCAGCGCGTTACCAAGGTTTCTTTAGGCTGAAAAGTGAAACCGAGTATTCAGGTGAACCATGATGCCATATCCATTTAACTGTTGGGAAAACCACTGTCAACATCTGATGAATAACCTGGGCGATCTCCCCTCCCCTTTCTCCCTCTTCCATCCCTCCCCACCTCTTCAAATCAGTTGCATATTTTTGTTACAGCATGCTTTTTCTTCCTAAAACAAATTCTCCAATATCAGAGCAACAGTTCTACTCTTTATCTGCTTATATCTCTGGCCTTTTCAAAGCCTATAACTATGTTACCAATAATCATCAACAAGTAAAGCTGAAGACAATAGTACACATTTCATGTCGTTCACAAACTAGCCAATTACATGGAGCAATATAAAACAGCTGAATTAGGGAGCTAAATAGTGGTACCTTGGGTAAGAAAAAAAATTTTAATGGTGCACTGGTAAAATGAATGAAAACTGCTCACAAAAAAAAGACTAAAAAAAAAAAAAAACCTTCAAAACTACATCCTTTGTTTGAAAGAACCAGACTCTTCTTTCTTCTGCCTACGCAGGCTGATGCTCCTGCGGACACTTCCTACGTAGACAGGCAAGTATTTAATCCCATCTGACCAACAAAGGGAGTGGAGTTTTGTGTGCATGACCGTTTTTTATCCTGCCATTAAGGCAGCCATACTCCATCTTCGGGGAAAAACCAGACCCTGAAAATGCTGTTCTCCTGTAGCCACAAAGAAACCAAATACTGACTTTTGGATCTTGCCCAGGTGCATGCAGATTTTCTTTGATGTAAGAAATTTTACGATCATTCCAAAATCATTTGTACATTGAAGCATGTGAATAAAAAAAAACAAAAAAAAAAACTTTCAAGTGGCAGAGGATACATCAGTCGGATCACAAGTCTTTCTTGTTCAACATGATGATTGTTATGATTTACTCCCACTTTATTTCTGTCCATCTCAACGTCTCTAACTGAAGCCACTGATCATCTCAAAGCCACAGTATACAGCTAATGCACAAACAAAACACAACACATGATCACAACCAGCTAGTCACAAGTTAACAACCTGTGTGGCACAGCATTGTTCCCAAAGATTCCTTTGAGAGCACAGCGATGCAGCGCCCCCCCACGATGACGTCATCGCTGACATTCTTCTCCATGATGGCCGCTGCCTCTCCAGCGACCAAGGCCAGCAGCACAGGGGCTTTGTACAGGTTCCAGAACAGAAAGAGCTCTCCACGACTGGCGGTGGTACTGCCCACGTGGCCAAACAGGTGGCACTTGGGTCCCAAAACACACGGTCAAAGCACAGTACCACACCTGGAACAATGGAGTCATAAAACAGAGATTTTTTTTTCAATTTAATGATAATATAATGTTAAGGGCAACAGACTATACCGTTATTTCATTCAATGATAATATAATGTCAAGAGCAACAAACCATACAACGGTCTTCACCTCTGACATGTACACTATGCAGACTTGTTTATATATATGTATATAATTATGCACTACACTCCCATTTGCTAAGCCATGAAGCCACAGTGCCTAGGAGATCCCACTACTTACTTTCAATTACCTGTAAATGCCTACATTAAGATATGAAAGGTTATCACAGGAGTAATTCTGGATCCCCATAACCACCTCTTCCCTTAACTATTCTACCACACACATGCATGTACTACTGAGTGCTGATCAGAACAACTGGAAGTGTGATAACATTGATGACTGGCACGACGCAAGACGGCTCCGACTGCACTGATTTTCATTCTATGCTAATTCTCATCTTCACTGTTCAATTCTTAAAAATGCACACATAAAAACAGAATGGTCAAATTTTTGGATCAGGTACATTTATTTTTATTCAGTTCCTGACAGCTGATATAGTTCATAATGTATGACAAAATTCTGATGTATTTGGAATAAAAGTTGGTAAGTGCTGCAGGCAACTGAATGTAAACCAGATACTATCATGACAAACGACAATACTGAATGTTAATATATGCTATAACAAAAATAACTTTAACATACACTAGTCTATCAAACAAAAAAGGCACCAAAATGTACCTTATTTGAGATTGCCAAATCCCAAGCGTTTGATGGCATCCATCTTCCAGTCAGGTAGTGGGGGGATAAACTGCGGAGCATTGATGCCAGCACCTCGAACAGTTTCCTTCAAGACTCCCAGGGGCAATGTGCACAGCACAGCATCCCCCTTCCACGTCATGGGATTGGCGGAGGACCGAGCTTGGGTGGTCACTACCTCCACACCTGTTGCGGCCAACACATATTTCTCGATTTGTTTCACCAATTTACTTCTTGGTTTATGCTACAAACCAGCTATGGAGGAACGGCATTGTAACTGATGACTGGAAGTTGCACATCTGATCTCAAGCTCTGTCACCTTTGGCCAATGATGATACATTTGAAAAATCTGATAAGCTTTGCTAAAATTGGTTTTTATCTATCAAGTTAAAGATGGGTGTGAAAGATTATGTTCATATAAAAAACAAACCAAAAAAAAAAATGTCCTCGCAAAATTGATTTAACAACTTAGCTTTTTAGCCATGTTTGTTGCAAAATGAAACTTTAACCAGCAGAAACCACGAACAATTTAATCAGAACCTTTAACCAGCAGAAACCATGAATAATTTAATCAGAACCTTTAACTTTTACCAAAATTAGAAAGTGTTGCCTCCTTTAAACTATGTAAACCTTGTGTGTAAAGAAACAGGGCTCTGACATATACCTGTTGGAGAGTACTTGATTGTCCGCACCACTGTGTTCAGCTTGATGTCCATGCCTTCTGCCAGAGCCACAGGAACACAGGAATAGCCATTGCGCACTGCAACAAAAAACCACACTTCCTGCTATGAGACAGGTTTCTCATACATCCAAACATTCAGTTTAAGTCTTGAAGTTCAAAAACAAAAATAAGGTGTAGTGTCCAGAGCTTACTTCTTTCTGCGTACGCAGGCTGATACTCCTGCGAACACCCCCTGTATAGAAAGGCAAGGATTAATCCCATCTACCCAACAAAGGGAGTGGAGTTTTGTGTGCAAGACCACTTTCTATCCCACCATTAAGGCAGCCCATACTCAAACTTCGGGGAAGGTGCATGCTATGTGTAACATGTCGTCCATACCAGTGGCCTAACTGGCTTATCTTCCGAAAGTTGGTGATGGGATTTTACGTGTATGCTAGATGTTATGCGTGCGTTCACACACGAAACCTCAGTTTATAGTCTCATTTGAAGGACTGTATGGGAAATGGCGTCAGAACCACTGTTAACTCCGAGGAAGTATCCTCCTGTACCGAAACAGCCCGGCGGAGTTTCGAACCCGCAACCCAAGATCACAAGCCCAGTGCTACCCACTGAGCTATTCTGGCCCCCGTCCAGAGCTTACAATCATACTGCCCACTTCTTGGAGCACACCAGTTCAGTGAACATTTCAAGGAAAACTAAATAATGGATAAAATAAAGGTTAATGGACCTGGAAGATTGAAGCAATGAAGAAAAAAAAAAGGCATAATGACAGAACCAGTGAATTTTCAAACACAAAACTTTTGAATGGTGGGATACCATTTACAACTGAAAGGCACAGGACTATAGATAAACAGTCATCCACATGTGAACATATTTCAAAACACAATTTACACCAAAAAAAATCCTGTATCAGTCAGCCATACTAACAAGAGTACATAATTGACTGAGCATCCACAGTCGGCAAACAACATCCACAGAAAATATGACTAAGCACTTGTATTGAAACCAAGATATCTATACCTGTCAGGTGACTCCCAGAGAACTCAAAATCATCATCCTGGTCCCAGTGTTTCAGTGACAGGCTGCTCAATGGGGTGGCATTGGCGAATTCCAGGTTGGCAAAATGCCAGTCCAAGATCTGCCGATCTCGTGAAGAAAGATACACGTCACTTGGAGGGTTGGATTCTAGCTCATGAAGTTTGTCCTCTATCTCTTTCTGTTGTGTCTGTAGCGCATCATATTGCTGCCCACAAAGAATGCAGACTCAACTGCAGGAATCAAAATTGCTTTCTGCCATGAACACATTCGATCTACACAGTAAAACTGAACAGACTGGATTTACAAATAATTCCCATCCCCTCCCACCTAACCAATCATGTGTTTCTAATGAAACTTGGTTCTATGGGACTCAATATTGTGTGCATGCACAAAGGTCACACAATGATGGCTGTTAAGAGCTGGCATATGCTTCATGAGAAATCACCATAAGTAATATATGTTGGGTAATAATTTCATACCTGTTTTACGAGATGTAAATACTGAATAAACAGATAACTCTGTGCATGTATGTAACACTGTGAAGCAAATATCGTTTTCAATCCTTTTGTCACAAACTAGCTTTAAAAACAGTACGGTGAATCTTCATCCCATTTGACAGAGAACTTCATATGGTCAGTACCTACAAGGGATTAAAATTTGAGGCATCTAGGTGCAAAAAATGTTGAATACTAAAGGAAAAAGAATTCAAAGTAAGTGATAACATTATAGTGGAGGAAGGGTAGTGCCATCTTTATGTCTACTGTTAGCACATGCATGGTTTTTATGTTATCTTACTGGATCCTGCTGGTTTTTTTTTTCTTACTTCAATGAACCATTACTTTTCCTTAATATGTAGAGACACAACAGTGTAAGATCTTGACTGATCCTGTCTGTTATTTGAGCAAGGTTTCCTACAAAATGGTTTTGGCCATTCAGTAGATTTCATTACATATCAAAGTCTGTCCATGAAATACTTCAAAAGCATATTTAGGGCATGCAAAAACCATCACAGGAACAAAACAAGCACAGACATTACAGCACTTACTATCAGCATCCCTTACCTTACAGGCTGCCCGCAGATCCCTCATTTTGCTTTTGACCAGAAACTCTGCCGTGATGTCTCTTGGAGGCTTCACCTCGGCTGCCTCATTGCTCTGCTTGTGAAGCTCTTCCACTCGTTCCTTCAGTGTCAGCATCTGCAACATATAAAAAGCACATAGATACACTGCTCCACACTATGTTGTTCCAATGTCAAATCACCGTTGCTGGTAGGAAACTCACAATTGCAGTATAATAGCTAGCAATTTTATGCCTTACTGATAACTAAAATTGCAGCCCAGATCCAGATCCAAATCTGTTTGTTATATTACGTTTTATCATGTAGGTCCACCTATGGTATTGCAACCAACAGGAATAACAAACCACCTTGGAAAAGGTGGGAAGGGACTTGCCTATCACTATTCTGAGAGCACTGGAACAACAACACATCAAGAAGTCTTTACTTTAAGCGCCATGGGATTCAGATTGAACATTTGGTGCTCTACCACAGAATTAGAGTTCACTAAGCAATATGATCAGGAGCATTCAATAAAAAACAATAAACTAGTACAGAAACTTTCCCCCTAAAGAGTGCCCTACACCTTCAGGCCAGATCTTCTCAACTCTTCCAGTCACAATGTACACAGTTGAATGAAAAATTCACAGGTACTTATCAGCAAGCTTCCGCAACTTCTCTGGTCAGTTTAAGTATGTCTTGTTTGACAGGTACAACCACCATAGAAATATGCAAACACAAATTAATATTTAGTGAATATTCAAAAGCCCACTGGTTTTATGAATGCAGCCTATGAATTGTTCCTGTAAATTTGTCTTTCTTTTTATGAAGTTAATGAAAAGATCAAAGATGCACTGCTTAAAGAAGCATGGCACTGTCTCATTTTGAGGAAAATGTTGAACTATGGTTAAAAGCCAAAAAATTCTACTGTTTGTGGCCTTTGGGGCAGTGAAATGGTAAGCGATTCAAAATGTCTATGACACAGATTTATAAAAAGCTGAATCCAAACCTCTTTTTTCACCACCCCCAAACCAGATCGGGTACCCATTTATAGCTAGCTATTACTGTGTCTGATCAAAATTGACTTGACTGTTATCTACAGCAATACACAAGCAGTCATGGGATCAGTGAACTGACAAGACAGAAACACACCTGAGGAACACACTAGCAGGTAAAGCAGAAAGGATAAAACATACCTGTGCCTGGGTCTTTCTCAGTTTCTCCTGCAGTTCTATCAAGCGTTTCTGATGTTCAATCTGTTTCTCCTTTACATGCTTCTCCTGCAATCTGCAATTTTTACAAGATTTTAAACCAAACTGAGACCATGGAAAGGGAAGATAAAAGTATATGTTACATGAAAAAAAACTGCAATGTAAAAAAAAAAATGAATGTGCAAGCATATGATGTTGGCATTCAGATGATTGTACAGATGCTGGCAATACCAATCACATGCACACAAATCTGCAATAATGCTACATGTTGTGCAGTACTGTTCTCTGCTCTCTGCTATTCCAAGTAAAAGCGCACAGTTTCAAAGTGCCGAGCTGTGTAAAACAACATATTCAGCTTTGATTCCACATTGTTTGCCGAGCTGTTGATGCTTATTCATTCTTTTTTTGTTTTGTTTACTGTTTTGTATTGTATTCTACCGTAATATGCACTGGACTGCGCTGAACCACGTAACCTTCCAATCACAACAGATTTTCTTATCAAGATTCAGGCTGCTCTGCTCCACAACCCCACCACCCTTCTCCATAGGACAGTGTACAAAGAACCATGGTGGCCTCCTACATTTTTTTCAGGGTATGTTTTTCTGTGGCTTTCAACTGCATTACTGTCAGAAAGAATTTTGCCCAGGTATACATCTGTCATCACAAATAGTTCCATTTAGATTACGTAACTCAATGATTCCCAAAGCTGTCGGTGAAGGATTTAACATTTCCAATTCAATGTCATCTCTTTCATCCTATTCTCTCCACTTCCCCCCTCCCCAACCCACCCCTTAAATCATTTTCATAGTAACTGAGAATTGTCTATCCACACTTCTTTTCCCCCACAACATGTTTTACTTCCCTTGTCTGTTTGTTGTCGTCATCTGCCGTGAAGAAGACCAACACGTCGAGGATTCTTGTGTTCCTTTAGGTATGCAGAACTTCAACTTTTGTTTTCATGTTTTGACTTCTGCTTGCAGTCATTATACTTTGAACTTACCTCATTCAAACCGACTGATATCTTTTGTTGCATTGTCTACTGAGTCTAGGTTATTTTCCCTCTGTTTTGGATCTTCAAACATGGTCTTAACCATGTTCTTTTATTTTGATTATTTCAGACTCACTTTGGGTAACTTATTTCTTAAGATTCACTTTAGGTGACATTTCTTGAGATTCACTTTGGATAATTTATTTCTTAAGATTCACTTTTGGGGTGACTTATTTCTTGAGATTTACTTTGGGTAACTTATTTCTTATGATTCACTTTGGGTAATTTATTTCAGATTCACATCCGATAACTTATTTCTTGAGATTCACTTTCAATAACTTATTTCTTAAGATTCACTATGGGTAATTTATTTCAAAACATCGTTCTCTTCCATTCCCCTTCTCCATCCTTCACTGCCCCCCCCCCCCCCCCCCCCCCTTACCTTACCACCTAGGAGTTCACTGGATTGTGATGTTTCATTCTGGACATTAAAACACCACCAAATGACAAATGTTCTACATCAAGTGCCGTGAGAGATCTGCCACAGCTACTGAAGACCGAGTCAGCTTAAGGAGCTCTCATCCAGGTGACGAAAATCGAATCTGACCAGTCTAAGCAAATGATTCTGTTCAGAACATGGAACTCGATAATTCCCAATGCTGGCAGTAAAAGATTTAATATCTTTATTCCAGATGCTGTCTTTATCATCCCAACTTCCATCACCACCCCTCCTAACCTCCCCCGCCCCCCTCAAACCAATTTTATAGTAATTGAGAATTGTTCATCCACACTAGTTTTCCCCCCACTGCATGTCCGTTGTTAGCTGTTGTCATCCAGCATGAAGCAGACCAATAGGTCAGAGAAAGTGCAGCTATACCAGAACAGCACTTACTTGATGACAGCCTCCAATGCCTGGCCCAGAGACATGGGTCGTCCATTCACCTCGTTGAAGTTCATCTGGTGGGAGATGTATGAAGTAGTTTCCAGGAGGCGATTAAACTCGCGTTCCACCATCTCATCTTTCTCCTTCAACACCTGGCAATGTGGAACAGATCTCTGAATGGGTTGTGTTTCACTTTCAAAGATTTTCTTTTCGTCTTCAGCTGAACCCCTCAGCCCCCATCTCTTCTAACAGTGTCATACATATTACACATATTTCATAGTTAAAACATTTCCTCAAATAAATAAATAAATAAAAAATTTCACGTAGGATATCAATAGTACTTCTTTTCTAAATACAATGTGTGTCTGTGTGTGTGTCTGTAAGTGTGTGTTTTCATAACTGACTTGCAATTTTCAATACCACAGTATAACATCTCTGTCAATATGCATATTTCTTGTTTTTTTCTCTCACAATTGATTTATCCTGTGACCAAACCCCCAATGTCACAATACTAAATGTCAGAGACATATGCAACATCATCCAATAACAGGCAGAATGACTCACGTGCTGCCATTACTCTCATACAGGGGACACTTCTGTTTTTAATCTTGTGCAGCTCCATGTTGATCTGCCGACTGAGGATGGTGACAGGATTTCCTCCTGCAATTCATCGTATAGTCATAGTATAAAATCAGTGGAAGGCCTTCCTCAACTAGGATAAGATCAGCCTCCTCTAAGCTCACAGTGCTAAAGACATAAGGTTTATATGTATGATCAGCATCCTATAAGCTGACAGCTCGAAAGACATAAGGTTTTATGTTAGATCAGCGTCCTATGTGCTGCTGACAGCTCGAAAGACATAAGGTTTTATATGCTATGTCTCAATAACTATTCATCTCTTCTTCTTCCTATCCAGAGATGAGGATACACAACAGGTCCCGACAGAATGGCTAGTTCTTGTTTCCTAAGATAAAAGGATGTAAAACCTGTCTTCTTCTGTAACCATCACCACCCAAGAAGTTTGTCATATCATGAAGCTTACCTGGCAGTTCGTAGTGATCAATATCTCCTATCCATTTTTCACTTTTTACACACTTCTGTACCTTTCAATGTTGGCAAAAACAACTCTCTTGCGGGTATATTTCATATATTAACAACAACTATCTTACTAGTGTATTTCATACTTAACTCTCCCAAGTTTGGAACAGCTTCTTTTTGCCCCATTCTTAACAGTCTAAGGACAGCAATTTTCACCATTTCATTTTTAACATCACAACGGTATTTTATGAAACTGAGCAGCAAGTTCAAAGTGAAAAATTACCAGTCACCTAAGAAAAGACAACTCTAAGTCAAGACAGTTCACCTAGGAGCAAAACAAGACACTTGTAAGTCGAGACAGATCACACACATGCAAAAACATATATAACTTCTAGCTGTACTTTGTCAAATACTTTGTGAACCTAATGTCTACTTAAAAAAAAAAAAAAATACACCATGCAAGAGATGATCAATTGTGCTGTGCAAAGGATTAATCATCTACTCTGTGAAAACAGGTAGAATATTACAATATTATAAAAGATGCATCTGACTGCGTGCAAAGGATTCATCATCTACTTGGTGAAAACAGGTAAAATATTCCAATATCAAAAAGATGCATGTGACTGCATTCTTTATAGATATTCAAAAAAGTAATATTTAAAACAGCCTGAATCATCAACAAGCACTTTACTTTCTTTTTACTTCTTTTTTCTAGATTTACTGGAAATTTTTGCCTTGGGTGAGCTCAACATGTTTAAATATTTGTAAAATTTTGTACAGACATAATTATACGTAATTAAGTCCAACAGATACGGGGAGTTTTTAGTATACTCCCTGTTTGGCTAGTATACTTACCATGTCGGACAATAGCATTCAACGGCAGTTAGTTGCTCTGCCAGGCCGAAATTTTTTTGTGGCAAATGGAGTCATAAGACAGTCACGTGACGCCCACCCCACTTCTGCCCCCAGAAGAAGCCAGTGTAAGCTTCCTCTACCTCATTCAGCAAGGCCTGTGCGCAAGGTACCCTCGAGAACCTCGGTGCTAGAGAGGAAGGTAGGGCTGGCATTAGAGTCTGACATGGTAAGTATACTAGCCAAACAGGGAGTATATTTAAAAACTCCCCATTTTGGCGTCATATACTGTACCATGTCAGACAAGAGCAGAATTTAAAAGGATCGGAGGAGGGCAGCGAGCACCCTAGAGGTTCTTGGGGTTAACTGATATGGCTGCATTGGCTGCCACAAAGGAGATCCCTTTAGAACTGTCAGCCCTGGTCATGCGGTTACGGATATCCCTTGAATAAAGTTAATAAAGGGGTTTTTCCGAACGCCAGTAGGCTGCCTCCAGGAGATGGCGCAAGGGGACAGAGTGCTGGAACGCTGCGGAAGTGGCCAGCGCTCTGACCTCATGGGCCCTGGGAGAAGGGACCGGAAGATCCTTGTACGCCTGCGCATAGGCAGATCTGACCGTGTTGGAAGCCACCTAGAGATAGTGCCCGCCGAGATGTCTTTTCTTATTATTGCGGTTAATGGAAATAAGGAGATGCCTCTGGGAGGATCGCCTGGGGCGCGATCGTTACCAGTAGTATCTCAGACACCTGGAAGGGCACAGGTCCATGTCTCCCCCACTCTCCCCTCTACCCAAGATATCCGCTAGCAAGCAGATGACAAGGGAAGGAGAGGGCAGTGCCCGGTTCCCGACTTTTTTGCTAAGAACTCTGGAAGGAACTTCCAAGAGACAGAGTCGTCCCTGTGGAAGGCGATATCTCTGGGATCCCCGCCGAGGGCATGAATCTCACTTTGTCTTCTGGCCGAGGCCAGGGTGAGGAGAAAGGTGGTCTTGAAGGAGAGGAGGTCAAAGGGCAGGGTGGCTATGGGTTGGAAAGGGGGTTTTCTGAGAGCGTCTAGCACAACAGAGGTCCCAAAGGGGAATGCGCCTAGGGGACTGAGCTTCCCTTAGGGCCACCCCCCTAGATACCTCTCTGAGAAAAGTCGTTCTGAAAAGAGGGGCCTCCAAGCTGGCGAATGGTGGTGCAGATGGCCGACCTGTAGCCACGAATGGAGCTAGCAGAGAAATGGGGAGTGTTTCCTATACTCCCTGTTTGGCGTCATATACTTCACCATGTCAGACTCTAATGCTAGAGAACTTCAGAGTGGAAGATAGGTGGGATAGGAAATTGCCTTTTGGCGTCATATACTGTACCATGTCAGACAATAGCATTCAAAAGCAGTTAGTCGCTCTGCCAGGCCGAAATTTTTGTGGCAAATGCAGTCCATAAGAGAGTCACGTGACACCCACCCCACTTCCGCCCCCGAAAGAAGCTGGTGTAAGCTTCCTCTACCTCATTCATCTTCGGCCTGTCGCCCAAGCAAGATAAGTCTTGTGCCCTGTCTGGCCTACACTTCTGCCTTTGTGTGAAGATTGCTTGTGATTTGTTCACTTGTGGCTTGCGCTAAACCCCTTAGTACCCTTGCCCGTGTGAGGCTCTTGGTGGGCTAGCATTTTAATAAATAATATATTCACACGCTGGTCGTTTCTCGCGACTTTGTTCGATTGTCGTGCTTGCGTGATTTGTTTTCAGTGCAAGTCTTTGTGCCTGCGTGATTTGTTTCCAGGGCAAGTTGTTTTCAGTGCAATTTCCATCGGCACTGCCTCGGTTATCCTTACCCTTCGGTAATTCATAACTGCTTTTGGCTCATTTTATTTCTCACGCGCCATTTATTCTCTTTGACGAACGAACACTCGCCGGTCCATGGCGCGCATTTCTCCCCTCGTTGGTCGTGTTCCCCACCATATCGCCTCATCAAAAGGGTTAAAGTACAAGTTTCATCGCACTCCCACGAGTTTAGCTGACACATTTTATTGTACTGTACACATGGGGATCCATAGTGTAAGAACATTATCCTACTAGTACACGCTGATCGGGATTGCGATCTAGTGTCTCGTGCACGCCGATCATGACTGTGATCTCGCGTCATTACTCAGCACTTTTGGAGACCGGTGCTCGGTACAAGTGCTGTGTATGGGGATCGAGTTTTCATACAATTTCTCGTTTCCCTTTCACAACACACGAGCGATTTTGTTCTCGCTCATCTATCCCCTTGTAGTTTATCCTGTATTGTTTATATTGTTTATTCTGTATTATTCCACACGGCCAATGGGCTTGATTTACTTCTTCTCGATCAACCATCTTGTCTCCTCTTTCTGGTCGTGCGTTCCAGTTTTGCTCTGCCACCATCGCCCAACATGGTGAAGGACACCGACGGGTCGAGCCACTTCGCCTTCCAGAAGTCGCTCACATTCCCGGAGAACCCGCAGGTCGATTCCGATCCTGAGCAAACTGTTCTTATCACAGAAGAACTGACGGCTGAGGTAGATGGAGATGACCTGTCTGCGGAGGGGACGCGTTATCATTCCTCCTTTACACGACCGACGGACACATGATCGCTGCGTCTGAAAGCGACAAGGCAAGCAGCCGCCATTAAGAAATGTCTTTCATTCTACCTGCCCAGGAAATTTCAGGGCAAGGCTCCCCTAAAAGGCTAAGCCAAATCAAAGATCCTCGTAGACATCCTCCTTCTCCATCGGCCAGCTTGCCTTCTACCTTTCCAAGGCACAGCGAGACTTCTTTCTATCATGCTGCGTAACACGACCCTCGGCCCCCGGGGACCTTTGCCGAGACGCGGACCAACAGAGGTGACGGGTCTGGGCTGGAATCACCACCTGTCACTTGCCTTGATGAGCCGCGTGTCACGAGTTCCCCCCTCCCCCCCGACTTTGACACGCAGACTCATGACGCTCTTCCTCACCGAGCACAGGTGCAGCCAACACCTGGGCATGAGGAGCATCCGGCCCCCGAAGCAGTCTTATGGTCACGCCGTGGCAACAACACGGGGGGTGTCTAATTCTGGGCGTATGGACACACCAGGGTCTGACCCGGGTCATGTCCATACACAAGGGCAGTCGACCAACCCCAATCGACCGTCGCAGATTCCCCTAGGGGTACAGGACATTGGGGAGCCGACCTATTCAGCTCCCCACTTGGGCAACGTCCACGGTCCTGTTCCTCCAGGGAAAGGATCAACCAGTGGGACCATGGGTAACCTGGCCTATACCACTTGGGGAGGGGGAACCATGGTGCCGCAGCCAAGCCAATCCGCTCATAGGCGGGTAAGGGGCTCGGCTACTGTGTCCTCCTCTGCACCCCCACTTACATTACGGCCTTCCTTGGCCCACACCAAGGATGTGTACGTCACAGGGCACGCTCATAGGCAGGTAGAACAGGCCACGGTCTCTCCTTACCCACCCGCTGGTGTTTCAGGTTACCCAGGTCCCCCGGGGAGATTCTGCCCCTACTCCAGGGCCGCCACAGCCCGTCTACCTCCCCAGGGACGGTGGCTCTATGCCCCCAAGACAGACCAGTGGATTAACTCCCACACCCAACACGAACAGCTCCACAGTTGAATGTGGCACCCAGCCTCATCCACCTGGGTCAACCTCAGTCTCCCATCTCGGGCACTGTCCCGCTCGGCAGGACGGGCTCCCCCCACCCTATCTGACCGCTGATCATAGAGCCACCAGGGACTCGCCCTTGCAGTCCCCCGCCCAGCGCTCGAAATCCAGGATCATCGCCCCTCAGTCTCTCACCTCCCTCTGGGAAGTCCGGCAGCTCACGCCAGGTGTGCGCAAGCCGTCCCTCCGCCAGGACAAGAGGCCATCCCAGCCCCTAATGTGGCCCCCTTCGGCGCTCTCCTTGTGGAGCGCAAGAAGCCAGCAGTTGCCTCCTTGTTCTCCGACAATCCTCTAACCAGGGAATTTGGTCTTTCCCAGGCAGATTGTCGGCTGATTCCCAACCAGGCCCCCCTCTTCTTCGGGCACCATCTCCTTTGAGAACTTAAAGGACTGGGACCGAATTTCCAGAACGGGGGTCCTACACACCACGGCTGGGCACGCCTATCTAGGCATGCTCCTGCAGAGGGCGAGGAACTCTGGCTGGAGGAGGACGGCGCCGTCCCAGTGTCCTCGGACTCCCGCTCCAAGACACCCAAGGAGATGGACTCCCGCTTGTTTTATGCGAGTCCTGGTCAACAGGATCTCGCATCACCTTTCAGCTGCGGCGGACAGCGAAGCCAGGAGCCACTTTAACTGCCTGTTGGTAGAGAGAGATGCCGTGCTGGCATGGTCCAATCTCTCCCCGGTGCTTAGGGCATCCTTGAGGTACATCCCGGGCCAGGACCAGTCACTCTTTGGTGACTATTCGACTGCTTAACAGCACAATCAGTCGTCGAAGAACGCAAGCAGGCAGCGTCTTATGCGGCCAGGCCACTGCCACGCCCTGCTAGGCCCCCTTTGCATTCCTCCCCCGCCTTCTCCAGGCCCAGACCCTACCCCAGGCAGTCACCTTCTTACACACCTCAAGGCCCCGCCAAGTGCCCTAATATTCCCCTAGGCCTAAACCGAAACCTCCCCAGCAGAATTTTTGGTTCGGCCAGCAGATACGGTCCCGGTGGTGACTGAGGGAGCCACCCAAGGGGGACCTGGATCAGGGAGAACCTTTTTCAACAACCCCACCCCCACCCCCCTTCCACCCTATCCCCACCCCAGCACGAACCCTCCCCCCCCCAGCGGGCAGCCTCTCCAGCATGCCCACGGTGGTGACGTATGGGTCTCAGTCCCTGGTTAGTGGTGGTTTTACAGGAAGGGTTTCGCATACCTTGGGCCCACGAATGCCCTCCCCTCATGCGTTCTCCCCCCTCCCTCCCCCAGGGTACCCTCTTCCCTGGGCCAAGTGGAGGGTCTCTGCTTGGAGGTCCAGGAACTCCAAAAAGGGGCCATCATGCAGATTTCCCATCCCAATCCCGGATTTTTACTCCCACCTCTCTCCCCTCAACAAGTTCCTCAGACCCACCAAATTCCAGATGGACACACTCCGACCCAGATCAGAGACTCCATCCATCAGTTAGATTGGGCTACTTCCATAGATCTGAAGGACGCATACTTTCAGATCCTCATTCACCCAGCCCACAGACGATTCCTCCAGTTCATCTGGCAGGGTCGGGTCTTCCAGTTAAAGGCCTCTCCCTCGCACCCTCGCACCCTTCCTCTTCACAAAGGTGTCAAGGAGATGGCCTCCCTGGCCAGACAGGAGGACATTTGCCTCCTGGTCTACCTGGACAACTGGCTCGTCCTGGCTCCCTCCCAGGCCCCAGTGCCAAGCCCATAAACCGCCTCCTGAGCCTCTGTTCCCACACTGGGGTTCATCACCAATCTCAACAAGTGCGAACTCACCCCCAGTCAGAGGTTCTCCTTCCTGGGTATGACTTTCGACACCATCTCCATGCAGGTCTCCCCTACCCTGGAGAGGTCCATCCGGATAGTAGACCTATCTCCCGTCTTCGCGGGGCATCCCACACCTCAGCCAGAACCCTTGACTTCCCTCCTGGGGATGATGGAGTCCCTCTCGTCCCTCATTCCCCTGGGTCAGGTCCCCAAACGCCAGCTCCAACGGGAGTTCCGGCAACACTTTTCGCAGACCTCCGACCGCTGGGACCAGACCATTCCCCTCAGCCACTGGTTCATTTGGGCTACGGAGGAGTGGCTCAACCCGTCCACACTGTCCACCAGGGTTCCTATCTCTCTCCCAACTCAGTCTCTGGAACTCTACACGGATGCCTCCAACTTGGGCTGGGGGGCCCACTTGGAGAACAGTCATGCCTCGGGAGTGTGGGACACCCATTCGGCACGTCTCCACATCAATGTCCTTGAACTGGAAGTGGTCAGGCTGGCCCTTCTCCGTTTCCAACACCAGGTCTCGCACCGACTGGTTCTCCTCCTCACAGACAACAGGTCGCTAGCTTGCTATGTCAACAAAGGGCGGGGGGGGGGGGGGGGGGGGTCTCGCTCCATCGGCCTCTCACTTCAGACAGAGGCCCTCCTTCGCTGGTATCACGTGCGGGAATCACCCTCCGTGCAAGACACATAGCGGGGACATGCAATATCCTGGCAGACTCCCTCAGCCGGTCAGGGTCCCTTCTGCACACAAAGTGGACCCTGAACAAGCTAACCCTGACTGTGGTGTGGGAACACTGGTTCAGGCCCGTGGTCGACCTCTTTGCCACCAGGTTCAATCATCGTCTTCCAGTTTATGTCTCTCCCGTCCCCAATCCCCAAGCGTATGTGGTCGATGCGCTCTCCCTTCCCTAGGCGGGCCTCATAGCATACGCCTTTCCCCCCTCCCAATTCTCCACAGTGATCAGGAAGGCAAGGCTGAAAGACCCAGGCTCATCCTCATAACCCTTGGAGGCCAACCCATTCCTGGTTTCCAGACCTCAAGTCTCTCACCCACGTTCCCCCCCTCCAGTTAAACCCTCGGTGGGACATGTTGAGGCAACCCCGCTCAGGCCACCCCCACTCCAACCCCCCAGATGCTTGGCCTACACGCTTGGCTCCTATGCCAGCCCAATTGCGAACATCTGCCCCTACCTCCCACTCGGACAGATCCCAGTCCATCTTAGACATCCTCACAGGGGCTGGGACCTTGCAGGGCCTACATGACTTGGCCTCTGCCTCGCGCAGGGCCAGCACCGAGTCCCTCTACAACTATCAATGAGGTGAGATGGGTCGCTTAGTACTCGGACAACTCTGTTCCCCATGACCGCCTGTCCCCATGTCCATGGCAATTTCCTATCCCACCTGTCTATCTTCCACTCTTTAGCACTCTGCTAGCTCCATTTGGGGCTACAGGTCAGCCGTCTGCACCACCATTCGCCAGCTCGGAGGCCCTCTCTTTTCAGAACGACTCCTTCTCAGAGAGGTATTGAGGGGTGGCCCTAGGGAAGCTCAGTCCCCTAGGCGCATTCCCCTTTGGGACCTCTTTATTGTGCTAGACGCTTTCAGAAAACCCCCTTTCCAACCCATAGCCACCCTGCCCTTGACCTCCTCTCCTTCAAGACCACCTTTCTCCTCGCCATGGCCTCAGCCAGAAGGCAAAGCGAGATTCATGCCCTCAGCGGGGATCCCAGAGATATCGCCTTCCACAGGGACGGTTCTGTCTCTCGGAAGTTTCCTTCCAGAGTTCTTAGCTAAGGATCAGGAACCGGGCACTGCCTCTCCTTCCCTTGTCATCCGCTCGCTAGCGGATATCTTAGGTAGAGGGGAGAGTACGGGAGACATGGACCTGTGCCCTTCCAGGCGTCTGAGATACTACTGGGAACGATCGCGCCCCAGGCGATCCTCCCAGAGACATCTCCTTATTTCCATCAACCCCAATAATAAGAAAGACATCTCAGCGGGCACTATCTCTAGGTGGCTTTCCAACACGGTCAGATCTGCCTACGCGCAGGCATACAAGGATCTTCCAGTCCCTTCTCCCTGGCCCATGAGGTCAGAGCGCTAGCCACTTCCGCAGCATTCCAGCACTCTGTCCCCTTGTGCCATCTCCTGGAGGCAGCCTACTGGCATTCGGAAAACCCCCTTTATAAACTTTTATTAAGGGATATATCCGCATGACCAGGACTGACGGTTCTAAAGGGATCTCCTTTGTGGCGGCCAATGCAGCCATATCGGTTAACCCCAAGAACCTCTAGGGCGCTCGCCCTCCTCTGATTCCTGTAAATTCTGCTATTGTCTGACATGGTACAGTATATATGACGCCAAAATGGGTAGTTTTTATTATACTCCCTGTTTGGCTAGTATACTTACCATGTAAGATTCTGATGCCCGCCCTACCTTCCCCTCTAGCGCCGAGGTTCTATGGGGTACCTTGCGCACAGGCCTCGCTGAATGAGGTAGAGGAAGCTTACACCGGCTTCTTCCAGGGGCGGAAGTGGGGTGGGCGTCACGTCTTATGACTTATGACTGCGTTTGCCACAAAAAATTCCGGTCTGGCAGAGCGACTAACTGCCGTTGAACGCTATTGTCTGACATGATAAGTATACTAGCCAAACAGGGAGTATAATAAAAACTCCCCATATCTGGACATTGGACAGGCGGTCATGGGGAACAGATCCGAGCACCAAGCAACCCATCTCTCCAGCGCTAGTTGTAGAGGGATTCGGTGCTGGCCCTGCGCGAGTCAGAGGCCAAGTCACACAGGCCCTGCAAGGCCCCAGCCCCTGCGAGGATGTCTAAGACGGACTGGGATCTGTCCGAGTAGGAGGTAGGGGCAGATGTTCGCAACTGGGCTTGCATAGGAGCCAAGCATGTAGGCCAAGCATCTGGGTGTTGGAGTGGGGGTGGTCTGAGCGGGGTTGCCTCAGCATGTCCCACCGAGGTTTAAACTGGAGGGGGGGGGGGGGGGAACGTGGGTGAGAGACTTGAGGTCTGGAAACCAGGACTGGGTCGGCCACCAAGGGGTTATGAGGATGAGCCTGGGACTTTCCAGCCTCGCCTTCCTGATCACTTTGTGGAGAATTGGGAAGGGGAAAAGGTGTATGCTAGGAGGCCCGCCCAGGGAGGGAGAGAGCGATCGACCGCATACGCTTGGGGATCGGAGACGGGAGAGACATAAACTGGAAGACGATGGTTGAACCAGGTGGCAAAGAGGTCGACCATGGGCCTGAACCAGTGTTCCCACACCGCAGTCAGTGTCAGCTTGTTCAGGGTCCACTCTGTGCGCTGAAGGGACCCTGACCGGCTGAGGGAGTCTGCCAGGATATTGCGTGTCCCCACTATGTGTGTCTCGTACAGAGGATGATTCCCCGTGCGTGACACCAGCGAAGGAGGGCCTCTCTCAGAAGTGAGAGGTCGATGGAGTGGGCCCCCCCCCCCCCCCCCCCGTTGACATAGCAAGCTACCGATGTGTTGTCTGTGAGGAGGAGAACCAGTCGGTGTGAGACCTGGTGTTGGAAGCAGAGAAGGGCCAGCCTGACTGCTTCCAGTTCTAGCACATTGATGTGGAGACGTGCCGAATGGGCGTCCCACACTCCCGAGGCATGACTGTCCTCCAAGTAGCCCCCCCCAGCCCAAGTCTGAGGGGAATGGTCTGGTCCCAGCGGTTGGAGGTCTGCGACAAGCGTTGCCAGAACTCCCGTTGGAGCTGGCGTTTGGGGACCCGACCAAGGGGAATGAGGGACGAGAGGGACTCCATCATCCCCAGGAGGGAAGTCAGGGTTATGGCCGAGGTGTGGGAAGGCGGGAGATGAGGTCCACTATCCAGACGGACCTATACGGGGTAGGGGAGACCTGCATAGAGATGGTGACAAAACTCGTACCCAGGAAGAAGAACCTCTGACTGGGGGTGAGTTTGCACTTGTTGGGGTTGGTGATGAACCCCAGCATGGAACAGAGGCTCAGGAGGCAGTTGGTATGGGCTCAGCACTGGGCCCGGGAGGGGGCCAGGATGAGCCCAGTTGTCCAGGTAGACCAGGAAGCGAATGTCCTCCTGTCTGGCCAGGGAGGCCATCTCCTTGACAACCTTTGTGAAGAGGAAGGGTGCGAGGGAGAGGCCTAAGGGGAGGGCCTTGAACTGGAACACCCGACCCTGCCAGACGAACTGGAGGAATTGTCTGTGGGCTGGGTGAATGAGGATCTGAAAGTACGTGCGAGGTAGAGTCCTTCAGATCTATGGAGGTAGCCCAATCTAACTGATGGATGGAGTCTCTGATCTGGGTTACAGTGTCCATCTGGAATTTGGTGGGTCTGAGGAACTTGTTGAGGGGAGAGAGGTCGAGGATGGGCCTCCATCCTCCAGAGGGTTTTTGATCACGAAGAGGTGGGAGTAAAATCCGTGGTTGGGATGGGAAATCTCCGTGATGGCCCCTTTTGGAGGAGTTCCTGGACCTCCAAAGAGAGCCTCCACTTGGCCAGGGGAGGAGGGTACCCTGAGGAGGAGGGGGAGAACGCATGAGGGGAGGGCATTCGTGGGCCCAAGGTAGGCGGAACCCTTCCTGTAAAACAGCCACTATCCAGGGACTGAGGCCCATACGTCTCCACTGGTGGGCATGCCGGTAGAGGCTGCCCGCCGGGGGGGCAAGGGTCCGGGCTGGGGGAAGATATAGGGCGGGGGGGTATTTTAGCTTAAAAAGGTTCTCCCTGATCCAGGCCCCCCTTGGGTGACTCCCCCAGTCACCTCCAGGACTGTGTCTGCTGGCCGAACCGAAAATTTCTGCTGGGGAGGTTTCGTTTAGGCCTAGGGGAATATTAGGGCACTTGGCGGGCCTTGAGGTGTGAGAGGAGGTGACTGCCTGGGGTAGGGTCTGGGCCTGGAGAAGGCGGGGGAGGAATGCAAAGGGGGCCTAGCAGGGCGTGGCAGTGGCCTGGCCGCAAAAGATGCTGCCTGCTTGCGTTCTTCGACTGATTGTGCTGTTACAGCAGTCGAATAGTCACCAAAGAGCGACTGGTCCTGGCCCGGGATGCACCTAAAGGATGCCCTAAGCGCCGGGGAGAGATTGGACCATGCCAGCACAGCATCTCTCACTACCAACAGGCAGTTAAAGTGGCTCCTGGCTGCACTGTCCGCTGCAGCTGAAAGGTGATGCAAGATCCTGTTGACCAGGACTCACATATAAAGGATCGCTGAACAAGTGAGAGTCCGTCTCCTTGGGTGTCTCGGAGCCAGAGATCCTCCGCCCTCTGCAAGAGCATGCCTAAATAGGCATGCCCAGCCGTGGTGTGTAGGGCCCCCATTCTGGAAATTTGGTCCCAGTCCTTTAAGTTCTTAAAGGAGATGGTGCCCAAAGTAGGGAGGGCCTGGTTGGGAATCAGCCAACAATCTGCCTGGGAAAGGCCAAATTCCCTGGTTAGAGGATTGTCGGAGAACAAGGAGGCGACTGCTGGCTTCTTGCACTCCCCGAGGAGAGCGCCAATGGGGGCAGCATTAGGGGCTGGGATGGCCTCTTGTCCTGGCGGAGGGACGGCTTGCGCACCCCTGGCGCGAGCTGCCGGACCTTCCCAGAGGGAGGTGAGAGACTGAGGGGCGATGATCGTGGATTTTGATCACTGGGTGGGTGTAGGGGGGGAGGGGGGGGGGCGGCGAATTCCGCCAAAGACAAGACATCGTCAGAGGGTGTGGCTTCCCTCACACACAGGTCTGGGCACCACCGTTCCAGGGTGCACACATCGTACAAGGAGGAGCAGGGTCCCTCTTCCTCCTCAACCTCTGCGAGGTTATGTTCCTGGTGAGGTTGTGAGGAACCTTTCTCAGGAGGCAGCTGCGTGGGCACGTTGAGGGTTTCCACCCTCGCTGGGTAGTGGGGGACTGCGAGAGCGGGTCCCTGGTGGCTCTATGATTGGCGGTCAGGCTAGGGTGGGGGAGCTGAGTGGACAGCGCCTGAGATGGGAGACCGAGGTCGACCCAGATGGATGAGGCTGGGTGCCACATTCGACCATGGAGCTTTTCGTGTGTTGGGTGTGGGAGTTAATCCACTGGTCTCTCTCTCGGGGCATAGAGCCACCGGTCCCCGGGGAGGTAGACGGGCTGTGGCAGCCCTGGAGTAGAGGCAGAATCTCCCCGGGGACCTGGGTTACCTGAAACACCAGGGGGGGTGGGTAAGGAGAGACCTTGGCCTGTCCTACCCGCCCAGGAGCGTGCCCTGTGACATACACATCCTTGGTGTGGGCCTGAGAAGGCTGAAATGTAGGTGGGGGTGCGGAGGAGGACACGGTAGCTGAGCCCCCTACCCGCCTATGTGCGGGTTGGCTTGGCTGTAGCACCGTGGTCCCCTCCCCCAAGTGGTATAGGCCAGGTTACCTATAGTCCCGCTGGTCGATCCTCCCCCCGGAGGAACGGGACCGCAGACATTGCCCAAGTGGGGAGCTGAATAGGTTGGCTCCCCAACGTCCTGTACCCCTAGGGGAATCTGCGACGGTCGATCGGGGTTGATCGACCGCCCTTGTGTATGGACACAACCTGGGTCAGACCCTAGTGTGACCATATGGCCAGAATTACAGACACCCCCGTGCTGTTGCCACGGCGTGACCATTTGAGTGCTTCCGGACACCGGATGCTCCTTGTGCCCAGGAGTTGGCTGCACCTGTGCATGGCAGGGGAGAGCGTCATGAGTCCGCGTGTCAAAGTCGGGGGGGGGGGGGGAATCGTGACACGCAGCTCCTCAAGGCCAGTGATGGGTGTGATTCCAGCCCAAACCCATCGCCCATGCTGGTCCGCGTCTTGGCAAAGTTACCATGGGGCCGAGGGTCGCATGATGCAGCAAGATAGAAAGAAGTCTCACTGTGCGTGGAAAGGTTGAAGGCAAGCTGGCCGATGGAGAAGGAGAATGTCTACGAGGATCTTTGATTTGGCTTAGCCCTTTTAGGGAAGCCTAGCCCTTAGATTTCCTGGGCAGGTAGAACAAAAGACATTTATTAATGGCCGCCGCTTGCCTTGTCGCTTTCAGACGCAGCGATCATGTGTCCGTCTGTCAGGTAGAGGAGGAATGGTAACGTGTCCGCTCCGTGGACAGGTCATCTCCATCTACCTCGGTCGTCAGGTTCTTCCGTGATAAGAACAGTTTGCTCAGGATCGGAATCGACCCGCGGGTCTCCAGGAATGTGAGCGACTTCTGGAAGGCGAAGTGGCTCGACCCGTCGGTGTCCTTCACCATGTTGGGCGATGGTGGCAGAGCAAAACTGGAATGCAGAACCACAAAGAGGAGACAAGATGGTCGATCAAGAAGAAGTAAACCAAAGTTCAATCGGCCGTGTGGAATAAACAGACAGAATAAACAAGAAGAGGAGAGATGAGCGAGAACAAAATCGTTCGTGTGTTGTGAAAGGGAAATGAGAAATCATATGAAAACTCGATCCCCATACACAGCACTGATACTGAGCACCGGTCTCTAAAAGTGCTGAGTAATGTCGCGAGATCACAATCACGATCGGCGTGCACCAGACACTAGATCGCAATCCCAATCAGTGTGTACTAGTAGGATAATGTTTTGACACTAAGGATCCCCATGTGTACCAGTACGATAAAATGTGTAAGCTAAGCCCGAGGGAGTACAATGAAACTTGTACTTTCACCCTTTTGATGAGGCGATATGGTGAGGAACACAACCAACGAGGGGAAAAATGCGTGCCGTGGGACCGGCGAGTGTGTTCGATCGTCAAAAAAATAAATGGTTCGTGGGGAAATAAAAATGAGCCGAAAGCAGTTATGAATTACCGAAGGGTAAGGATAACTGAGGCAGTGCCGATGGAAATTGCACTGAAAACAACTTGCCCTGGAAACAAATCACGCGAGCACAAAGACTTGCACTAGAAACAAATCACGAGAGCACAATGACGATCGAATGAAGTCGCGAGAAAACGACCAGCGTGAAATATATCATTTATTAAAATGCTAGCCCACCAAGAGCCTCACACGGCAAAGGTACTAAGGGGTTTAGCACAAGCCACAACTCAACAAATCACAAGCAATCTTTACACAAAGGCAGAAGTATAGGCGAGACAGAGCACAAGACTTATCTTGCTTGGGCGACAGGCCGAAGATGAATGAGGTAGAGGAAGCTTACACCAGCTTCTTCGGGGGCGGAAGTGGGGTGGGTGTCACGTGACTGTCTTATGACTGCATTTGCCACAAAAAATTTCGACCTGGCAGAGCAACTAACTGCTGTTGAATGCTATTGTCTGACATGGTACAGTATATGATGCCAAAAGGCAATTTCAAGAAAACGGAAGCTTCCCTCCCTTCCTACCCCAGATCCTGTCCCCTACTCCACTCCTCCACAAAGTGGCAACTACCAGATATACAGCCACACACTGTCAATCCAACCAACATATACACATATTTGTACAACACACACATTCAGCAATACGTGCATATATACACACACACACAGATCCTGTAGAGCCTTGATGTATGGTGCTTTGAAAATATTCACTTTTAAAAGACGGTTCAGCACTTTAAATAAATTACGCTCTGAAAACATCTAAATGAGATTTCAAAATACAGACAGAAAATTCCATACTTAATACACAGATGTTCAGAAAACATTTAGAAGAGACTGGAAGTATAGCTTCTGATATAAGCGGATTACAGGACAGCAGTTACTGACAGAGTTTGTTCGTTCCATCTCACCGACTTGTGCAATATCACAGTCATACAATCTGAAAATCATACAATTTAGGAGTCCTTTTTTTTCCTTTAGAGTCCACTTTTTTTCTCTTTTTCTGCTATATGTTGTTCTCTTTGTCTGACAGAAATATACATGTTACAAATGTAGCGTTTTAAACTTTGCACTGAAAAAAAAAAAAAACCTACTGAAATTTCATTCTGTAGTTTATTTGTCTCCTGTGTTCTATATACAAAGCAGCCATCTTACCTAACCCTGTTACTACCATAGCTCCTAAGTCAGCAACATAATTCCCTTTTTCTGAATGTTGCAACTCGTCCTCCCACGCGGTCCTGAAACAAAAAATAAATAAACAGATTTTACCACCAAAGACAAAACAAAAACCAATGACAGAATTTGTTCCTTAAGACAAGACCAAAAAAAAAAATTAACAAACAAACACAAATCAAAATCAACAACAGAATCTGTCACTGAAGACAAGACAATGATGGAATCTGCAACAGAAGACATGGAAAAAAAAAAGAATTTCTTACTGTAGACATGACATAACAAAGAAGACAGATGAGACAGAATTTGTTGCGTAAGATAAAAAACAAAATTAGTACCTTAGAGTTACCCAGGACAAATAAAAAGAACTTGCTACTTAAGATAATGGAAAAATTTGTGACCAAGAATCTGTTCCTGATGACAACCCCCACATTCCTGCCCCCACCCCTCACCCCCTCTCCCCCAGAAT
This sequence comes from Conus betulinus, assembly GCA_016801955.1. Lineage (NCBI taxonomy): Eukaryota > Metazoa > Mollusca > Gastropoda > Neogastropoda > Conidae > Conus > Conus betulinus. The sequence goes on along the minus strand of JADBJO010001250.1, from coordinate 355,680 downwards.
TAATTACTGAAGACCCAAAAGTAATGATTACTCAAGGAAACACAACACCTGGCTGACTGTCTGAAACACACACACGCCCACACACACAAACACAACACAGAGCTGTTGACTGCTACACATTAGAGCAGCATGCTACAATTTTGTTGACAATGACACACTTTGTAATAAACTGTTATGCCAAAACACAAAAATTACAATGGAGGGACGGGGGGGGGGGGGAGCTTCAGGACCAAGAGATGGTAGACATTTCATAAAACAAAATGCCCAAGTTCAGTAACAAATGGAAGAAAACCCTGACAAAAAATCACTGAAAACACAATCGTGATTTCGCTGCTTTGTCAACTGGTTTCGCTGTTGGACGTTTTCTTGTTTTTCAGGTCAAGTCACAACCATGTCATTTCAGTCTTCTCAGACTGCCATCTTGTCACGTGTGAAGCAGAATGTAACTGAAAGAGCTGTTGAGTCTGACCTGTAAGACAATGGGAATGCCACAGATATGGTTTCTATGAAAACCAGTGAAAAAACAAAAAATTTCCACTGTCAAAATGTCAAAATGCTACACTTTGTGCTTTGAGGCCTTGGCAGCCCTGCACTTGCCACTAGACCAGACACTGCTGCTGATGTTCAGTCCACCTGAACACTGAAGGATTTTTCAACCCAAACTGGCTTGGCACAGAGCTGAATGAACCTGTAGTTCACTCTCGAAGAGGAACACCGGTAGCACACAGTAAACGTCGTTGACATCAATGTATTTTGAATATCTATAACAAAAAGAATGTGCTAAGAACAATCCCCTCTGAGTCTCAAACACTAACAGATTTCCACAGCATCATTGTTATGTTTGTCATCTATCATCAATTCAACACTGACCCATAAAATTTTCAACCCTCAAAAGGGCCTTCCTGGTCAACTGGGCTTTAAACCATATGCACTGAAATGACTCCTTAACTGTGAGGCCCTTCAAGTTCACAAAGGTTGGGCAAAGTAAACTGTTTGATCACAGCATTTGGGATGTCTACAGAATGCAGTCTTACCCTTGCTTCCAGCAGGATGACCTCCATGCCAAAAGACATCAACTGTCTGGCAGCTCCAAGCCCCGCTATGCCTGCTCCAATGATGATCACCCGACCATGACGTTTCACTGCAACATAATCTTTTTTTTTTGGTCTGTGTTATTCTTTTTCTCTATGTTTGTCAGGAAAAAAAACTCTTCCGTTACTGTATCAAACAATCCAAAATGACCTCAGTAATGCTGCGGCTTGAGACTCATAACCTCCATATCAAGAGGCAATGCAGTACATGTTCAACTAATGAAGCTACTTCCACACTGGTTAGAAATTCACTGTGGAATGGTAAAACTGGTTTGGCTACCCAAATGGTATGCCGAAGGTCACAAGTTTGAATCCCATAAGGGACCTTCACTTTTTGTGTTTGCTTTATTAACAGGTCCCACATGACACTAAACACACAATTGTAACATTGTTACAATGGGGACACAGCTAGATTTGAGGACATAAATCCATAACCATTTCTCCTGTTACTGAATGACACTCTATCAAGCTGTTTTTCTTTTACTTTTTTATTTTCATCATTCATAATAAAGAAAACACAGAAACAAGCAGAAAATCAGACTGAGTCAAAAAAGGGAAGTCCACATACTTCAATCTGGGGGTTTACAGCTCAACTGCATTCGAAGAACATTGCCCACATTACATCTGAACATACACTTCAGAAACACATGAAACAAAATGTAGTTTCTTCATGTGCGCATTATAATGTGACTAAGATACACATGAAAAGAAATATGTTGCATAAGTACACAGCATACAGGTGCATATTTTTTATCATCATGTTCTTTTTTACATTTCATCATTTGTATCATTCTTCGGGTTCAAAGGAAGAATTCATCAATGTCCATCTTAAAGCACATTAAAAAAACAAAACAAACAAAAAATCTTAGAGTCAAAAGACCAACCAAAAATATCATCAAAAGACCAACCAAAAATATCAATCAACAATACATTTGAAACCTGTCTCTCAAAGTGAGAGACAATGGACGGAAAAAAGACTTACCTGGCAGCTGTTTCAGACGCTTGAAGACCCCAAAGTTGATGTACCCATAGCGCTCCAGATAAGCATGTACCCGCATCACCAGTGGCCCATCAGCTGCCAGAAAACAAAAATAGAAATACTGAATATAACAGCAATAAAGACACAACATCATTTTAGAGATTGACTACTGCATATACCAATAAAAAACTGAATATTGACATTATCAGATAATGCCCGAGTGCAGACACACAGGCACAATGACAAGCAGAGGTATGCATGCACACATATTTGTCAAAAAGAATGCATACCAAGGTATATATATGTATACCTTAGTATGCATTCTTTTTGACAAGTATGTGTGTATGCATACCTCTGCTTGTCATTGTGCATGTGTCTCTGAACTTGGGCATTATATATATATATATATACATATAGAGAGAGAGATCGGTTCCTGAAGAAGCCTTTTGGCGAAAGCTTGGATAAAAAATGAACTCTGTGGGCGGTGTTGACAACTTACTGTTTATCAATATATATATATATATATATATATATATATATATATATATATATATATATATAAAGCACCATCAGCCTGGCTAAACAGGTCCAGTCTTCAGAAACAAAACATGTTAGTATCACAAGAATACCACTACATACTGTAAATAAGAATAAGAGGCATTTGATCACTATGATGCTTCCACCTTTCTCTCACATCTGAAACACTGCCATTTTTTGCTTTTTTTTTTTTACTTTCTATTAATCATCTAAATCTGTAAATCATTTACGGTGTCAGCAGTCTAGTAAATCTCTGATTAATGGCTTTTACAGGATAACAACAAGCGAATTTTCTGTGTATGCTTCAGCCACCAAATCCATAACCATTACAGTGTTTCATCAGTCCTACCCAACATGTTTAATGCTTTAGTTTCTTTTGGGCAGTTTTGGTTTGAATCCTTATTCTGTAAATCATTTACTGTGTCAGCAGTCTAGTAAATCTCTGATTAATGCTTTTAAAGGATAACAACAAGCGAATTTTCTCACACTGTGTATGCTTCAGCCACCAAGTCCATAACCATTACAGTTGTCTTTCATCAATCCCACTCAACATGTTTAATGCTTTAGTTTCTTTTGGCAATTTTGCTTCAAACCTCCAAGCCTGATGGTTGTAGTTTCTGAAAAATTCAATGTCTGGACACTTCTATGGTTTTTTTTTGTAGACAGCAGAATGCCATGTCATATATACTGAATGCACAGAAATTTGCAAGGCAAGTCAAGCACATAACACCAGGAGACTGTCCCTTCTACAACTTTGTGTTAATGACAAGGTGCCTGTGGCTGACAAGCTCAATCATGAAATTCTATTAGGTTTATGGTGTTATGTGAATGTCAGACATTTGTTGATCAGTAAGAAGGGTTGACTGTGATAGCAATCAATAAATTCTTTAGTAGGGCATTTTCTTCTGGAAGTCTAGAGGCACAACTGAATTGACAAAAATGGCTATATTCCAGTTCCTGACATACTCAGAAATTTACAACCATGCCCTTGGCTTCCCAAGTTTCTTTTTTCTTTTTTTAATTGATATAGAATCACAAACAACAGCAAGTTTCCCTAATGACAGTTATTACATCAACTACCCCAAGTAAAGGGTTACAGAAAGGTGCAAATGTTGAGCTAAACGCTTATCGCATAAAAAAATGAACTCTGCTAAAGGTATGTAAATTACAGACTGCTATTATTTACATACAATCAGAAGGCTACTGTGCCCACAGTGACTTTCACGGCACTCTGAGATAATTTGTCACTGCTGGTTGGCAATATCATTTTTTCAAATTACAGAGAAAAAGATCTCAACACAACTAGTCTAGCATCATATGCACTAGGATGCCAGAGAAAAACAAAGATGTCAAATTCCAAGAATCCGGACAGCAATAAAAAGGAACAATCAAAAAAAACAAAAAAAGGAAAAAGCAAGTATAAGCTGGCGAACACAGCAAACACTATCATAATTTAACTTTCATGGCATGCATAATTGAGACAGCAGTACACAACCACCCTTGTGGCTTCATATGCAATAACTGCAGACCTCTCTGAATATTCTATGTGGTATGTCCAGCCATTTTCCACACAGGAACAGGGTATATGACTGACCCTGTGAATAATTTTTTTGAAATATGAATACCTCCTGTTTTAAAAGATGTACAATATATTTCTGTATTCCCTGAGCTTTAGTGCCATCTACATCCTCTACCTGTCTTTTCTACAAAGAAGTCTCAAAAAAACATGCCAAAATTATGATTACAGAACAGAGTAATTTCATCTACTTATTTTCTCCACCCATGCTCTACTGGGTAACTTCTCATGGTAAGTAGGTATTTTTCTGTTAGCATCCACACATCTATAGCTTTAACAAAACATATATCATAAAATATCATCTCAAAACTTACCGTTATATGGTGATTCTATCTGGGTCAATGCATTTTCCAGAGTCAGTTGCACTTTGGGATTTTCCAGCCACAACTGAAGCTGTAGAAGCAAACACTTAATTCATTAAAACATAATTCACAATCTTTATTCTTCATGATTCTTAATAATATTAACACATCTGAGGACGAAAGAGTTACGAGAGAGAGAGTTATTTAACTTAAATTTGGATGCATACAGTTTCTCACAAGGGTACAAATCCCAGCTAAATTTTACCTGTCCAGGAGACGAGAGAGAGAAGAAAAAAAGTTGTTCCCTAAAAATTTCCATTTGCCCCCTATAAATGATGATATGGTGAATAAAAGCAACTATCAAAACTGCAAGGGAAAAGTACCTGAAGCAGATCTGTGCTCACCAAGAATAATGCCTGCATGCTGCTTGCACACTTTATTTATAAAACATGCCTTCTATCATTGAGACAACATTTTGCCAAGGTTCTGAGGAGAGTTGGGGGAGTTGAGGGAAGCGAGTGGACAAGGAAAGACAGAAATGTGATCAGTCTGCACTAAAGCTGACAGCTCAGTCACCCTTTCACTTACTCAGTCAAAAATTGGTTTTCTTAGACCAACTGGACAGACCATTCTACTGGTCATCCAGAAGGTTTAGTTCTAGGAATAACAAATGGGCAAGTAAACTGAGCCCTGCTTCACTAAGCAGCACTCATGCAAACTAAACATGCACAACACGCACAAACAGTTAAAGCTGGTGTCAACAGTACTTCTTTCCTACCATTCTGTTGCGTAGATACAAGAAAATCTTCTGTCCCTGAGTGGAGCCATTGGCCAAATCGGTAAAACAGTTGGCTTTCTTGAGAGGTCATTTTGTCCACCGGCAGACGACTCTGGAAAGCTGCCCCTTCCAAACCTGCAAAATAAACTAAACACTGTAACTCAACACAAACCCAACATCTGACGTATGTATCCTTAAGGTAACCAACCTCGACAAAATGGTCAAGAAGAGAAAATAATTTCAAAGAAATGTCATCTCGTTAAATGACTTTGTACAGTTGATTATTTGCTTGCTTTTTCATTGTTGTTGCTTCTGGCTGATTTGCTTTTTCTTTCCCTTTTTTTTTTACTTTTTGTTCTGTTTTTAGTTGTCATGTACCATGAAAAAAAGCAAATATAAATGCATGATCTGAAATAAGTATATGTAAACTGTAATATTAGAATGAACTTCAAGGCTTGATTACAAAGATACCTTGTTGGAAAAACATTTCTCAAATACAAACTTTACATTTAAAGAGCAATTAAAGGCAATAATAATACCTGACCTATATTTATACAAACACAGGATCCAACTGTCTCTTCATACGCCAAATCAAAAGAGGGTAAAAATAAAGCATTTACAGCCTTCAGAGAAGTCTGATTTATGATTCAGTTTTTTTAAGAAACTGCTTGAACTGGATGATGAATGCAGAATGACTGACTTTGAAGCAAAAAGTGTTTGGTTTACGAATAAAACTACTTGAACACCAGCACTTCATCTGCATAAAGATTTTGCTGGAAATAAATTTATCAATATAAGATTTCTTTTCAAAATCTCTCATTTCTGCACTTATCAAAAAAAAAAAAAGGGTAGTGGAAGACTGCAGAAAGAAGGGGGAGTAATTGTGAAAAAAAGGGAAGGACAGAAGTGCAACTGGTCTTCACTGAGCAGACTGCTCAGTCACCCTTTCAAAGACATAGTAAACCACCGATTGCCCAATGGACAACCTAACTGTGGAGAGACCATTTTCACTTGTCCACTAGGTGATCATAATGGTAAGTTATAAACATCAATAACACACAGACACTTGGACAGAAAACTATATCCACAACTATATTGTGTTTTAAAAAAAATGGTGCTATTTGGACTTGCATTCTTTTTCAAAGGGAAATGGGGGATAATGTTTGTTTAGACAGGATACCATGTTTCATATTTTGATCAGGACTCCTAAAAAATATCTTGGTAAAAGGCAAATAATGCACTTAGTATAAAATAAAAGAGATACTTTTTATCTAATTGTTAAAGTTCAAAAGTCATATAATGATACAATATACATGAGTGAAACCAGAAAAAAACAAAAACAAAAGGCAGGAAGGAAGATGGTCCATGGGGCTGCTAAGGGCCCCCTGGTCAGATCATGGGGTGAAACCCTTTGTATATTGTCAGGCAGGTGAAGTCCCCTGAAGCTGCTAAGGTTTCTGCACCCTTTGACTAGTATAATCTGGGCATTTGGACGCAGCTCACTTTCTTTTTTTCACCCTAGCAATCAATGACCACTATTGTCACAAACTGACAACAGAATACCAATGGATTCACTGAAGTTGCTGGGGTACAAGATGCAGGGGGCTGCACAAATCTTTTCAAGCTAATCTTACTTTGTGTTTACATGTAACGAAACTCCAGAAAACACTCCATCATAATACAAGAAATAGTCTTAGTTAACCAGAATTTTAACACCAACCCCACCAAGTAAGCTTTCTGTAAAGATCAGCATTTTTGCAGAGCAAAGGAAGAGGCCACACAGTTGAACCGAGCGCAAGTGTTAACTAGTGGTATACTTATGAAGTGTTTCACTATCATGAAACAATGGCAACAATATTGGCTTGCTTACATTTCAAAACTGAACATAACTCCCACCATCACATCTTCCCAAAACAGGCCCTCAGCACAGAGCCAGAGCAAGTCAAAGAGAATGAGACAGACAGAGAAAGAGGGAATGTTTGTGTTTTGCCCAGCTCATATCTTTTTTCCCAGTGGTGGCACCCAGCCTTGCAGCACTAAGTTAATGCTGCTTAGACATGAGGCACCACAGAACACCTGCTGTTGTGGTCTTTTGACATCAAGTGCCAAAAACATCATCTTGCCCTTCAAATCCATCATTGTCAGAGCTTCTAATTTCCACCCATTCCCATTTTCAACTGTTAGCAACTATGGTGGCAATCACAATAGAATCCTCATTCAACTTAATGAACGGTGTCCTCATCTTCACTGCTGGTTGAAATAGAATTCATATGCCAACTAAACAGGGGAAGAAGGTCTGGTTTGGCACACACACAAAAATTGAAATGAACATGGACAGAGTATTTGAGACATATTTACTGAAATGTAAAAACAAAAAATCATGCCAAACACTTGATGATTTCCAGATCTCTTGTAAAAATAAAAAAACAAGTCACATTCCAGCTTCCTGCCATTCCAGATATGTGGTTTCATCCATGCATCTATGATTTTCTAAGTGTGAATTATAATACTGAGCCCATCTTAAGGCAAATATACATGTTATAAATATCAATATTTCTGTAATATTCCCACCTCATCACTTTTTTTTTTTTATGACTACAGAATTGAATATATCTGTTCTGATGACAGGCTTGCCTTGATTGATTTGTGGAGTGCCAAATTCAAAACACAATGGGCAAAATCCAAGGGTCTGTAACTGCATAAGACCAACAAGCTAGAGGTTTCACCTGTTGGGTCATCAGGTTGGGGTTGCTCAGGGTCAGCCTTTTCTGGTTCCGTGTCTTCTGGCTTCACAGTGGTCACTGCTGGCTTTTCCACTTCCTTGGGCTCTGCTCCACCCTCTTTGACCTCCTTCTCCTTTGCTTTTTCCTTTCGTTCCTCTTCAGAATAATATTCATCTTCAGAGAGGTGGGCCAGGTGGTCATCCATTTCTTTGTACTCAACCTGTTTGGGCATCAGCATTCAAAAGACAGAACTTTTTTTTATTACTTAGCGTCACATGGCAAACACGAAATGATGATCTGTCATAATTTCTTGATATATCATTGGTTTGTTTGGACTTTAGATATTTTAGAAGAGAGTGGGTGTGCGCGTGTGTGAAGGAATAGAAAGGAAAAGGATGCACAAAAACTGAAATGCAACCTTGATAAAAGTTCAGAAAGAACTGAGTCTGACCGAGTCAACAGCACCTGCACCCTGACAGATAATTAATCTCAAGTAGTCAGTCTTTAAATTCTGAATGCAGCTTTCTTTCATGTGTTATGCGAGACAGCTCTATCTACACAGCAAGAAAATACATGGACCTCGGTTTGAAATGAACAGGTCACAAGCCAGGGATCATGATGACTACAATGTAGAAGGTATGTCAGTGTGTACAAGTGCCATGCAATTCATGCCACTTTGCCGAGTGCTGTGTGTGTGTGTGTGTGTGTGTGTGTGTGTGTGTGTGTGTGTGTGTGTGTGTGTGTGTGCAAGTACCCACCACAGGAAGGGATGGAAGGAACTGTGGAAGGTCTCTCTATCTTCCAACTATGTTATAGATGTGTCTTTAGTTGTGTTTTTGTTCCACTGCAGGTGTGCTATAATTCGAAATGTCATGTGTATGCAACCTGAAACGTGTCAGGAAAAAAAGCACTTATTTCACTATTTGGAGTTTATATAACTGAACTCTTAGTCCTGGATTTTCTTTTTAGTTTAATGGATATAACTAATGTCTGTTCATGCCTCAGACATTCATTCCTTGAAGAAATTTTCACCCTGGACAAGTCTCCACCCAAACAGCAACACCTCACCTGTGGCTCCACCAACATCTAAGGAGGTTGGAATATGGAAAGGCCTTGACCTCAGCAAAGCCCCTGGCCATGCCAGCATGTCCCCCATGATCCTGAAAGGCCTAGCAAATGAGATTCCACCAGCATCCCCACTCTTCTATCAGTCATCAATTGATACTGACAAAGCACTGTTCTTTTGCTAAAGTCATCCTGATCTTTAAAAAATGGTGAGCACTACAGACCAGTGATCTCCCTTACCACATCATGGTCAGCACTATCATGGGATCTGCTGAGGCCAACAAGATCTTGAGTTAAGAACAACGTGGTTTCTGAAGAGGCTGGTTCTGTGACAGCCAGCTGCTTTGACCCATGAACCAGTTTACGGAAGTTTCAGTTTCATCAAGGAGGCGTCACTGCATGCCGACTAGTCGATAAACGCTACACCACATCCGCTAAGTTTTGAGACCACATTGTGCATGATTCTAAGCTGGTGGATAAATGAATTAATAACTAAGATGAGAGAATTTAAGAAGGCTACGACTTAGCAGATGTCTGACCTACACACTTACCCAACACACTGGTCAGATCTTGAGTGCCCACCTAACATTGCTTGTGCCTTTTTTTTCTCGTTGTATGTATATGTAGTGAATGTACACATGTGTGTGTAACTGTGCAGATGTGTGGGCATGGGCTCATGTGTGTAGTTTATGGAAAACTTTGAAAAACAGACTGATGTATGGATGTTCAAAAGCCTTTGACAGGGTCAGCCATTTCTTCCTGAGAGACAATGGGATTTTTTGGTCCCATTTAAACCATGATCTTCTTGGCACACAACAGCCATGGATGGTTGTGGATGGTGCCACTTCTGGCACCATTTCTGTCGTGTCTGAAGCTCTACAGGGCTCAGATCTGGGACCTGACCAATTCTCCCACTAAATTACTGACTTTCCCAAGCGATTATCCTCAGCAACTCATCTTTCTGCAGATGACATTCTCTGCCACAGAACATTAGTCTTCCTTACAGACCATGAAAACTCCAGCAAGACCTCAGCCAAAACAGAGCACTGGGAGATAAAATGGCATATATGAGAATGACATTCCACCATGAGAAGTGTCAGACTCATTATGCTACCAAGAAAAGAAATGGCTACGAAGGATACCTACTCCATTGCCAAAACTTGCAAGCAGTGAAAGAGATAAAGTATCTTGGAGTAGCCATCTACTGTGACCTTAGCTGAAACATCCACATAACTACATTAGCAATGTCACAAAGCCAGCAACTGACCAAGGTCTTTAACCTTTCTCACCGAAATTTGAAAGTCAGTTCTGTACATGTGATCATCAAAAAGCAGGCTTTCAAAGCTTTGGTATGTCTGACACAGGAGTTGGCATCGCCCGTCTCTGTCTGTATCCTCCTCACTGCCAACAACATAACCCCTGTATGGTCAGCCGAAATAAACTAATACCCTATTCCCACCGTGAAAACATGTTCAGACAGCTTTACTGGGTTCCAATCAGAGACAAGAGGTGCACAGCAAAATGTTGACCTTTTACAAGTATACTATGGAAAAGTTCAAATAACCCTACAGGCTCACCCCAATTCCTCCAATAAGATCAGCCTCACACTCTGATAAGTCATGATACTATGACCTTTCTCTTCCTGCCTGTAAAACCAGCTGTACGAAGAAGTCCTTCTTACTAATCTTAGCTTGGACCATCAATGAGTTAGTTGAAGGGTCTTCCATCTGAGGCCATCACATCATTTTAAGTGAAAGGCTTCATATCCTGGATTTAATACTCATCTCCCTTTCTGTCCACCTTTTTTTTTTTTTTTTTCAAACTCTGCTCTCTCTCTCTCTCCTAAGCCACCTGTCACCAAACATTTCCACACACCCTTGATCTAGCTCTTCCCCATCCCATCCCCTCCTTTCCATCTTACCCAAACCCATTGCTTAGACTAAGTTAGAGCTGATCTTCCTTGCTGCCTTGACATAATATATAATCAAAAATTTATTTTCTAGAGTCAAAACCCTCAAAAGGATGA
>JADBJO010001250.1:279603-332103 GCA_016801955.1 Conus betulinus | reverse complement strand
GTCTGTCAGTCGCGGGCACCATGACCACTCCTGAGACACGGGACAAAAGTCCTAACAATCACTTACCCCACGCCGACACGCGTGGAATTCGGATGAATGGGAGGAGACAGGGGTCAGCGCGGTGGATGGCAAATCCACATTTGTTACAGGAAACGCTACCAAAATCACGGAGAGAGAGAGAGAGAGAGAGAGAGAGAGAGAGAGAGAGAGAGAGAGAGAGAGAGAGAGAGAGAGAGAGAGAGAGAGAGAGAGAGAGAGACAGACAGACAGACACAACATGAAAATGAGATCCTCAGACTGATGGCTTCGGGACTGCATTTGTCCGTACGATTGCAGATTTGATATTAAAAAAAAATAAAAGGAATAGAAAAATTAAAAAATCTGCATAAAGCTTTCTACAACTTTCACATCATTATCATCACCTGTATCAAAGCCTAACTTTCATCATAATTGCTATTCCAAGGTTAAGAGAGAGAGAGAGAGAGAGAGAGAGAGAGAGAGAGAGAGAGAGAGAGAGAGAGAGAGAGAGAGAGAGAGCATGTATATGCTGGTGTTTGCAGCTGTTTTGAAAACATGTTTCACAACATTAAGTCGTTTAAAACATTTCACTGTAAGGGTTTAAAACATTTCACTGTAAGGGTTTAAAAACATTCATTGCAGGCGTGTAAAGCCTTGGACTGCTCGCATGTTGAGCATAGAATTACGTAGCCTACATATTTAAACATTTGGACAGCATGCATTTTTTTAACATCTCACTGCATCAAATCTGAACTATCGATCACATGCATTTTAAACATTTGACTCTGTGTATATCGAACATTTCACTGCATGCATTTTGAAATTTCATTGTGGGCGGTTTAAACGTTTCATTGCATGCATTTTAGACATTTCACTGAAGACATTTTAAACATTTTACTGCAATCATTTCAAACATTTGACCTTAGCATTTTACACACTTTATTGCAAGCTTTATAAACCATTTCACTGCATGCATTATAAACACACACACACACACACACACACACACAGAGAGAGAGAGAGAGAGAGAGAGAGAGAGAGAGAGAGAGAGAGAGGAGAGAGAGAGAGAGAGAGAGAGAGCCAATGGGTCCTGACGACTGCAACAGATTTAAACATGTATTTCGCTGCGATCGTCTTTTTTTTTTTCTCCTTTATCTCCGTGAGATATTGAGATATCTGACTGAAGAACAATTCACTGGCTTCCTCGAGCTCTGTCGCTTCTGTGTCAAGGCCCGAGACTCAGCAAAAATCTTCACCTGTTCATTCCGCGATGCTGTTCAGCTTACTCCTTTTTCGGTCTCCCCTCCTTCAAAAGTTCCCAGCACGATTGTTCTAGCAAGGCCATGAGGTCATTTCACATGGCCATACCAACGTCATTTTCGTTTCCTGACTGATGCCAGTTGGTCTTCGTATGGTCCAGTGCGCTGCCTGATGGTTTGAGACATTCGTTGATAGGCGATATGATCAAGTGTCCGATGTGTAGTATGTGGTGGTAACATCTCATTTCGACAGTTTGGGTCCTTCTTTGTCTTGCTCGCGCACAGGAAGATAGAATGTACCAGCGCACGCAGAAGCCTGATCTTCGTGTTTCATTGATATATGTTTGTCCTTCCGTGCAGATCTTAATGCGAACAGTGCTGTAGTTGTCTTTCTGCCCTTGAGAGGATTCTTCGGTTGGATCACTCACTTTCCTAACTGCCGTCTGCATCAAAATCTCGCACGCCAGGGAGTGGAGCGCTCCATGGACTCAATCACCTATCGCCCCCCTTCCCAAGGAACAAAATCTCCAACACTGCCAGAACTAGCGCACTTTATTCTTGATCAGCCACGCCATCGAAGAAACGCTCGAAACCACTCTGAAAAGACGGCAACCGCAAGCAGAATCCATCACTGCTGAAGCACCAGAGCGAGTTCTACCACCTCTCCATTGACTTCAAGAAGGCGTTTCGACGGAGTCTGGCGGAGGGCAATATGGGTCACAATGAAGAAATTTAACATGGGGAAGAAAACAACATAACAAAGTAGGGTAACTCTCGCTCCCATGACGACACGAATACATGCCCGTAACGAATGCTGCTTACGAATCGCCTAGCAGACATGACAACACAGAGCACACAGAACAAACAAGGAGACATACTCCCCCACCCCCACCCCCAAAAAGGATGTTCCAAGCTCGCCAATATACACATGACACAAATCAACTCTTCTTCAAGAATGGCACAGCCTTTTTCATCGTGAACATAGCCAAACACACACGGACAAACAGTAACAAATACAGGTTACCTCGGTTTGACTGGTATAAAGGGAAATCTTAAACGAGGCAGGGAACTGCAAACAGTAAACACACAAACAAGTAGGGTAACTCTTGCTGCTCCCATGACGGAACGAATACATGCCCATAACTCTGAACGGGCACGCAGAAGCTTACCAACACCATCCAGTAACCGTGCTCTGTATCGGCTAGTGCGGTGCTTATAAAGGGTGCTGTTGGAAAGTACTTCCACACTTCAGTTGAATTTTCTTGGGGGCTGCCTTCTATCTTCTTCCCTTTTTAACATATTCTTTGAAATCTTCATGACTGATGCACTGAAAGATAATGCCAGTACAGTCAGCACTGAAGGAAGAACGATCACAAACCTCTTTGAAGATGACGCCGATGGCGTAGCAATGAACAGAGCGCGACACGCTTGTTGTGGATGAAAAATCAAGATATGACATGGAAATCAGCGCCTAGAGGACCAAGTCGAGGTTCAGCCACATCACCCACCTTCAATACTGATATAACTGTCCACGGTGAGAAGCTAGAATCTGTTCAACAATTCACCCATTTGGACCCGTCATCATCACTGCATTAGAGCGTCTGAATCATTTGGCTTCGTGTATTTCATACATTTGACTACAGTCGTATTAAATATTTCACTGCAGGTGTTTTGAACATTGTGCTGCAGGCATTTCAAACATGTGTCAACATGCGTTTTAAACATTTCACCACTCTGGCATTTCTTCAGGTATTCTAAGTATTTCACTACAGGTTCTTTAGCATTTCAATCCGGGCCTTTTAAACCGCCATTTCGCCGCAGGCATTCTAAACACTTCACTGCAGGCGTTTTATACACCTGGCCGCAGCGTTTGAAACATTTCACTGCAGATATTCCAAAAATCTGACGACAAATTTACCTGTTGTATCAACCAAGATCACAAAGGCAATCAGCCCAGCTACGTTCAGCATCAACATGGTTGGGAACAGAGCATATGGAAGCTAGACCTAGCGGCACTGGAATGAAAATACTGCTCCTACGTATGTTCCAATTTCATTCAGAGCTGTTATCTCTAGGGTTCAAGACAATGTTTTCTTCCTTTCTTTTTTCTTTTTCTTTCTTTTTTTTTTTTCTCAAGACGACACTGAAAACAGGCGCGTACATCAAGTAGTGGCGTCTCTCTGCACATCAGACAAGGTTCAGAGGTTATCTCCAAGCGTTAAACTGATACTACATAACCACCTCTCTCTCTCTCTCTCTCTCTCTCTCTCTCTCTCATTTTTAAAATCTGCAGTCGTCTGTTAATGGTCCGTTCGTTCGCTGGTAGGTTTCCTAACATTTCATCCAAAGAAACTATGACTTAATAATTGGAAAACCAAGAGGAAAACCCTGACCGACTGAAACATCTGGAAATGACTTGACGTGTATATGGGGTGGGGTGGTAGGGTGGCGGTGTGGTTTGTGTGTGTGTGTGTGTGTGTGTGTGTGTGTGTGTGTGCACTAAACTTGCTGCTTTCCTCGGCTATTCAGTATTCAAACTGATAGGATAACACTGAAACGACGGACTGGTTTAGCGCATTACAGACTTTCAAAACAGAGTGGATGCTACGCTTACTTAAAACAAAAAATACTACAACCCTACGTTCGACTGTAGGGTGACAAATTAGCAGATGTATGAAGATAGGCAACAATATGACCGATTAAGCCAATAGCGCATGTGCCCTGCGCGCAGAATTGACAAACCTTTTGGGGCCGCTGTTCTTAATAGTAAAGTGGAATGACGTCTGGTGGATCGCGATTCACTCTCTTCAGGGAGTAAACTGATGATGATCTGACGTTAATCGGCACTTGGGTTCACTCTGGCTTCAACTGGAAGGATCATTTGATGTGCCGCCGGGTTAAACTGTCAACTGTGGAACGGTAGGTACTTAAACTGCGACAGTCAAAAACTATTCCTGAGGAGGATCTTGTGTAACAAGCATATGGAAACTATCAAATCACCACCACCCCCCCCCCCCCCCCCCCCCCCCCCCCCCCCACCTTACCATCCTTCTACCCCACCCCCTAGTCCCCCCTTCCTCCCGCTATCCCAAATGTTTTGCATAATCTTCAATAATGTCTCCCACAATGGAGTAACTCCAGATTCACTCCCAAGTACCCCAAATGACGAATGTGCAAAAATGGGAGCAAAATGGGCCAGTTCACACATACACTGAACATTAGAATAGAATTATGAGTCACTCCATCCTTATCTAACTTCATGGTATCTGAATTACACTGAGGATAGTTGTAAAACTTCATTGAATGGTGAATTTTTTTTTTTTCCTGTGTAGCAACTGATGGGAACACCATTGCGGTATTTTCAATAGTGTCTCTTACGAGGCTCAAGAGAACGATCATTCCTATTGCCGTTAACTTCTCACAACTTTTATTCAGAGTGGGAACTTTAGCCTGTTAATGGGGGAAATTCGTATGAGACGATTAGATTCTGCATGCTGTCGCTGCAAAAAACTGCTGATTCCTCCCACACCCCTACCCACTTTTCCCGCCTTCTCCCTCTTTTCTTCCATTTTTGTTTTCAATCGACATGTTGCAATCATATGTTTTTAACATGACCGGTTTACTCGTGGCATCATTATAACTTCTCTAAATTTCAAAAAGTCTTCAATGACTTCTTCCATCGTGGGCTACGTATTTCATGGAGAGCATTGCAGTTTAGAGCCAATATGGCGCTAACCCCCCCCCCCCAATGTAACTTCGGGGGAAATCATAACCTGTGTGAACTGCTGTCCGAAAAACTGTGTTCTCACACTATTTTTCTCTCTTTTTAAAAAAAACACAACAACAAAAAAAAAACAAAACACATACACACACACACACACACACACACAACACCTACTTTCTGACTTTCCCAACAGGAGATAACTGCTTAACAACTGCACGCGACAATAAACAGGAATGGGAATTAAATGTTGAAATACTGCCAAGATTCTGTGGATATGGCACGTGGGAGGACAGGTAATAGGAAGACACCAGAGAATACTGCACGTCTTCGATTTCTGTCATGTGTAGCGAGTAAAACAGTGAAGTTTACGTGCCGTGTTGTCAGCTATCGATCCAGACATCCAGTGCCACAGTGGAGACAAGTTCAGTTCATACGTTCGACACAAGTACGTTCTGGGTTTTTAGGTCATCGATTCTGACCCAGCCTGCGTTGAATGCGACGGAAGATGCTAGCAAATATTCGATCCACGCTGAGCAAGTTTAGTTTTGCAAAGGGGTCACTGCACCCAGCAACTTAGATGAATAATATATCACAAAACAGTATAAATAATAATACAGTGTCTGAATGATTTTGAATTTTTTCCTTTCTTTCTTTTTTTTTTTTCTTTTTCTTTTTTTTTTTTTTTGGATGTTCTTCGATTATATGAATATATGTATTAACGTTAAACCCTGTGCAGTGTTTATTTATATCTGGGTAGTTTATTACTCACTTTATTCATGAATATATTTGTCCTTTTTTTGTATAACCATTAGTCTTGCTCCCGACACAATTTCTCATTTTGGGACTAATAAAATTTGTCTTAGCTGAGTCACTGACTATGCTGGAGAGGCCAGATTAATGAATGGGTCGTGGAGGGACATGAGAACAGACGAGAAAGGAATGGAGAGAGAAAGAAGACAGAAGATGGTAAACAGTCGAGAAGAGGCGAGAGGAATGGAGAGAGAGGTCAAAGGAGAAGATGAAGGAATGGAGAGAGAGGTCAAAGAGAGGATGAAGGGATGGAGAGAGAGAGGTCAAAGGAGAGGATGATGAGGAATGGAGAGAGAGGTCAAAGGTGAGGATAGAGGGATGGAGACAAGAGGTCAAAGGAAGGGATGAAGGAATGGAGAGGCAGGTCAAGGGAAGGGATGAAGGAACGGAGAGGGAAGTCAGAGAGGATGAAGGAACGGAGAGAGAAGTTTGAGAAGAGGATGAAGGAATGGAGAGAGAGGCCAGCAAAGAGAATCAAGAAATGGCATAAGGCTGGAGGAGAGGGTGACGGAATGAAGAGACAAAGGCCACAAGGGATAGAGAGACAGAGGTAAGGAAGAGGATAAACAAATTCAGAGGCTAGAACGGAAGAGGTTCTGGGGTATAAAAAAAAAAAAAAAAAAGGAAAACCAGAGTAGTAAAGGATGGCTGTAAATGCTATCTGATCTTTGCCAACATTTAACTTCTTACAAACATCTGTACGATTCCATGATATACATCCTACTGTTTTTCATCTATGGGTAATGTGGGGTATATTGAGTATGCAAGTCATGTTGTTTATAGCCCAGCCTATCTTGGAGGCTACATCAGTTCTAATGTATCTAACCTATACAAAGTTTATTTAAACTCATTAGTGTACAACAATGGATAGAAGATAAACAAATTGACACAAATATTATCAATGGTCCCTGCCTAAACAAAGGCTTGGATATAGAATACATGAGAAAACAATCCCAAAATTTACATAAACAGATTGAAACTGCATTTGAGAATATGATCTTATATTCCAGACTTATGTTCCTGGCGATGTCATCTTTTGAAGTAAAAAAACTAATGTACCTAAAACAAATTCAACTATAAAATAATAATGGTGTACAAGAAACGGGGAGACCTGTATTCAACATTAGAGATAATTATTCCTGTAATTTCTCAGAAAACTCAAGCTGGAGAAATCAATGTTCATATATAAAGGATTCCTTGGGATGGAAGATTGTTCTTTTATTATGTTTAGTTAGGTTCTCATGGAAATCACTCATACTCACTCTTCAAGTGCTTTTATGCACTGTCACATACAAACATATGCACAACAACAAACAAGGTAACACTACAATGAAGATACATTATTTCCTTTTACTACTTTCAAAGATTCATATTCAAGCTTAAAAAGCAGTAAAAGCATGACCAAATGAGCATAGTTGGGATTGTTGCATATTATACTGAAACACAATGGAAGAACAAAAATGAAAGCAAACCTGAAAACAAAAATCACAAATCCTTAACTCAAACACACATTTATAAGTCCTTCAGACAAACATTAGGTTGTTCTCCTCTTTGTAAAATAACAGTAAAGTTACACTTGAGTACAAGATGAATTCTCAATAAAAGTTGCTTAACAGAATTTCAATGTGAAGTAGTGTCTTAAACAGATAAAAATGAAATTAACATGCTATGATTAAACAATACAGGTACCAATGAACAAACATTTACTTTAGTTAAGGAGGACTCATAAAATTTAAAGTACTTGTGATACAATTTAGGTGAAGGAAGCAATGGGTCATGCTACTAGGCTGTTCGGAAAGACTATTTCTCTTTCAGTTCTAAGAACTCTTGCCTCTTTTTATTCTGAGCATTCATACTTGGGGGGGGGGGGAAAGCAATAAGCCCCCATCAGATATATGCAGCAAGCACCTGGAATACAGAAAAGTTTTCATCCGGGCGACTCACGTGTCCCCATCTACAAGCTCAAATACATGACTTGCAGATAAGTAAATAACAGCCACATAGTGCCAACTGCTCTCTGAGCTGGATACAGAACAGGTTTTGTTTGGGTTAGGCACAAAAATCTGCATTGCGACCTCATACTTTCCAGGAAAACTAGGGAGATTATTGTTTCACACTAGTAGGGGAGATTACTGTTTCACCAATACTGGTGAGACAATGATTATGCATGGACGGCAAAGATGCTGCCTGAGTACACCATAAGTTCTTGTATCTGATGATAATCAAACATTTCACTTGCTGTGCATGTGGTGTCCTTTGGCACAGCTCCGACCATTAAACCTTTCAAACAACATGCCAATGGGTTACAATGTTCCAAAGAAAATGTCCTAATAACAGAGAGTGCTACCTCCTGTCTCTCTACTTGCAATCAAGATGATGAAAACCATTACAACGGACAACCATGAGAATACTTTGCATTATGATTTTCTTATATAGTAACATGATTTTTTTCCCTTTTTTTCTTTTTTCTTTCTTTTTTTTTCCTTTGCATTTCGGTGAACAGATTCAACAATAAGTTCCATGGACAGGCACATTGTTTGGCTTCAACAGGAACAACCAGCATCACATAAAATTAAAAAGTTGAAAAAATATGCATCCAAAGAATACAGGCATTCATTTTGGAGTTTTTTTAATCTGTTTTTAAGTCAGAGTAAATTATACATCTGTGACTATAACCTTATTAAAAAAAAAAAGCATATATTAAGTGTTCCATAACAAAAAGTATGTAGCAAAAGACAGCACAAATATTACTGTATTTCATTTTCCAGTCTATTGATAATCAGTTGAGTGATATGAATCTCACATACCTTTAAGATACTAAACTTAGAATCTTTAGCCTACAGACATGAACAATAAATTACGCTGCAAACAATACATAACAAGAACTAATAATTATTTGAACTGAAAGTACAGTACTAAAGAGTACAATATTAGTGACGTACAGTTCTACTTTATTCATGAATTACATTTGCAAACACAAGCTCTGACCATTAGTAAAACCGTACAAATGTTGCAGCAGACAGCCAACTCATGAAAACCATATCTGCAGAAAAAAAGATGACGAGAGGGTAGAGTGGCTGAATAAAATGACAAGCTTGCAAACTAAAATGACCATGTCGGATCCACAAAAAAAGCATGGTAACAATGTAAATATAGGTAATCCAAATGTACAACAAGCAGACCTGTTTACCACAGTTTTTCGTCTTCATTTTTTTCTGATTTTACCATCAATACTATGTCTTTATGAAGAAAAGGAAGTTGGAAATTTCCAACTTTTCCTACCGTTAATTCTGGGACCTATATCCTAGTTCATTTAACACAATTGTGATCTAAATACCACAATGCTTTTTTTTCTGTCAAATATCATGGTCAACATACTAGTTTTTAGGGGCAACAACTGACCACATGTGGTGAAAGGTTTCTTCCCCTTTTTCATGATTAGTTGGCCCCTGTGCAGCCCAGTTTTTGACATTGCAAGACGGCAGGCAAGGGGACCTGCCAAAGTAACTCCTCGAAAACTGAGAGTGAAATAACTCGATAAATAATGTCAACAAAGGCTGAGTAACCTTTAGCCCTGTTCAAATCATTTTCTTAACCTCTTCCCTGCTTGCCCTGTGTCTATTATGGGGTCGTTTTCACGATCTTGTACGCCCGTAACCGTGTCTACCACAGGGTACCTATTACAAAAACAGTTGATTGTATTTGTTTTCATCGTACTAATGACCACCAAAATCAAATTATTACGATACCACATCATAGTACAGGGTATAAGAAAAAAACCACAAAAAATGTGAAAAAGATATCTCAATAAATGAATGAGCAGTCAACAGACGAGTGAACCAACTGCAGAAAGGAAAATCTGGCCCTGGCACTCAGCAATACAGAAAAGTTCTTATACTGTGGCAGGGAAAGAGTTAATTTCAGTAGAAGAGGTCCTTGCAAGTTAGTATACAAAATAAAAAATGACTGAAAAAGCAAGTCTGAAAAGACATGACCAAAAAATCTTAAATTATTTTGTGCCCCCCCCCCCCCCCCCCCCCCCCCAAACATACTAACAGCCTAACCAAGGCAGCATGATTCTGTCCCATTTAAATGCTTGTGCAAGCAAGACTTGCGGACAATGTGTAAAGCTCACAAGTTGGATCACGACTGATGGAAAAAAAAAAGAGTGGTTGAGTCTGTCCTAATGTATGATGTTGCAAATAATCTTCCAGGACTTTTTATATTCAGTCCTGCTGCAGGTGAGTATACAACCTGTGGGGTAGTCATGAAACAAACAGCTTCATCTTATACCAGGTCAATTCTGTTGACAGTGCTTTGGCAACATTCAAAGTTTAGCCTATTGGTACCTCATTACACATGAATGGCTTGGTCAATTGCAGTCCACACTCCCTACCCCTAAATCCACCACTTAACAGATTGTCACCTTTTTTTTTCCTCCTCCTGCGCACAGTCTAGCAAATACTATTAAAAAAAAAAAAGGATACAGCCTGTGTGAACCAAAAAACATACAGGTTACAAAATATGTTTGAAACATGTGAATGTTTGGAACAGATCATGCCCCCCCCCCCCCTCTTCTCAATCCTTGAATACAACATCGCTTTTGCTCTTTTTTCCTTTTTTTTTTTTTTTCCTCTTTTGTGATCAACACATTTCTGACAACTCGACTAAACAACAAGAGCATTTATGAGTTAATGATTACTTCAAAGTGAATGAAATTAATTCACTTTATGTGGGAGATAATGCAGCTGTATCAATTATTTACAGAAGTCACTGTCAGGTAGCCACATTAAAATGGCCAGGTGTGAGCCAGACGAAAAATAAACCATGCTGTGTGGTAAACGGGTCTGCTGTTGTTTAAAATACTACTCCCTAAATGAAATCCAAGCAACACAATTAATCAGTTCATGTTCCTGTTTAAATTTATTATAGCCCTGCTGATCACACAAAACCTTTTTCCTTTAAGCCAACAGTCAGATAGTGCCAAACATAATGGGAACATCTTTTGTGTACAGCATGGTAGGGCTTCATACAAAAAACGGAACAAAAAGAATTTGTGTACAGCATGGTAGGGCTTCATACAAAAACGGAACAAAAAGAAATGGACTATAAAAACAAGAAATTTACAAACACACTTTTTCGTCTTATTTGTAACCACTAACATGAGAATGAAGTATAGCGGAACCAGAATCAGAATTACAATGCAAAGTAAAGTACAACACCCTCATAGTTTCCTGCATTTAAACTCACTTTCACACACACACACACACACACACACACACACACACACACACGCGCAATCAGTTGTATATTATTTCATTCTCCAACACAATCCCATTCAAGTGAAAGGATGAGCACACAGAACATTCATAAAACACAATGCACAACCATCACACACTGCACAGTTCAGAAAGAAAATGGAATGTTACTGTTTCAACATCAGTTAACAATGTGTCAAACACCCAAACTGCTAGGTCAAAAGACACGGGATTTATTATTCTGTATTATATGTATTGCAGATGAAAATTTTGTAATGGATTTGTAGATTAAAATGAATTTCAATCACATTACAACCGACTGAAATGACCATCTTAACATGGCACAGAGGTTAGACAAAATAAACATGTGAATAACACAGGTACAATAATGCTGTACATTAACTGAAAAAGCAACTTTTAACAAGAAGAAAACATCATCTCTTTTTCTGTGAGATTGTTCATCCATTAGCAAGGAAAAAAATACAAAGACTGAAAGAAACTCTGATAAATAGTGTCTTCAACTTGTTGAGTTATGACGATTGTAAGTGAAAAATACAAGTGATACTTTAGGTGCAAACGATGGTTGGAAACACTTTTTTTTTTCATTCAATTTCTTTCTCTAGCCCACCTTCTGTAACATTTCACACAACCATAAAAAAGACAAACACTCCATTACTTCCATGAAAACAGAATAGCGAGTTAACATGAAAGGCCTGTGAATATAAATCCAGCAATGTCTTGCATTCCAAGGGTACGGGATGACAAATGTGGAAAGAGGATGCAGAGTACAAAGGGCGGTAAATGTGGGGAGATGACGCACATGCAGAGACGTGATAAATGTGGACAGAATGCAGAGAGCAAGGGGTGATAAATGTGGGGATCTGATGCATATACAGAGAAGTGATTAATGTGGGGAACTGATGCAGAGTGCAAAGGGTGATAAATACGGAAGAGCGGTGGACAGTCCAAAGGGGTGATATATGTGGGGAACCCATGCAAACTACACAGACATTAAACTACTGAAGGAAAAAAAAAAACACACCATACATCAACTTTCAAAATGGCTGCCAGTACGTCTCCTCACACACATATTTTTGTGCCATTCACATTTCATTCAATCAACACTGACGTTGATTCCCTTTTCTAAAACAAACACAACTGACAAGGGAAAAAAACTACACAAGACGACCGGACCTGCTTCATTGCAGATTAAGCTGGAAAGGTAACACTGCACATTCTCTGGGCGGACTTGTGATACAGTGAAGCAAAGCATGGAAGGAGCACCTTCTACATGTCTTCATGCATGTTAAACCTAATCAGTATTCATCTGCAAGTTTCGCCAAACCAAACTGTTTTCAGCGGTCTCAATCATCAGTCAAGCTTCCAACTGAGAGTGACCAATTCATGTGTACATTTTGGTGTGGGAACAAGCATACTGCAGTGCACAGGAAAACTGTAAAGGTTGTGTGCATGTTATCATACACATGTGTCAGTGTGTGCATGCGTGTGCGTGTGCGTGTGTGTGCATGCATGCGCACACGTGTGTGTGTATGTATTCCGTGTGCTCGTGCACATGCATGCTGAATGTGTGTATACATACATTTTCACATACATATACATATACATATTCACACACACATGTACAAAATCAAATTCAATGGAAGTGGATGTGTGCAGATACAAGTTATGAAGTTTTAAATTGCTGAACTTTTTTAAAAAGTCACCTGTGTTCATGTTATAGTAGTAACAAGCATTAAAAGCCTTTCATCAATTTAAGAGCACTTTCTAACCAGAGCCACAACAAATAAAAATTCCTTCTGAATAACAAGTGTACAAACATGCATATATGTATAGTTTAAAAGTGAAACTCCAATATAAAAATAACTTGCATCAATGACATACTGTGCTAAAAACCTGATGTCAGACTAACATTTTAATATGGAATGTTTACTTATAAAGTGTAATAAATATTTTTTTCAAAAAGAATATCTGCACTCTATTGCCATGTAACTGGTTAAAAAAAAAAAAAAAAAACGAACAGAATATCTTGGTGAGTTGGAGACAAAAAGAAAGGATAGAGCAAGCATACCAAGTACATCTTGTGTCAAAATTTTAATTAACATAAATATTCACATTATTTTCACTAGATCTTTTTCTCCCAAAACAGTCTAGATCAGAGCTGACAAATATTAAATGACATCAAGGCAATAGTATTACCAACTGAATTGTCAATGCTGTTGCCAGCAAAGACTCATAAAATATTTTTTTTCAAATCTTGCTTTTATTTGACTCTACTATTCAAAACCACTTTAAAGATACTCTTCATGATGTTATAATCAAGATGACAATCGTTACTACTCATTATTGATGTGTGAACAATGAGATATACCATTAAAAATATACAAATGTGTGAGCATTCTCAGGAACTTCCATCCTGTTTATCATAAATAAAACTATCTTTATCATAAATAAAACTATCAATGAATATTGATATGTAATACAACAGCTGGCATCCATTTTTCACTTTTCGCCAATAGTTAAAAACAATCTATGTTAATTACTGTCAACAGCCTCCTAGTCTGTAGCTGTCAAAACAACAATCTGATAGACGGATAAAGTAATAATCTGCATTTCAACTGTAAATGTGTCTTGATCTGAACATTTTTTTTCATCATATGCTAGTCTGTAGCTGTCAAAAACAACAATCTGATAGATGGATAAAGTAATAACCTGCATTTCAACTGTAAATGTGTCTTGATCTGAAAATTTTTTCATTATGTACTAATGCAACTGATGACTTTGTACAGAACACAGTATCATTTTTCTGAGGGAAAACAAACACCAAAGAGAATACATTAGATCCCACATATCCATCATCAAAAGATATGAAGAAAATGACTGGTGGAAAACAAACAAAAGTGTACAGTCTAGACTTTTTTTTAGATAATTAATTAGGAATACATTTCCTCTATAAATCTGTTGTCAAACATACAGATTCTATTAAGATATTCAAACAATCAAGCATCATTTTTTAAAGCTATTCACTAAAAAGCCAAAGCTTAAAAAAAAAAACAAAAAAAAAACACACTAAATCCACAAAAGCTCTTGCTTACAATGACAGCACACATAACATTATATCAGCAAATGAAGAGAGGAAAAATAAACTTTTTAACACTCTTTTGGTTGCACTAAATAACAAACAAGCAACAAGAAATTACCAAAAAGAAAAAAAAAAAATCACTGCTGCCGATCTGCCTTCCCTTTCCACACTCCAAATTTTAATCCACATCGAGAAAAATATGCTGGTGTTGTCATTTAAAAAGAAAAAAAAATGCGGAATCAAGCAAATAATCAATTGCTTGGATTCTGACATAAAAACAGGTCTTTACAACCTGGCAAATAGATTTTAAATTGCATTACTAGCATGCTGTCGACACAATTTTCACAAATCCGTAAAACCACGAACTGTGAGATCGTGCCAAAACTTGACCTTATAAGACCCACATGTATTATACACCACCATCTTCTTTCTGATCTGAAGCATGTGAGCTTATTGCATGCTTTCCTGAATCAAATGTTTTTTTTTTTTTTTTTTTTTTTTTTTTTTTTTGCTGTCCCAACCTCTGCTGCGCACCCCAGAGGCAGTGCACCCACGCCGCTCATTCCGACACCTGTCCACACAGCACAGCCCGGTCGGCCCCGCCGCAGCCCCCGGCACCGGCAATCCACAGGCAGCAGTCAATGTTAAGTCGTCAGAAGGCAACCCACCGGAGGAGACACTGCACTGCTGCCGAGTCACTTCAGTGGTGTTCAGTGGCGCCTGTTCTGATCTAACATACGCAGGACACCACCTACTAAGCCCCCCACTGACGACAATAATTGCTTAGTCGCGGAGTCGGCGTGAGTGAGCTCTCCCTCCGGAGGGCGCCACCACGTCCGTCCAACGACAGCCCCCATGGACTCGCCGATACCGGTGACCCCGACGGACCAAAACCAAGGCCACAGACGCGGAGAGGACATCGAAACTGAGGTCACCATGAGAGCAGGGCATGAAGGGCCACAGAACTTGAGACTTTTTTTTTTTATGCTGATCGATGAGAATGAGGATGATTATGATGATGCTACGGATTTCCATTTCGGTCTGAGACTACATGACAGGGCTGTACTCTACGCTTCCTTTCATAATATATCCCGGCGTCAACCAGGCCCGAGAGATACAGACACCTGCAGTGTTGGTCAGGAAATTTGAGCAACACTCTCAGAAACGCATCCATTAAGTGGATGAAACTCGACTGTGTGGTCCCAGTCTTCCCAACTGAGTCCGCAGCTAACTCAACTCTGGGTAGGAGCCGGTCGGGGCAGAAAAACCCACATGACTTCTGATGGGATTCGAACCCACGACCTCCCAGCCGAGAGTCCGCGACGCTAACCACTTCGCCACGGCGGCTGGTCTGAATCAATGTTTATTCCAGCAGGCTGTTGGTAAACACTTTCTACATTCCTCCATTGGGCCATTCCATTTCCCTCCCCTAGACCTTTACTTTCTTATTGCCCTTATAATTTCCCCTGCATACTTAAAATCAAATGCGTCATGATGTCTTTTTTTTTCCGGTTTTTCCATGTAGTTTCCATTCCAAGCCTCTTCTAAGCATTTCTGAAAAATCTGACAATCTTTTAGCTGACAAGAAACTTAATGTGTGTATGGAAAAAAGGAAGCCAGTGAATTAAATCTAAAAGTACAATTCTTATACATTAATGCAATACCTTTATGATTTTATCTCATCTCCTAGTGTATGGACAGCCATAATGCTGCACAAATAAAATCATCTGCTGAAAGCAATGCCAAGTGAACTGACCAAAAAAAGTGTTAAGCTCAGATGCTTCTACAAATTATAAGTAACAGTTTAGTACTTATGTTTTCACATGCAAATTTCCTTTCAAAGAGACAAGGCATCATCATGAACCATTTCCACACCCCAAGTGAACTGACTCAGAATGTGCTAAACCCAGGTGTTTCCACCAAAATTACAACTGACAATTTTGTATTACCTTTTTTTGATATGTGCACTTTTGTTTTCAAAGAACAAAGTGGCATTGTATTAACTGTTTTATAATTATATGTAGCAGCTGCACATTGTTACCAAATTATTGATTCATTTATGCTGTCTCATCTCAAAGAGCCCCCCCCTCATTCTCCCTCGCCTCCCTTACATTTTTTCCTGCTATTCACTCTGGCTATCATACAGAGTCAATCCAGGGTGAGGAGGCACTGCGCCGCTGCCAAGTCACTAGGCAGAGCTCAGTGCTGCCTCTTCAAATCCAACATATGAATATTGCCTTCAATCACTAGGCCCCTTACTGATAACAATTACTGCTTAGTCATAAAACCAGCCATGATGAGTGTTCTCTTTTGGAGGGTGCTATCATGTCTTCCAGCAACAGTCCCCATCAGCTCACTGACAACTTCAACACAAACTCCTTACTTGCATGGATGTTGAGATTTCACCACGACAGGCTTCATATGGTTCTTTCAATCACTATTTAAGTCCATGGCTTTTCAAGGCCTCCATTTCACTTTTGCGAGGGTAGTACAACTGCTATCAAGACATGAAACACTATGTATAATTAGTGCAGTGCACATACTACTAAAACAGTCACCAGCAAAACAATGGTCACTGACTCTCAGCCAGCAACTGGCAGTGACTACCAACTGTGATTTTCCACAATTGTTATGTTTTTCTGTACATTTCCTAGTGAATAAGAAGTGCACTTGACAAGAAGGGAATTCAAACACTTTTCAAGGCCTCCATTTCACTCTGCGAGGGTAGTACAACTGCTACCAAGACCTCATTCTATGTTTCAATTTTTTTTTTTACAAGGCCTTTCAATGGGATATTCAAATCTCAAGGCCCATTGCAAGGCCAGTCATGGAAACAAGACATAAAGGCCACAGATTAAAAAAAAAAATTTTTTTTTCGCGATAGCCAATAAGGATGAGGATGATGAGGAAATGAAGTGGTAGTGCTTTATTCAGGTCTAAGACTACAGTGACATGGCTGTACTCTCCTTCACTCTCTCTTCGTCTCTTTATGCATAGGGTGTGTGTGCAGTGCCGGTCAGAAAATTTAAAAAACACTCTGAGATGTATCCATTCAACTGAACGAAACTTGACCATGTCATTCCAGTCTTCTCACTGGCGCTCACATTGCACTTAACAAGGTAAGCTTACCAGCAATGAAAAAATCCCACTAACAAATGGATGATGGGATTCAAACCCACCTCCTCCAAGCCAACTGTCTGCGTAATGCAGCCTCTTTCTATTGATCATAACACTGCCCCATCCCTTTCATTTTTCATGTCTTTACAGGAGCAGGATGTAGAAGACTATTATTGCTCTGGTTACATTCACGCTGACATTACTAACTTCCAATATCTATTGATCCATAAGTACAATAATTCTACTTCAGTTCCAGTAGAGAAGATTACAGCTGGAAAAAGAATAGGTTGTTCCATTCACACTGTATTTGGATAATAAAACACAATGCCACCACCCTTCCCTTAACTTCTCCTCCACCCTTGCCAATTCACTCAAAAAAACAAAAAAAAAAAAAAAAAAAAAACAAACAAAAAATCTCAAAGCATTTTCTTTTCAACAAAGATTCTTTCGGTGACTACCTAATGGATTCGAAATACGAATGTGGTGGTGAACATGTCCTCATTGACAGTTGTTCCCTGAGGGTCCATCGCTTTGCCCCAAGCAGTGCAAGTGAGTCTCACCATGTGAGGCACCTTCAGAGAGTCGCGGATGGTGCGGAATTGCACCATGACTGCTGGGGGCACAAATCTGTCAACTGTACGCTGGCGGAAAAAGTAAGGTGGAAAGCCTGTTCTGGGGTTGTAGTCGATGGCCTCTCCAAAGGCACTTGTATTCCCAACATACTTCTTGTCCTCTGGTGTCTGTGAAATGACAAAAATGTTTCATGATCATTATGAATGACTGGCATGTGTGTCTGTTTTTGAAGACATCCGTATCATTTTCTGTAAAGTACTTAATCTTTTTACTATTCTGTTTCTCCTATGTGTTCCCTCAGTATCTATCACCATTCACATATGTGCACCCACATGCTTGACAGTTGCTGTTTAAGGCTTCTTGTAGCTTCCCCACTATAGATCTTCAAGTAATTGTTTATTGTTCTTAAACTTTTATGCCCAGGTTAATCTGTCTGATAGGGTACAATCTTGCTTCAGGACAACTGTTTCATTTTCTATCAAGCTACATCAAACAAGTCATGATGGAAGATGACAAACAAAAAACAACACTGCCTATGCCTAAATGTCTGAGAACCAGAAAGTACACAAGCATTATCTTTCCAATCTGATGACATAAACCAGATCTGTCTACCTCAAAACTGAACCATAGTATTCCATGGAGTAAATTTTAGTATTCCATGACAAAAAAAGAGTATTTTTCTTACCTTGAAAATTATTATGGATCTTATATTGCACAATTCTTGAAGCCAACTCACTGCGCTGTGCTCACACTCAAGCATGCACACCAACTAGCACAAGTGCACTAGTCTACACACGCACTGCACGTATCTAGTTGACCATCTCTTTGAACAAAAATAAAAATAAGTATTATAGTGCCCTCCCCCTTTCACCCCCCCCCCCCCCCCCCCCTGCATGGTGACTGCCCCTGATGTGGCCTTTGCGGTCGGATGGGCTATAAGCAACATTACCTTACCACCACCACCACCACCTCCCACCCCGCTCACACAGAGTGACAGACAGTCACACACATGTATATCCATCCAGTTTTCATTTTTTCCATCTTTTTCTTCTTTGTACTGCCACTCCACTGCCCCCCCACCCACCCCCCCCCCCCCGGCTGGTGATGGCATTCTCTTAGTGAATATCTGTGTCAGTCGCTCATATGAAAGATGGCCAACCATGGTGTAAGCGCGCAACTGAAACTAGGGACAATAACTCACGTCTTCAAACAGGAAAACAGTCCCTTTTTTTTTTTTTTTTCGCCAATGTTGCCAATTTTCATATTTTTGTCGTACTCTGCATATTATCGTATTTTCCAGTCAAATTTAATAAAATATGCTAAAAAAAAAATCGTAAGGTAGACAGGTCTGCATAAACACAACCTTGCTGATCAGCCGATGACCAAAATTCAATATACTGTTCCAGATTTCTGTTCTGTTCTGGAACACTTGCACCCCTGTACATAATAAACCAATCTTATGACCTCAACAAAAAGAATGGTCTCTGATGTACATCCCAGCAACAACAAAAAAAGACACAAATCAGGCTAGTAAATTAGGTTTTTAGTATCACAGTCACACTGAAAACAAGACACAGATCTCATTAATAAGTACAAAAAGCTGTTTCAAAACAACTTTCTTTCTCAAATTAGCAAGTTAAATCACCCAAACCTAAACTGAACCTGTCTTCATATAAAATACGACCAGTGACACCACAAACAAACTTTTTAACAGACTAACTCATGTCCATGATATACAAAACCACTGTGCTCAAACAACTGCAAATGAACACATTTACTTACTGTTGGTTCACATGATATGCCGACGTACTCAGAAGAAAAACGGTCCCTGAGGATTTTTTCAGCATCCAGATAGGGCTTCCCATCTTTAGGAACCAAACCACGGACTGTGTAGTTTTTAGGCTGTAACAGGACAATGCAGATGATGACATGGCACACTGATGTCAATTTCAGTATCTGCCCATTTGTTTTAAATATTTGAACTGTTGGATTCAACATTCTCTTTGCATTGTGGTATCTGATGTGGCTGAAGAGAAAAACATAAAAGACAAAAAAGTGAAGAACAAGTTAAAAGTTCATTTTATCTCAATGTCTGAACAACACAAAAGTGCTTTAGGGAGGAGCCAAATCATTATTATTAGCACTAGCAGTAAAAAAAACAAAAGGGCTAAAACCAAATTCTGAAGAACAGATTTTGTTCTTGTGCTGGCTATTTCCATTGCTTTGCCATTTCATGGTCGCACCATGCAAGTTTACATAAAAGCAGTGTGCAGATCAACGGTCACATGACACAGAACTCATTCCTCACTTCGGCAATTTATTCCATGTTTTTTATTCAAAGGATGCTGATACACATTATGACTTCCCTTATTTCAATGAAGGACATGAAGTATCAAATAATCCCCATTTGGCTAGATATACTGATCATATCAGACTCTTGCAAGCTACAGTAGTTGATCAGCTCTATTATCATTTTTGTGGTAGGAAGGACACAATGCTGCCCCACAATGCTGAACACAATGAGGAAAGTATTCTTGTAGGACTAGAGGCCAAAGCTAAGTTGGAAAGTGGCCAAAAGGTGGTTTCTGGAGAAAATCCAAGATGAGAAAAAGATCCAAGGAGGGAACTCAGTGAGAGGGTATAGACCTCCCTGAGAGGGACTCCCCAAGGGACTTCCCTAGGGAGGAAGTCATCTTTAAAGGATCTACTAGTTAGCATAATAATGGTGATGCAGATGGCTGGTTGCTAACCCCCTAATGAGAAAGGCAGACAGTTCCCACACTGATGTAATGTAAAAAGACCCAGACCTTGAGCAACATAAGGTAGTCACAAGGGGATTTGCAAATCTGCTGAAGTGTCTCGAAGGGGGAACTCCTGGTCAGGCTGTGCCATGGAATGAAGGATGACGGACCAAGGCTGCCATATGAGGTTCCATTGAGGTGTAAACACAGAGAAGGAAAACAAAGGCCAGTGAGGACAGTTTGGTAAAGCAGGACTGTATCAGCCACCTCCCTGTCTGGGCCTTGTTGACCACCTTCCGGAGGATCAGGAAGGGGGAAACGTTCCAGTTGACGAGTCTAACCAAAACAAAGGACAAGGCATCATTCACCCAAGTTTCCAGATCCCAGACTTGAGAGACCTTGGTCACAACAGGCTGGTGGAAGCATGTCATGAAGAGGTACAATCATGGGTGTGAACCAGTGATCCCAAACTCCCTGCAGAATGTCTCAGTTTATGGTCTATATGGTCTGAAGCATAGTGGAGAACCTACTCAGAGATTTAGCAGGGATGTTTACCAACTCCCAAGTTATATATGTCTGCCGCAAGGGCAATTCTCAGAGAGTGGCATCGGTGGAGAACAGATGGCGAGGTTGACAGAACACACACACACACACTCCACTCCCGCCATCCCCAGCCACAAACCTCAATCCAACCCATGCATACCTTTGTTGTGCATGAACAGGCAGACATGCCTGCCCTTTCACTTGCACATGGAAGAGGTTGAGCCTTTGTTGGATCATTTACATCTTTAGGACACTAACATGTCTCTTGGCTTCGTGTGGGAACAAAAACACACCTGAGGTATGCAAGGATACCAAGTGGGCTCCCTAATCTGTGTCGTGGGCCTCCTTGTGTAAGGACTTCTGCTGGGTCAGGAGAGAGATTGGTACACCATGGCAAGAGCAGCGACAACCAATCAACTCATCCATAATCCTCTGGAAACAGGTTCTCAGAGTAATGAAACAGTTCCACCTGTAGACTACTGTGACCAACACACCCTGATTTTGCCTTTGAGAAGTCACTTGTGGATCCTGCCCATGAAAATGACAAGCACATGGATTCACCATGCCCAGTAGAAAGAACAGGGGCCAGGCTGTAACCCAAGGTGAGCACTGTCGGCTTCTAAGATCGAGATGCATCCTTTCTGATTATTCTAGAGAAGAGATAGACTGGGTATCAAAGAACATCCCATCAAGGAGGATTGGCTGGGACAGAGTTCACACTTGGCTTGATCTTCTTGACTGGCCCAGAGTGATATCTTATTCAAAGAACAATAACATTTTGTACTGTGACACATTGATAATACCCTGCTATCAGGTCCTCTTGCATTAACTCCTACCATAGCCAGCAAGCCAGTGTATGAAATCACTCTGGCCATAGCTGACCACAGGTATGTCACATAGGGAAGGATATTTTCCATCACGCTGTGCATAAACCTTTGTACACTTTTGAATCAAACTTTCCTGCGTAAGTCTGTATGAATAAAAAAAAAACTAATTAAGTCAAATACACTGGCTTCATTCACTCACATTCTCTAAATGGGAGCTGTATAAGAATGAAAGAACAAAATAGGTGCAGTGACTGAAAAAGATACAGAACACAACTAGAACTGTTTGACAGACAAAATGTCATGACAGTTGTTTAAGCTGGTGTCTGTGAAAAAGAAATCAAACTGAATTACAATAAGTGCAGTGTGACTGGAAAAACGATATACACTCTTAGTACAGCAGATGACAAGCTCATGTGTACTAGTCCCAGTAAAACTGAACACTCTAGCCCTTTTCACACTCCCAGACAATGCAAAATCATCTGATTTTACCATTAATTCTTCAACAGACTGTACAGAAAACCTGTAAGGCAGTGGCTTCTAAATGCTTGCATTTGGGACTAAAAATTTATCACACTTGTTCTCATTCAGTTGATGACACTCTTTTCAGTGATCTAATAATGATAACAACAATGAAGACAATTTCTGTAGTGCCCATCCTAACAACGTAGGCTACACGGTGCTTTACAAGTTTTAACAATTCAACATCTAAAAATATAAGCAGGACACACAAACACACACACACACACACACACACACACATGCGTCACACACACACACGCACATACACACATTCACACACACACATTCTGTGTTCACAAGTCATCAGCATATACACACATACACACGTAACCACGCACACACACAGCACACACGCGTGCGCGCGCACACACACACACACACACACACACACACGCACACAGACACACACACTGGAACATAATGTCTCGTATATCTTTGATACTGATATCTAAATATCAATCAATAAATGGCACTTCCTAACTAGGAGTAGCAGGACAACTACTAGCTGGAAAATTCTATCATTGCTTGACTCACAAATGCACATACAGTACAGTATGGTAGACTGATTATTTACTAAAGCATGATTATTTACAAAAAGCATGACATTACTGAGATTTTTACTTTTACTATACACCAACAGCAAACCTGTACAAACCACCAGAAGTAGGGCACGCAGACTGTCATGCAAAACAAAATGTATTAGCTGATCAATACCTGAAATGCCAAATGATATGATTGTTAAGTGTTGAAAGCCAGTTGCATACGTCGGGACCCTATATTCTTTTGGAAAAAAAAAGATGAAAGAATATTTTTCTATGTCAGGGGTACTGCAGAAGGGTTAAGCAGACACCACTGCATGAAGATAGCTTCATACAAAACATATATATACACTGTATCTGCTAAACACGACATCACATTGTGTACAGGATTAAAATAAGCCTAGCTATGTGCCTGTATAAAAAAAATAGTGTGTGCAGCAAGAGAAAATCCACCATAAATAGTGGTTTGATAATGTTTAAGAAAAAAAAAGACAAAAAGAAAAATACAGAGAGAATAAAACCTGGGCTAGATGCCTTACTGAGACACCTATTCCAACTGATACTCCAACCCAAAATTCAATGCAGTTCTTAACCAAGCAGACTGTAAGTTCAACTGGTCTTCCCACTCACCAAAGAAAGAGTCAGCAGAAGGCAGGGCTGGCCTGCTGGGTAGCCATATCTGTGAGTGGGAACACAGCTTGTTCCAAAGACAGTAAGTGGCTGCTGGCACACTTTGTCTGCTGGGTGGTAGGTAGAATTGCACACTACATGGGACCATTGTGAATGTGCACCGTTTTGTATGCTGTGGAAAAGAGCATAAAATCCATAAGAGACAAACTGCGCATGCAGACTTTTATACACACACCAGTGCAACACACACACACACACACACACACACACACACACACACACACACAACACACACACACACATTGTGAACAGATTGTGATTATTCTTCATCATAATCTTGAACTTCAGCTGTTCATTGGTGTCGAAACTGACCACATAACTGAACCACTGCTGCTTTTTTCCTCTCCTTCTCAATCTCTGTCTTTAACATTAACTTTTCTGTAAAAATTACTAGTATTGTACTTCTATTTTCTACCCTCTATTTTTATTCTCTACATCAAATTGGTTCTCTGTCAGAGTAAGCAGAAGTGTAACAGACAGTTTAAAAACTAACACTGTAAAAGTGTAACACTCAGACAATTTAAAAACAACTAACACTGTAAATTACAATCTTTAATTAGATAATGCATATCATATGGTTATTTTTCTTCATGAGAATATACTTGTGTCCATTTATGAGAATAACCTATACACTATTTCTCCACAGCATTATTTCAAGTGAACTGCAGCCAAATAACAGTATCCTGGTCTTCCACTCTCATTATAAGTAGTTGGATGAGATGTAAGCTTACGTTCAAGAGCAGCAGTTAACTGATTCGTGTAGCGCACGTAGGAGTCTTCCTTTCCACTCTCCAGACTGAAAGGAAGAAGACCGTTCCTGATATCCAACTGGTCGGAAGTTCAAACCTGAAATGCAGGACAAAAGGTTAAAATTTCTTACACAGTTTAGATCTAAAACAACAACAACTCACACTACAGTACAGGGTAACATTGTTCACAAAGTGTTTCTCAGATACGACTGAAATGGGTGAAGGTCTCAATCATTAAGCAGTTATTGACTAGAACAAAATATACTATGTTTCTGTTCAGCTTCTGTTCAGGCCTCGAGAGCAGTACCTTCTTTTACACTGTGCTTCATCATATATCGCTGTCAACACATACACTGAAAGGTATGAGGCAGCACTGTTAAAACTAAATAAGGAATCTGGTCACAGTTCAGTCTTCATATTAGTGATGATAGAGTGTGATTGTTCAAGTGTGTAAGTGTGTGTGTGTGTGTGTGTGTGTGTGTGTGTGTGTGTGTGTGTCTGTCTGTGTGTGTGTGTGTGTCACGTGTGCACGTGTTCGTGTTCTTAAGTGTATACATGTATGCATGTGTGTGTTTTTGTGTGTGTGAGTTCTCTTCTCCCTCCTGTCTTTCTTTTAACTGCCTATCTTCTCTAACACTTGTAGCATTACGATTACTCCTATGCTACCCATTCCGGCCATGCAATACACAACCACACCCAGACTGGCCCTGTCAAAACCCATCATTATCAGCCTACTGGAGCAGTCAGTATGAACATGTATCATGAGGCAACCCACCAAAAAGATACTGTGCTGCTGCAGTGCCACATGTGTCTTCAGCAGCATTCAACTGTATGGTCTTGACTTTCAACTACAACTACAACCAAGCACTCTAACCTCTGCAATATTTTGTGGGGGAAAACCTCTAAGGAGAATGTTTTAGGGTTCCCCACCTTTTTTTGTTATCTTTCTTGTTTCTTGAGAGGAGAAGAATGAAGGGGGGGAGGGTCAAAAAATACTTAAAGTTAAACACCCACTTCTTCATGCTTCAAAGGGTCAAAAAGCAAAGCTACCAGTGCACTAATCCAAACTTGTTGCATAGTGTAGCGTTTTGCACACAAACTTTTTATAAGCAGGTGTGACTTCAAGTTCTGGGCCCAAGTCCACGATGAGTTTCTATGCCTTCTTTATAATTCTTTCAAGAGTCTTTGTAACATCGTTCACAGGCCAAAATTTCAGGCAGCCATGAAGGATTTCATAAGTTAATAAGTCTGGCTTCACGAAATGCCTAAGAACATTTTCTCTGCTACATGAAGCCTAGGCACATGTTTTTCCCCCTTTTATACAGAAACTACTGAACACCTGCGATGGAAATGGCGGAGACTTGCAGTAACTAATTGCAGATTGATTCCATTGTCATTTCTCAGAAGCAGAAGACTTTCTAAAGCGAACTGCCATAATTGAATGCAGTATACAAGTAAAAGTACTAAAACTTGATAACTAGTGTGTGTATATGTATTTCAGTAATTAGTATATAAACGCGGACACAAAGAAACACAGACATACACACACACACATACTATAGATCTGTCTTTCAGCATTTAATTTCTTTCTTAATTTTATACTTCCATGATAATCGACTCCAACCTAGTCATGACCAGGTAGATTTCTTTCTTTCTTTCTTTTCTGATAAATTAAAGCCTTGGGCAACCTCCCTGGAACTTTCAGTGAAAGCATGTTATAAACAACATTGGTGCAGCTGCTTCCTGTAGAAAAGGGTGCAATTTTCATCACTGGTATCAACTGCAACAGCAGTAAGGGTAGCGGTTGGGTCAGTTGTGCTCTCACATTTGATTAAAAAAAAAGATCTGGAAAGGGAAGAGAGAGGCTGGGAGCTCTAGCTGAGGGAGACAGAGAAAAAGAAAGAGAAGGAATAAAAGACCAGAGAGGTGGATTCCTGAAAACAACCACCACAAGAACAACAAAACAAACAGGCAGATAGTGGTGTTTGAGGGGCAGCAGCAGGGGGGGTGGGGGGGAGGTACACACACATATGCATGCGTATACATGTGCATGC
This sequence comes from Conus betulinus, assembly GCA_016801955.1. Taxonomy (NCBI): domain Eukaryota; kingdom Metazoa; phylum Mollusca; class Gastropoda; order Neogastropoda; family Conidae; genus Conus; species Conus betulinus. Next base: position 305,582 of record JADBJO010001250.1, on the reverse strand, counting down.
ACATATTTTTTAGAGAGTACGTTCATGTTCACTTGCACAAATATGTGTATGTGCATGTGTGTGTGTGTGTGTGTGTGTGTGTGTGTGTGTGTGTGTGTGTGTGTGTGTGTGTATGTGTGCATGACTGCGTGTGTGCATGTATACATGTACGCGATCTCATGTTGTTTACATTATTTGTTTACATGATATTGCCATACCAACTAGAAGGACAAGATCACTCTGTAATATTATAAGAACTGCGTGCACATGCACCTACACGTTTTCATTTTTGGTGAATACGTGCGTGCGTGCATGTGTGCATGCATGCGTGCATGATTTGTAATATGAAGAGAGTAAACAATACAATGGGGTTAGGGTTCCTACAAATACAATAGTACAAAGGGGGAGACAAAGAAAGGGAAGCTAGGGGGATGGGGAGGGGAGGAGAGACAATGCCAGAATTAGTTTTATACTTTTAAACACATCGTAATGAGCTTTCTTACTGATGAATTATTTCATTTTAATTCTCATTTTTATGTTCCTTTGTTACATTATGTTGGACGGTTTTTGTATCACATTATTAGTGCAGCTTCTAATGACATTAAATGGATTGTGATGATAATGATGATGATGATGATTGAAAGTCTCTAAGTGTGTGTGTGTGTGTGTGTGTGTGTGTGTGTGTGTGTGTGTGTGTAATGCTGTTAGGCTGTAAAAGCCCTTTAAGCAAATCGGCGGGATGTACAATAACAAAACGCGACTCAATTTCGATTTTATTAACATGGAAACCACAGCAATATCCTCCTGTTTTTTTCACTTTACGTGATGAAATCATGAACGAGAAAATGTCACTGGTGTTCACTGTCAGTTCTGTAGACGACGGTCACCCCAGGTAAAACTGGATCAGTCCGTGGACAGCGTGCAGCACATGCTTGGGTCTCTGCATGCTTCGTGTTGCCGATGCGTCTTCCTTTCCAAATGCAGGACAATTTAAGACATTCCTCTTATGACATGTATCTTTCTTCCTGCTTGTTAAACCAGAAAAAGCGATCGTCTTCCGAACACGGATCGCAGGAATATTCTTGAAGGTCGTCGTCTGATTCACACAGCAGCACACTTACATCATCCGTTTGATGGAACACATCCTTCCGAAATACTTTTTGTCTATAGCTTGCTCCAAACTTGTGTCGATGTCCGACTGGTGGATTTCTGGGCCCCTGCTGCTGTTGCGCACCGACGGATCGGGTGTGCGAGCACCGAAGCGTATCCTGAATGGGCGTGGATGTGTATGTGCGTGCGCGCGTATGTGTGCGTGCATGCGTGTGTTTATGAGAGTGAATGCATGTGTGTACGAGTGCTCGAGTATGAGTGTGTGTGTGTGTGTGTGTGTGTGTGTGTGTGTGTGTGTGTGTGTGTGTGGGTGTGTGTGTAAGTCTGTGTGTGAGTGTGCAAGTTTGAGTGTATGTGAGGGTATGAGTGTGTTCGTATTGAGATGCGTGTATTTGTGTATTTATGTAAGTGCGTACTTTTGTGTGTGTGCGCGCGGGCACGCGCGTCCGTATGTGTGTATGTGTATGTGCATGAGTACGCACGCGCGCATGTGTGTGCGCTTGTGTGTGTATGTGTGCGCGCGTATTTTGGTGTGTTAATTATGCTTCTTTGCTTTGAATGAAAAACGTTGGTATTCTGTTCATAATGTTTTCTTAAATGTCAGTACAACTTTGAGTTAATCTGACAATAAATTGGTTTCAGTTTTGTGTGTCTGTCTGTCTTTCTGTGTGTCCTGTGTATCTGTCTGTCTTTCTGTGTGTATATCTATGAGTGTGTGTGTGTGTGTGTGTCTGTCTTTCTGTGTGTGTCTGTGTGTGCTTTCAGCAAAACCAAATTTCTACTTTTGTCCCAACTGCTCCAAATTTCACACAAATCAATCTCTTTCAACCATTCAGAGACATACCCATTCTGAGATCCCTCCTCCTACACCCTCCTCCCTGCCCCCCTCCCCAAGAAACCACAGTTCTTAAAATGTCATAATATCCTGTAAATTAAACTGCAATGTCATGAGTGAATGTGGGTATAATGTTTAAAAAAGAAAAAGTCCAAAGTCCAGAAGTCCAAGCTGCATACACTAATACAGATAAAAAGCATTCGAACATTTAGGATTTATACCTAGAGTTTCTGAGTTTTCTTGCAATGAACATTTGGGATTTATACCTAGAGTTTATGAGTTTTCTTGCAATACAGAGTAACTACTGAAAAATCTTTTTTGTTTTATGTATTCAGAAAAGAGCAACAGAGGTTTTTTGTGATTTGGTTGCACCGTGTTTTGGTCACAAGCTGGTATGACCCATCTTGTAGGCTAATGTGAAAAATCAGTGGACAAAAAAAACAAGGACAGGAAACAACAATAACAACAACCTAAATTACGCAAGTGGCAAGGTTAAATATTCAGTTTTTCACAAGCTAAACACAAATTGCCTAACTATATCTGCAAGCGCGCGCACACACACACACACACACACACACACACACACACACACACATGCACACCTTTCACCCATCCCATTCACTCCCTAGGCACACACAGCCCATTTATAACCTCTCCTCCTGCCACTTCTCCCACACGCTTGTACACACAGTATGGAAAATAGAGACAATGTGTGACAGAAAAAAGAAGAGAGCTCCAGGAAGAAGTTGGACAACACAGAGAGAGCCAAGGATGTTGTCACTTGACTTTACCTTCACAAAGTTCACACACACACTTGCACACACACACACACACATATTTCTCTCATTCACCTTCATGCACATCACACACACACACACACACACACACACACACACACACACACACACACACACGTGTATAACCAAAAAAAACGTCACCTATAATTTTTTTGTGCCAGTTGCAGAAAATCACTAAATAATCATGTATGAATTATGGGGAAAGGGAGTCTTGTATGGGTGGACGATCGATATCACCACCAATCACTTCACACAAATCAACAATATCCTCATGATGAAAACAAGAAAAATGTGCATAGAGCTCAGTGTCATCATAAAAATCAAATGGATTGGTGATGTAACACAAATTTCAATGTGCTCATCTCATAAAACACCAGTCAAATGCACAGGGTAGTCATCTCTTCTTTTTCTGTAAAGTCTGTGGCTCAAACACACTTAAATATTTACACAATCCCACACACTGGTTGCTGATAATAAACTTCTGCTGACACAGTGACAATGTAGAGCTCTACAAATTCAGTCCACTCCAGGGTAGAGAGGACACCACCAGTAAAGTTATGAATGATTTTTTTTTTAATCCCTCTATGTAGTTGTGAATTGCAACTTCTTTTTTTTCTGACTTTTTCTCCTACAAGTAAGTTCTAATCTCTTATGAAATCATCATACCTTCAAGGAGCCCTGTAGTGTAACTTGGGACACAAAGTTCTCTGAAAGTGTATGTATCACAGAGAGAGAGAGAGAGAGAGAGAGAGAGAGTCACCCTGTGTATGCATGTGTGTGTGTGTGTGTGTGTGTGTGTGTGTGTGTGTGTGTGTGTGTGTGTGTGTGTCTGTGTGTGTACATGGCAACCTTGGATCAGTAGCTTTTTCAGGGGACAGGAGCGGAAACTGGAAGGCAGATGGGTAGGGATTTTTTTTTCAGTGATTATGGTTGCCACAAGCACTTCACATGCAAAAACTGTTTTGTCACAGCAGAAAAAGTTTTTCTTTCTCATAAATTTGTTTTTAATAAACAGTTTTGAATTTTGAACATTGACCATGGTGTTACAGTGCTGAAAATATTCTTTTTAATAATGGTTTATGGGCAAAATCCTAATTTTCACTCTCTATCTCTCTTGCTGTCTGTCTCTGTCTGTCTGTCTCCCCCCCCCCCCCCCCCCCTCGTTCTCTCTCTCTCTCTCTCTCTCACACACACACACACACATCACACACACACACACACAGAGTGTCTGCACTGATCTACTGGCAGTCAACAGGCAGAATGACTGACTTTCTCGCCTTGAACAACCAATCAATGATATTGATCATCACAAAGGGGGCATCTCAACTAGGGCATTGACTATGTATTGCCACAGAAACCTTCCGACAGTAATACTATTACTGTATTAGACATTATTTGTAGGACTACTCTGCTAACTTCCACTAAGTCAAAATATCATGAGTCAGGATGCAGATGTTCAAAATAACTCTTGGTAAAAGCAAATGATTCATGAATACAATTTCATTGTCCACCCAATACTATTACTATACACATTTTATAACTAAACAGTCATCAATAAACAGGGGCTACTTATAACAATGAGTACTTGAAAAGTGCACATGATGTATTGTCCGATAAGGAAGTAGTAGTGGTGGTGGTGATTGTGGTGGTGGAAAAGGGGGGGGGGGGGGGGGGGGGGGTTGTACGATTACACAGATATTTGTTCACGCATGTGATGTAAATTCAAACATTTGAATTCACGCAATTCATGCTCTCTGGGTCTTACCTGTGGTCTTGTTCGCCCACTTCTCAAAAACTGGTTTAGGCTGCGAGTGCCGGGACGACGCTATGACAATAATCGCGATCAGCAGTAGTAGCAAAACCGTGGAGATGAAACCAATCAGCAGACATTTTGGTCTTGTTCTGTTCCTTATCTCATCACACAGTCCTTTCAGTCCTGAATTCCGATAGGTTCCAAAGTTATACTTTCGACCTTTGAATCTCAGCCAACCGTCATCCTGATCGCTGAACTGCACACTCCGCCGTCCCCTGTTGTAACGGGATCATACACACCGCTTCCACTTTCCACCAGACATCCACGTCGATTTCGCAGACATGGCGATTGTTTTATTGAAACTGAAACCTCAACTTTTTCAAAACTTTTTTTTTATCAGCGTTTCAAACACAAACAGAAGATAATCGGCTGTATTAGTGTGACAAAAACCAACAAACTGTGCTCTCCTGGGACACGTTTGAATTCCAATACCACAGCCTCAACCGGCTTCGGTTTTCACCCGGGTGAAGGGTCCCAAACGATTTCGATTACTTCCTGTGTCACGTGACTCCAGGTAGCATTGTCATACAGCGCCACCTGCCATGTTATACATTGTCAACCCAGGTGTGTTATTCATTCGCTGATTTAAGGTGACCCGACCACAAATATTCCTTTCGCTTTCAGAAACCTTTTAACGGTTCAACTGTTTATATGTCCGTGTCGGCTATTCGCAGTAGGTGCCGCATTTCTCCAACCAACGAGCCCGTGTTGTGATCGATGATTCAGACCACCGCTTACAGTTGTGTCACTGAACTGTGACTAGCGTGGGCACGCAAGAAAAATGTGTAGACGACCACATATTGTGTAGGCGTTCCGGGTATTTGCCAGGGTAGAAACCCACATTAGCCTTATAACTATTTTTCTACGTCGGTATGATATGAGTTTTGGCGAGTGTGTGTGTGTGTGTGTGTGTGTGTAACCTGATATTGGTTTGATAAAAGTCGATGAAAATAAAGCGATATATGACAGGTATCCAGAAACTGCAACTATTGCATGGGGGAAAACCGTCTTCAGAACCGGATGGATGAGGGGAAAGTAGCTCTGCTGTGCGATTTGTTGACTCACTGAGGTGCGCCCGTCGCTTGACCATCGTGACGTCAACATTTTCCTGCTGATTGGCTATATGCTTCTTTGTTCTGAGATTACAGTGGCATCGCGGAGAAAGAAAAAGCCGGCGGGGGAGGGGGGGAGGGGGACAGTAGACGGCCAGGTTTCCAGAATCTCTTACATAAACACCCACTCGCTTGCGCACAATCTGCCATCTCTTACACACACACACACACACACACACACACACACACACACATGATAGACACACATAATAATACACAGACCTAGACACGGCACATTGACACGCGGCTTCCCTTTCCCATGCTGCGCATGGCGGGTGTTCTATATATATATATATATATATATATATATATATATATATATATATATATATGTGTGTGTGTGTGTGTGTGTGTGTGTGTGCTTTCAGTGCTGAACAGTGCAATTATCACACTCGAGCTGCGCTGGAAACGTCAGCTGTTGGGCTTTAACTACAATGTTCAGGGTAGGCTACGTGAGCCTACCATTTTTCCTCAAGCCCATGTTTAACAGACACGCAGAGCCTGAATTTTCCACAGTCTGCAAGGTTTGGTCAGACCTGAGTTCATGAAGTGCGATTCGGTCTTGGAGACAATGGAACTGACGATTTAGGCATAGAATGGATCCTTACTACACTGTCTCCCAGTACAAGAATCCAGACCAGGAAAAGAGACTCCGGCCAAATAACAGTCACCACCACTACACCACCACCACCACCCGTCACCACACCTTCCCGTCCGTTCTCTTGTCCCAGGACAGGGTATGTCACCAGATCTTGAGTAAAGTTATGAAGCCTACGCTAGAATTCCCAGTTAGGCTACTGACAGGCTCACAGGTAAAGAATCTAATTCACAATCAGACGTTTTTGAGTCCTGTCGCATTCCTGATAGTGCTTAGCATTAAAGAAGAGTGGGGGGGGGGGGGGGGGGGGAGGGGGGGATAAAAAACATAAACAAACAAAAAAAAAAAGAAGAAGAAGAAGAAGAAAAGAAAGAAAGAAAGACTTCACTGTCTAACTTAATGTCTTCTTGTTCCGGTGATTTCAGTGTAGTGTTACGAGATAAGCCCCCCCCCCCCCCTCCCCCCCCCCCCCCCCCCCCCCCCTCCCCCATCTCCCCCCACCCGCCCACCCCCAGTCTTCTGGGATGGTCATGATCGTCCGTTTATCCTATCATCTGGGATGGTTGTGAACGTTAAACCTGAATGTGATGGGGGAAAAAAAGGAAAACTAATCAACAAACAAAACTTTCTAAAAAGCCTGGTTAGCTCGATCAGTGTTACAGCGCTGTGTTCGAGTCAGACATTACTAGTTCAAATGCCTCTGACCCCCAGCATTGAAACTACCCTCTCTCTCTCTCTCTCTCTCTCTCTCTCTCTCTCTCTCTCTCTCTCTCTCTCTCTCTCCATTTATTCTTGTTTCACAGTTTGACTTCTCTTTAAATTTCATCCATGCGTCAATCTTAATGGTAAACCAACTCATCCACATTTTTTAAAAATGTATTTTCGAAGATTTTTGTTTTCCAAAAGTTTGATTAAGTTTTAGTTGTTTGTCGTGCTTTGTTGCTAGTCCCTCACCGGGGGCAAGGGGCTGATGACCCCCCCCCCCCCCCCCCCCCCCCAATGTATTCGCTTATCTGTTACACTTGGAAATACAGATTATCAATCACTCTCTCTCTCTCTCTCTCTCTCTCTCTCTCTCTCTCTCTCTCTCTCTCTCTCTCTCCCTTTTGTTTTTTTTGATTAAGTCCGTGTTGTGTTAGATATAACACAGGCCCTTACCTTCACTCTACGCCCTGGGTGGTTACCCAGCCTGACATATCACATGTTACAGGCGTGGACGACGGATTTGAATGTAACTCACTCCAGTTCTTTTGCTGTGAGGCCAGATATTAAGTCCCTGAGTGGGGAGTGAAGTGCTAGTCCTGCGGCCACCCTTGGCTCTAGGACAAACCAATGACCGCACGATTACCTGTCAGGGTGAACCCAATCCTTGCCCTTTCTGTATATTATTCGAGTTGGACGTCACAGATGTAGGAAGAGCTAAGAACTTCCTGGTAGTTAATTTTGAAGTGGATGCTGAAAATTTTTTACCGTAAGGTCATCAGATTAGTTAACAGTGAAAATGTTGCACTACATTCTTCCTGGTCGTCGTTTTTTTGTCTGTAACTGACTCTTCTGGCCTTCCACAAGTGGATAGTCCATATCAGTCAATCTGTTTGTTAGTCCGGAATGCGCCCTTCGATCATTAAACTGATATGCAGATGAAGAAAATCTCAGGTACTGTACTGGACAGTTACTTAAAACATCCATCAGAAAATTCTATAGATTCTAACTATCCCCTTATATCATACAAAGTATAACCCATAACAAAAAAAAAGTGCGGGAAAGGTGACCCAAGCAGCTATGTATCAATGGCAAAACATGCATGCTGTAGCTAAAACATGGATGTCAGTGTATATCCCAACGTGTTGCACTTCTTACATGAAACAGAATGGCATGAATTGAATAGGAGAAAATAACGAAACAACACTGAGAAAAGGGAGATAACAGTTGGGAACTATGGGAGGATGAGACCCCACAAAAAAGGATTGGGGGAAAGGGGGGGGGGGGGGGGGGGGGGGGGGGGGGGGTAAGAGAAATAGAAAGTTGGGGGCTGCGTAAAGTCTCGCCACGAGCCCACTATGGAGATGCTGTCCATGTGTATGATGACCTAAAGGCACTGAAGTCTGGAACACCGACCAGTTTCACGAGGTGTTCAATGTTGATACGTGCCAACTTCTCTTGTGTAACATTACTCAAACACACACACACGCACGCACGCACTTCTTTCTGGGTAACACGTTCAAACAGATCGGTGGGTTTGCAATGGGTACAAAAACGTGTGTTCTACATGAGGTACATAGAAAATAAATTTCTGCATGGCCACTGGTCGGCCGACCTGTAGGGAACTTACGTTGACGTGTTTTGTGTAGAGATGGGGGGGAAGGATTAAGAGGTGCGGAGGAAAATAGTGACCGTTTTTTTATGAGGGGTGGGTAGGGGGGTCGTGTGGTTGGGGAAAGCGTTTTTAGCTCATAGTACACACTTATTGGTGAGGTATGCTTTGAAAGTGTTTTTTCACTCTTTCTCTCTCTCCCTTATCCCCCCCCCCCCCCCCCTCATCTTCCTTTCTTTTTTCTGGCTCTCTCTCTCTCTCTCTCCTTTTTATCTTTTTTTGTATCTTTCTCTTGGTTGCCCACCTTTCCGATTTTCCCTCGCGTTGCTCTGTCCACTTTTCTCCTCTTCCTTAACCCTTTGTACCTTTCTTGTGGCTGCCTTCTCTTGTATTGTTTTGCGTGTAGGCCTGTGTTGTTTTCTTCCTTTATGTCCCGTTCCTTGATCCTTTCTTTCTGTGTGTTGCCCCGTCTTTCACGTTTCTTGTGCAGTGCCGCTCTGTCCTCTTCTTCCTGAACCTTTTCTGCCTGTTGTTCTACCGCTCTTTCGTCCACTTTCCGTGTGTATGGCACTTTATTAATTTGTGCGGTTGTCTGCGTCAGCAATTTTTCAAAATCTGTACTCCTTACAACCGGGGCATACATCCTACCATGCAGGTGTTGTTTGCTCCGTCTCCTCTACCCCCCCCCCCCCCCAATCCACACCACCCCCCTCTCTCTCTCTCTCTCTCTCTCTCACACACACACACACACACACACAAGCGCGTACATGCACACTCAGTCACAGATACATTCCGTTGCATGCATAGAAGCACGTTCCTAGCGTGTGCTGGGATGATGTGTCACGAACGAGTGAGTCATAAGCGCCAATCGCTGGAGCGGCGACGTACCCAGTCAGGTGTGAACATCCCCCTTTTACATTCATTCTTGAATATGCTCATTTCCATTCAAGCCCAACACACACTCAAGGAAGAATGTTGTCAGTTCATTGCTGAAGTGAAGAGGATCTCTCTCTCTCTCTCTCTCTCTCGTTTCGTGAACACGAGAAACATGTGAAATTAAGTCTGAATAATATTTTGGTTTCGCTATATTTGCACATATAATATTTTAGGCCTAGAGGGAAACACGTTTTAAATTCGCTGTCGATGTACGCACGTGTTGTGTGTGTGTGTGTGTGTTCCTTCATCCTTGTCTCGTTGCCCTTTCTGTACCTCGCTTCCCTCCCCCATCCCTCATATCATCACATTTATATTGTTTATTACAGCGCTTTGTTCGTATGGACGTTTTCACATAATGTCCCGCTCCTTTCACTCCACATTGCCCCGCTCCCCCCTCCCCCCTTCCTCTTCTGCTGTTGAAAGGGGGATCTTTGCAGCTGTCTCCATATCAGCTACATCTGACAAGCTGGGGGTGATTTTCCCCCAAAGTGAGTTCTTCAGTCAGTCCCCCCCCCCCCCCCCCCCCCCCCCCCCCTCCTCTCACTTTTGGCGTGGGGTAACCTTGGCAGTTGATTGATCCTTCCTCCCCCCTTGCTTTCAACGTACACTTTAAGTTCCCTCTGTGTATGTATTCGTATCATCCACATTACTGTCACGTCACACACTAATACTTTGCCGTGAATTGCCTGTGATTGAAGAATCTGGCTTACCTTTTAACACGCCCCCCCCCCCCCCCCCCCCCCCCCCCCTTCTCGTTCTGCTCGTATTCTCTGTTTCCGAACTGTCCTCATCCCACCGCTACCCCAAATTCCCACCTCATTCTGTTATTTTGTTCTACGTTGCTATCTTAATTTACTGCTGAAACCATAAGGGGGTGGGGGGGGGGGTGTGTGTGTTGGCGTTTCCCTGTCCGTTATTTTTTACGTCTGAAAATACGTATTCGTCGAATATTCACTAGTTCGTTTTGTATATTGTCTTAGATGAGCGTTACTTTGCATCTCGGTTGTGTGTGTGTGTGTGTGTGTGTGTGTGTGTGTGTGTGTTTTTAAATATATTTTGGGTTGTTTTCAGAGAACTGCAGCTGTCCGTTAAGGTTGTAAAAGTTACTCAAAATGGTGTGGCAAAGGCCAGCTCAGCAAATGAGTCGTAGTCGTTCATTGAAATGGGCTGAGCCCAGGGACGTTCTGTAGAAGTCCTAAAAGTGGATCCACGTTTTGAGATCAATACCACCGGGTCATTCCTTGTTTTCTGTTTAAGATGTATGGAAAGGTATTGCTGTCTGCTCGCCAGACTGTAACCGTTTCAATGGCGTCCATGCACGCAAACTCCATATTGAGCGCAAAATTCAACAAAGAGCGGAAGACTGGCTAATCTGCATGATGTTTGCGTGAACTAGCAATAAGGGGCACTGGTCTCCCCCAGCCCACCAGCTCTCACTGGTTTCTGGGATAGGGCAGTTACCCAGTCTGGCGCCGGGTGTGGTCTTCACTACCTGACTACATTACTAGCTATATAATTAAGTAACTGTCCACATGACTTTCAATTAGTCATCAGATCATACTCACTGATTGTGGAACCTCCCGAAAAAAAGGGGCTGTTGTGACTGTCCCATTCCAAAATGCCTTTCGAAGGCTTGTCTACCCTGTGGACTGCTCCAGACTACTAATGACGAATAAAGTCTTCCGGTAAACTGATATTTTGGCTAAGTCTGTTTGGTTCGAGCTGTTGTCACTGATCTGCCCCATTGTTCATGGAGTTGACATGACACGGATACATCGTATCTGTTGTTGCCTGGGCTGTTAGCATGATTTGCCGTTTGATTCCAGTCTTGTGTTGTTCAATGGAAGCATTAATACATCGTCACATTGAGCTGAAAGTGGTACAGCCAATCTGTCTGCTTTGACGAGTGCACTCTTGAAATTGTATGTGTATGGGGGGGGGGGGGGGGGGGGGGGGGGGGGGGTAAGAAAATAATTACAGACTGTGATGTGATCTAAAAAAAGCCCTGAGCAGTGTCTAAATTAATTGGCTGTTGCGTGATGTGTGACATCTTGTGGTGACAGCAGACAACTGCAAAGCAATCTGCAAGCATGGTGAGAGTGTTTTCATTATTACATCATGAATATGCTGTAAAACATGTGAATATACAACATGTGATATGAGAGTATTCTGCAAGTAAGACAGATCTCTAATAAAAAAAGAAGAAGGAAAAAGATCAGGGTCCGTTTGACATCTCTGCTCTCTCAAACCACACCTTTCAAGTCTCTATTCCCACCCCCTCCTTCAAATCATGTTTTTACTTTCTGCTTTCAATTTTGAAACTTCAATCCGTCTTGAAAGCAAAAAAAATCAACGACAATGGAAAAAAATAATCCAGAGACAGTTTCAGCATGTAGCTTGACAGGCATTCATTGTAATGAGAAAGTCCCATAGGGCTCAGCGGCCAAGCCATTACTGGATTAGGTCTACCTGCTGCCACATTGGCATTATCTTGCTATAAATAGATTCAGGTAATCAATGTTTCTATCTACAGGTTCTCTATAACTGCCAGACTGAAGTGTGTGTGCTGAAAAGAACTTCAGTCTTTTCCCTCCAAATAAAACCCACCACCTATCACTGTGCTGGCCCAAGGTCAATCAATACTAATGAAAGTGCCATGGCTGAGGGAGGGGAAAGAGGTCATCTATATGAAAACAAGACCCTAGGCAAAAAGAAAAAGAAAAGAAAAGGTTGAAAATAATTTTTTCCCACCTGACTTCAGTACAAACCACAAACAATATATATGTGTGTGTGTGTGTGTGTGTGTGTGTGTGTGTGTGTGTGTGTGTGTGTGTGTGTGTGTGTGTGTCATGCATGTTCGAGTTTGTTTGTTTTTCAACGGCACTGGTCTGAGTACATTTTCATTCAGAACACAAGTATTTTCACACCATGAACTAAAGAGGTGGACAAGTGCAGTCAACACTTTACTTTAAAAAAAGCATCACACTCTATAAAAAAAAAATCTTGTGATAAGTGCAACATTTTAAAAACAGAATAGTACATTTTGAAAAAGAAGAGGGAAAGGGAACACAAATGTGCCATTAAAAAAATTACTTTTCAAACATACTTTTTTTTCATATAAAAGTGTATCTACAGAAAAAGATCTTAGTATCAATTGTGCATAGATTTTAAATATTTTAAAGATTTTAAATATGATCAAAGACAAAAAAAAACAAAACAAAACAAAAAAAACCCACTGACCAAATCTAAGACTTACTGAACATCACAGATGAATGTTTTCTATGTCTGGCAGCCAGTTTCCTTATCTCTCACTCTCTGTCAAAAGGGAAAACATTCAAATGAAGACTTCCCGTAAAAAATAACAAAACAAAACAAAAGTATACAAAATAAATTCTCATGTTCCTACACACACAGCAAGCAAAATTTTCAGATGAGTAACAAGCCGTCATGGTACAGCGGATAGTGTCACAGGCTGATTGCTGGCAGGTCCTGGCTTCGAGTCCCATCAGAGACACATATTGATGGGGATTTTCAGCCTCAGCCTACTCCACCCGGAGTACCTGAGTGAGTCAAGGGCCTAAAATGAGATGACTGGAATCACATCATCCAGTTTCATCCACTTAACAGATGCATCTCATACAGTAGTGCTGAAATTTCCTGATCCATACGGCATGTGTCTGTATCTCTCAGGCTTGTTGACACCTGCATATGTTATGAAAAGACTGATGTGTAACGCACAGACCACTCTTGTATACATAACCTGATACTGACTGCTCTCTATAGTTTGCCAGTGTTGACAGAAGACAAACTTATCTAGATGTGACAGTCGATGGAGGGGCTGAAAGACAGCCTTGGAGTACCACCACTGAGGGGGCATGAGAGATGGAACAGAACATTAAATCCAGGAATTTGAAGCTTAAAAAAAATATATACAGAAAAATGAACATTGGGAAGGCGATACAGATATCACACTACATAAGCAAAGGCGAGATTTAGCTATCATTGACGTCTGTGCAATACAACATCCCATGCAAATACATCAGCTATATCAGATTGCTAAATATTATGAAATAAAGGATATCACCAGCAAAACAAATCAATTCATGATCACAGCCACAAAGAGAACATAATCAAATAAACTTCATCTGATTAATTGACATGTACATGCATGCATCCACAAAGAGACTAACCCTCTCGAGTGTGAGATAGTTTTCATGATAGGATAGCTATACTACATTCTTACCCTAGTCACGCCAGGCATGTTTCTCATTCATGTTAGGAGAGCTATACTTCATTCTTACCCTAGTCACACCAGGCATGTTTCTCATTCATGTTAGGATAGCTATACTACATTCTTACCCTAGTCACACCAGGCATGTTTTTCATTAGTGTTAGGATAGATATACTACATTCTAACCCTAGTCACACCAGGAATGTCTCTCACTCAAAGTTCAAAAATAAGATTTTGTACGGATGTTTCCTCTTTCCCTCGTTTCACCCAGTTCGTGATTGTACCAGGAGAGTTCACAGGAAAACAGTAGGCAAATCAACTGGTCACATGACTCAAATATGGATGTCATTCCTGACTTCAGCAGTTCACTCCATGTGGTTTACTCAACAGACAATGAGGTGTTAAGATTGCCTTCATAAACTAAAGAGTACGAACTGTCACATAGAATCATTCTTGACACAGAATCTGAAGGTGCGACTATTTCTTAATTGATCTTGGTACATATAAGCAACAAAACAACAACAACAACAACAACAACAACAAAAATGCATGCCCACATGAGATTGTGGGTTGCAAAGCACATGATCTTTACTTTTGCTCTGATTGAATGATAATCATTGCTACATCAGTGTCTCACCTGAAAAGTTAAGCATGTTGAACTCCCATAACTGGGCAAGTATTTGCTCTTGGTCATAGTTGTTGGGTGTCCAACAACAAGAGCGAAAGCAAGCACTTTAGTGACCCAGTTGTCTAGTGTGACAAAGACGAATGACCATCACCAACTCCACACTTGAATACAAATAAAAAGCTGTCACTTTTTCCATGCCTCCTTTTATATGACCAAAATCTCTCTTAAATATGCCTGTCGCTTTGTTTCCACCCATGTAACAACTATCAACCCTAATGTGCTACCCTTCTCCCTACTTTTTCAAAAAATGAAATACAGTTAGTCATGGTGTCAATTTCTGAGATTCAATCTCCGTCAGAATTGATGGCAGACATTTTCCAAATGTAGGGTGTCACACACTAGCAATATCCAACAGAATTAGTTGATGTTTGAAACCAAATGACATGCTGATTCCCGTAAATATTATTCTTTGTTAAAAATTATGGAAAAAAAAAAACAAGGAACAAACAAACAACCCTCACAACCACACAAAATTATTAAAAACAGTGTTTTGGTATCACCTGACACACAGATGTAATGCTGATCATTCACTGATTATTTGGATTGAGAATGTATACATCAAAGTTTCAATTTTGTGTGTAAATAATCAAAAGTCACTACAGTAAAAAACAATACAATAGCACCAGTTATGGCACATTTAAAGCGACACTTTAGTAATATTCCTGAAATGGTTTGTCACAAAGTATATCTGGACTGCATTTAAAACAAAAATGAACTTTCAATGTTTTTTTTTAACAAACAAACAAAAAATAATACAAAGCATATAAATGGCATAGATATGCTACTGCTAGTATGTGTATGTTAACTGTTAATACATAAGTGTATGTGTATGCATGCATGTGTACATACATGTTCATTTGTTTGCATTCATGCGAAGGATTTGTATCTCTGGAGTATATGTGCAAGGTGTAGAGTGTGTGTGTGTGTGTGTGTGTGTGTGTGTGTGCGTGTGCGTGTGTGTGCGCGCGCGCATGTGTGTGTGTCGCGGTGTGTGTGCATGCACTCACTCGCATGTGAATTTTATGTGTGAAGTGTGTGTGTGCATTCTTGCATGCATGTGTGTACGTGTAGGCATGTACATGTATGTTTGAAATGTTATTTATGTGTATGTGATTTTTTTTTAACACCCATATTTTCATTACAATCAAGTTCATAATCATCCCTAATCATTTTTTTCAACATTCAAAAACACTCAGTTGATTTTCACTATTATGTAAAACACATTTAAACACAACAATCATTAAAAATTTTTTTTAAAAAAAGTAAAACCAAAAATATTTTCAGTGTAACATATCAAGCATTGTATACTGTGTACACACAATTTAGCATTGATATGTGATGCACTGCACACTGCCACAGTTTGACTCTTACTCTTCACAATAACAGTGAGGAAAAAAAAAAAATATGTATGTACAGAGATGATATACTTCACAAAAGATAACTCAGTACACACACTCACACACAAGTCCACAACAGAATGAAAATGAATATGGACAAAAAATGTGACCAAGACATTCAAAGGCACAAAATGAAACCAATTGTGGTGGGTGTAATCTATTTACATGCATTTCATATACCGTTTTAAAGTATGATTAATTGTTATCACAATCTTTTTCTGTAAATATCACAAGTTGCACAGTAAAAAGAAAATGGAAAAGGGAATCACGGGAGTCAGAAACATGGACATGGGGGAAGGAAGTTGTATGTATGTTGGGAATAACATTCTACTGATTGATTATCGATCCTTGGGAAGCCTAAAGACGTACTAAACAAAAGAAAATCTACAGACTGAATTTCATCACTAGATTTTTCTATCATTATCTTAATAATCAAAGACCAACTTACACATTTTTTGCTGGAAGGATCAGCTTTTCTGAAACATTTTTTGAAAAAGAGCTTTGTTCTTCAGAACCCTGTGCCAAAATATCATTGTGAGATGCTAGTCAAAAAGTGAAAATTGCATAAACGTCATCTGGTTTGGATGTTTAAAAATGTAAGCCTGCAATTTCAACCTTACATCTATCTAGTCAAACACAGACTGCTTTTAAATCAAAAGAAAAATTAATGCAGAGTATAATCGCCACAAATTAAAAAAAAAAAAAAAAAATCATATTCTGTGAGTGTGACAGAATCTGAAGTTACTGATGGGACAGGAAGTAAAACCAATATACACAATTTTAAATGACATTCCATTAGAAAATGGCTCAGTCATTGTTTTCTTCAGTTTTTTGCTCTTTATTCAGAAAGCCTCTATTTTTCTTTTAAAAGGGTCTTCCTTTATGCTCAATCAACGGATGTCACAATGCACTAGACATGTAACAGCAATTCACTCAGACTTTGCTGTATTCTTGAGTCCACTCTGTGCCTCCACCTACTGAACACAGGGTCTTTGGCACGCATTGATCTTCATAACAATGCCTGCTTTGTTTTTTTCATCATACCCAAATCATAACACCTGTACTGATAGTACACTCTTTTAAGCACAGCAGTGATTACAGAAAATTATGGCACAAACTGGTGGACATAGACCCCAGGTGAAAAGTCCAACCTCACGTGGAAAGTGCAACTCTGGTGAAAGGTGCAAATCCTGGTGAAAGGGGTAAACCCTTGCTGATCAGGGTATGAGTGAGGAGGGAGAAATGAGTGAGGTTCCAGGGGTTCCAGAACAACCCTAAGCCCATTCTGAAAAATTTAAACATATGAAAAAGTTTTAAAGGGCATATTTCAATGAAAAAAAAATCATCATAAAAACATGTCATCAGCAAATACTATACACCCCACCTCTGCCCAATTCCCCATCTCCCCTCCTCCTCCCCTACCCACCCGCCCCTCCCTTCCTTCCAAATCATTCATCAGCTTTCCAGTAAGAAAAGAGTACTTTTTGCACAGCAAGTAAGACTCATTTTTGCTGCTGTATCCCATTTGCCCCAACTTCAACAAATGTTTGGGCATTGTAGACTGTTTAAAACAAACCAAATGACCCCTCCCCATTCACCTCCCATCCCCATGACATGTCTTCCCCTTCCCAACCATTATTGGGGTAAATGATCTGCTCATGAAGACAATTACATCTTTTCATTTGTACTTTTTCACAAAAACCTGTTCTTAGTTTTCATCAAAAACTCTACCTCGAAGTAATGATTCGGACCTGGCCATCAGTTTTATGGGCAGTCTGCTTCAATTTTTTTCTTCTATGACAGATCTGTATAGAAAAAAAGATGTGCATCAAAGAGCAGGGTGATGTAGAATTGCACACTTGAACAAATATATACAAACACTGAGACGTGAGAATCTGTTAATCAGTGGTCAATTTACCTGCAGCCTTTAAAATAGCCAGTTACTGGACATAAAAGACAGGAGCCAGAGGCAACAAGCAACTCAGCCTGCAGGGAAGCAACATTTTGCTAATCTGTGCTCTTTGTTCATATAATTGACTCTAGATTTCTTCCCAACTCCACCACGGACCAAACTGTAGAATGCCTAATACTAGCTTTTTCAATTGTTCTGAATTAAATTGATGCATGCACCTACGTTAAAGCTCTTTTTGTGAGTAAGTTTAAACAGATGTTCAGCAGAAAACTGCAATTTTTCTCAGCTGAAACAACCCAACTAAACTGCAATACCACTGTTTAAAAGGTGGTTTCAGGATGAATCTATCAATGTGTAATATGTATAGGCCCATGTTCTAGACAAATAAATAATAAATCTGAAAAGAATCTATATAAACACACCTCTGCTGATGAGGCAAACCAGTCTAGTTGGTGTCAGTGAATGCATATGCAAGCTGCTGCCCGACAAAGAAAATGGACTTAAAACTCATTAAGTACCTTTGATCTGTGTGCTGGATCACGGAAATACAAACTGCATTATTTTGTTTATCTGTGTAAGGCTGCATTACTGGGGTGCCACAGGCCAGATAGTAAAAAGAACTGTCAAGCGTGCACAATTATATGGCACATGATTCAAACCTCCATTAAAGGATTTTTAAGTTGACACTAGGCCAAGTCAACACCTGCTCTCTCCAAGTATGATGAAGGCTGTATCACGTCAAAAATGGATTATTACATCATGTATAAGGCATCATTTACACAGTAGAACTATCATGACGTCAAGTTCATTCCTACACTGACAGTGCAATCTGACTGCTGATGTTTTAATCTGAGATACCATTTTGTCAAAGAACCTGGATACATTTTCAGTTTTAGTGGTGAAGTGCGTTTTGAGATTGACACCATGTGGTAAACAGACTCAAGCACAGACGGCATTCTATAAACATTTAGTAGTGACATGACCTAAGCAGGGCTAGGCCAACCAATGTGTTTGACTGTAAGTGAGCCTACACAGCTGAAGAAATGGCCTTGGGGGCCTTTGATGGAATCATACTTGGAGATTCTGCTGTGCAAATTGGCTATGATGCCCTGTGACTGTATTCAAGGAATTTCTGATGGCCTTGGGGGCCTGTGGTGAGTGTTATATTTTTTCATGAGAAAGGGATACTGATTACTATTGCTAATTCATAAACTTTATGTAGAAATAATAAGTTGAAGCCTGTTATTGGATGGAACCTTATTCGGAATTGGTAACTGAGACAAGAATGCATGTATATGTATTTGCTGTGATGAGATGAATGGTTCCTTCTGAACGGAGTGAGCTAACGTCTATCCTATGCGTAATTTTGCACACTTAATCCCCTTCTGACAACCATTAACCCTTTCAGTGCCATATGTATCATTTTGAATTTTGTTCCCTATATTTCAAGTTACATTTGGCTGCAGAAGGTCATGCTTGATTTTAAAAAAAAAATTCTATCAAGGAAACTATTTCAAGAAAGTAAATCTATTGCCAACCATCTTCAATTAATACAGCAAGTAGATTAGCAATAAAGTGACCCCAGCTTATATGTGCATTCTTGGCAAGCACCAATGCATTTTAGTGAATGCATAGGGAGTCAAGAACGCTCCTGTACAAGTGAAACTGAGAAGAAGTCTCTCAACATCCTTTACTCTTCTCCATGTCATCTAGCAGCTTATGTCTGGCCCCTCAAACTTTCAAGTGCTCTTTAAACAAAATGAAGTCTTTCAGGGATAACGGAGTCCAAGAGCTTCCACACTTTTGCTGAACTTTTGTCCTACAGTTCCACACGCACGAAAGTGGTCTCGGATGCATTTCCTGCTGGCCTCTTTCAAAGAACGAGGCTGGGAAAAAAGCAAATGCGGAGAGGTCAGTATCCAGCAAGAGATCATTATGGCAAGTCGCTCCAGCATACCACAGCAAATTCCCCATCTGGTGCCGTTGTGTGAATACAGCGAATGCAAGAGGAGACACACACGGGACAGAATGATATCGCAAGCAATGATTGTCTGGATCTGCATTCTGAGCCAAAAAGTATCTCACTGCTCGCATGTTCATTTTCTGTATAGCCCTTGTCAACGGAAACTTCAGATCATTGTCCCTGAGATGGATATCAGCACCAGCTTCCACCAGGAGCTGAACACAGTCCACAGAGTTGGCGATGAACTCTGACCTTTCCTGGTAGTAGCTGAAGCAGTGGTGAAGAGCGCACATCCCAGATTCATCCTGCAGGTTAAGGTTGCTGCCCGTTTGAATGAGCTGACTGACTATGACAGTGTTGGTCATGCTTGCGCCAGCATCAGTGGGGTGATGCCGCTAGGCACAGCCCTCACGTCTGGACTGGCACCGTAAGACAACAGCACCTTGATGATGTCTGGCTGTCTGTTCTTCACCGCAATGTGTAGTGTACTCTGTCCGTCATCTGGTTGAAAAGAAAACAAGAACTAAATTAAAACAACTCACATACAATACACATAGACACTCACAACAGACTGAACAGTTCAGTGCCGGTCAAAAATAAAGTCTTGTTCTTTTGCTCATAGTGTTGATGAAGAGAAAATGACAATGTGAGCACACATATATAATGATACCTGGAAGAACTTCCCAGTGATTCCAATGTTGAACTGTGATGCAGTCTAAATAAACCCTCCTTTCATAATACTGTTCATGAGCAGGATTTCACCTCACATACAAATGGAGGTACCAGTATATCACACACAGGAAAAGTGTGAAATGATGGGAACATGTGTGGAAAAAACAATCAAAGAGGTGAAACTTAAAAAAAAAAAAAATTTGCAGTTAAACCAAGGGATTAGACCATATCAGCTGGTTCTGGTGAAGATTGACTGACATCACAGAATCAGCTTGGCAATCATAATCATCATTATCATCATCAGTCCCTTAACCCAAGGGTTCTTGCTGTACCTCTTTGGTTAAGCAGTGAGAACTGAAATGCGTTTCCCTTGAACAACTGTTTCACTTTTTCTTTTCTTCACTACCAATAAAGAACTAAGAGCTTGATCACCTATCAAATCTTGATCTGTGATCACCACAATATATCAAACATTACGCCAAATGTTGCTTTTTTCCCCTACTTAACATTGCACAAATGATGTGGGGTTTTATTCCATTCTTCTTAAGATGAAATCTATAAAAATGATGCCTGGTGGTGTAAAGCCTGCCAACAGTGGCTGGTCCTACCACCTCACTGTAAGAGTCAGAGTAAACAGATCTAGTATACAGTATTCAAAGGATGTACAACCTTATAATATTTAGAATGCCTGTGCCTGTTTCAGTGTGATCAAATTTAGCACTCCAGCACCCCCGTAGGGATACCGGGGGGTCTTTTGTACAAATAGTTTCCCCCTCCTTCTGGACATTCTGTGCTAGTAACGTCCCCTTTTCTTTTTGCTCTCAGTAACTCTGTCTCCTCCTATGCTGTACTGTCGTCTACTGTCCTTTCTGTCTACCATATCTTTTATCTATCTTTTTCCACAACCTCTTCCCACAAATGTCTGCACTCAACGAAGTTGGAGTGAACTGACTATACTCTCGAGAATAGTGTGAGTATCCCAACAGGGTAAAACGAGTTCACACGCTACCAGATACTGGAACGCTGAAGAAGAAGAAGAAGAAGCACTCCAACCTCTCTCTCCTATATATACTACAATCCTACTGTCCTGTTAGAACCTTTCCCTCTTCTGCTGGCTTGTAGCTCCTGGCTTTTCCAAACTATAGAGTAAAACACAGCGACACTGCTCTCCTCCTCTCCTTGCTTCTAGACGTTGGAACTTTATGCCACATGAATTTAGGCACTCAAATTCTTCTATGCATGCTCATGCACGCATGCATGCGAGCATGTTTGCATTGGCTTAAGGCTGTGTCAGAACAATTGCCTAGAACACCAAGAATACATTAAAATGTTATGCTCTGCATAGTTATGCGGGGATTGTCTTCAGTCGTGACAAGTTCCTAGCACAGCATTATCAGTCTCCGTAATCCCTCAAAGTCGGAGTGTGGCTGCCCACGTGGCGAGATAATCAAAAACGGTCACACACGTAATGTTCTCATCCCTAACTGATGCATTTGTACTATACTGTTCAAGTACTTTCAGCTGTTCAGATATCCCCTGGAGTCTTTTAGCCAGGGTAAGACAACAACAACAACATGCGAGCATGTGTGCATGTTTTTGTGAATTTTGTGTGTGTGTGTGTGTGTGTGTGTGTGTGTGTGTGTGTGTGTGTGTGTGTGTGTGTGTGTGTGTGTGTGTGCATACATGCATGCATGTGTGCATACATGCATGCGTGTGTGTGTGTGTGCTGTCTGTGCTGTGTCTGTGTTTGTGTGCGTATTCGCACGCGCACACATCTGTGTGATTGTATGGTGGGGGGGTGGGGCAATGGTAAGTGAAGCGAACAGAGTGACAAATAATGGTGAAACTCCTTCAAGCTATTCTAGGATTTACGCTATGTAAGAACTCATCTTACTATTATAAAGATATTGTTAAAAGTTACCTTTTTTTTTTTATTACATAGAATACTCAAAGTTCCATAAAAGTATGTGAGCATGCCTGAAGCCTGAATTTTGCAGAGGTGAATACATAGTCAGAAAAAAAAAAAAAAAAATCATTAACATGCAGGTGCCTCGTACATTAGTTCATAAACTGTAAATGTTTAAGAAATCATCAATCACAACAACAAAATCATGCACAGATTTCCGACTTCATATACTTTTTTTTTTTTTTTTTTTCTGTGAAGGGAAAGGAGAGGGAGAGGTTTATCTCCTGCGCTCTCTTTTCATTCTGTTCCAAGACAACAGACAATATTATTCTCTCTGCTTTTAAAAATAGATAAATAAATTTGATAAATATCTGCATGCAAATAATTCAACAACATCACAGACAACATCAATATTTGAAGGTCAATGGCCAAGTGCTTATGATGTGTTCAAAGTATTTCATACAGAAGAAAGGCAATAACAGATGATGTTTTACAATCTATAAACCGCATGATGGTAAAAAAAAACAAACAAAAAAAAAATGATGGAAATGACCAAAAGTAATCAACAGAATGAATAAAAATAAAGGTACACAACTACTACAAAAAGATGACATATATCCTCAATCAAATATATCTAAAGTGTTTTTTTTTTGTGTGTGTGTGTGTGTGTGTGTGTGTGTGTGTGTGTGTGTGTGTGTGTGTGTGTGTGTGTGTGTGTGTGTGAGTGAGTGAGTGAGTGAGAGAGAGAGAGAGAGAGAGAGAGAGAGAGAGAGAGAGAGATGGAGATAGAGACACAGACTGAGAAAACAGACTAGACAGACAGCTTTTGCTCTGACAGTTTCATTTGTGTTGCCTTTTTGAGCAATAGGAAAAGTTACTGAGACTTCCTCTGTTGATCCCCTGTGAAGGAGGCCATCCAACACATTCTCAGCACCAAGTAAAGGTGTCCGAATACCCATTTTCTAATGAATGTCAATAAGTAACTTTTTCCGCAATCATGAATAATATTCAGTAGTTCATCTTCAGTAGTTCATCTTTTTCTCTTGAAATTAATCTGTTTGCAATTTACTCATTCTGCAATATTTTCTAGCTTTTTCTTCCCACAACATTTTCCAGTATCAACCAGATCAGCGAGTTATGGTACTGATACTAAGGTAATTTTGAGCGACATTCTACCTGTTTCAGAGGCACACCCATTAGGTTGATGAAACTTACAGTGCTGGTTAAGGCAATGTTGAGCAACACATAAAATATTTCAGAGATGCATCCATTAAGTGGATGAAACTTGACCACGTGATTTTAGTCTTCAAATTTGAGCCAATAGCACTCTCAGCAACTCTGACGTGGAGCTGGCCAAGTAAACTAAGGACCCCACAAATTCTTGTCTCAGATGGGGCTTAAACTTGCAACCTCCAAGTCTGAAAGCATCCGTGCTAACCACTGCACTATGGCCGAGATTGGTCACACAAACACACACACCTTTGTCTAATCATCCTTCTACCATTCTCCCGCCACACTGATAGTTACCTGTCTTTGTGCAATGTCAGCCCCATGGTTCAGCAGGAGACAGGCCGCCTTAATGCTGCCTGTTCTGCACGCTTTGTGCAGAGCTGTGTCCAGAAACATCAGACATTTGGTGTCCACTGGCATGCCATTCTGAAGATACTGTGCCAGAGTTTTGTGTATCGTCTGACTGGGCGGCAATGAGATACCTGAGGATTTCCTTGTCCCCAAATGCCCCATTTTCAGCCTCAGGACTGCTGCCCGAGGAGCTGCTGTTTTGTGCTGCTCGCTTGTTTTTCTTCTTGTTCTGTTTCTTGCCGGTGCAGTCTGCCATGCTGTGTCAACTTTCATATGCAATGTACGATGCCGTGTGGTGGGTTATAGTGCATCAAGTCATAATCATCTGCACTGTTGTTTACCTGCTGAAAACCCTTTTCCCTTTTTATTCAAAGTATCTGAAACAGAGAGAGGAAAGCATAGGCATTATTTCCAAGAACTATTTCAGGGTAATCAGAATGTGCAAGCACCCATCCAATTCCTTCCAACTTGCTTGTTTGCATCACTAAAAAGACTCTCAATTCCACACAATTTTTTTTTTCCGCAAACAGGATATCATTCCTTAGTAATGTTCTGTCTTCTCAGCACATAACAAGCAGGTGTTTCTCTTTCTCTCTCTCTGAGACTCTCTCTCTCTCACATTTTTTTTTTGCTATGTTGTTTTATATGCCCAGTGGGTCAGGTAAACACAGCGCAGGCTTCAAAGGGTGGTGCAGGATTGCTCCCAGCTGGTTAAAAGTTCATTCGGCAGTTATGAACAATACTTTTCTGGGTCTTACCCACACCTTCGGTTTTTTTTTTTTCTCCTGTCTCTGTCTGTCTCTCTTATAAAAAAATCATTTTCTTTAGGCTGTGTATTGTTTTATATGCCCAGTGGGACCATTCCTACACCAGTCATTCCAGCAGCACTGTTCACAGCCGCACACTGTCAAACCCCCCACACCAGCAGTCCACAGAGAGTAATCAGTATCAGATGGTATCATGGTCATGAAACAACCTACCAGAGGAGACTCTGCACTGCAGCCAGTCTCTTTGGTAGTGTTTAGTAATGCCTGTTCTGATCCAATATACATAGGACATTACCTTAGAACTACAGATGACAATCAGTGCTTCATCGAAAACCAGCATGAGCAGGCATTCATTCTCCTGTGGATGGCACAACAACACCCATCCAACCATAGTCCTCATGATGGTGCTGTTACCAACAACTTTTGATATGAAAACATGACACATCCTGACCTTTTAGGTCTTCTTCAGGCAAGATAAACAACACTCAGGACAAATAAACTGAAGAATGAGCAACCACTTATCTCATCAAATTCGGCACAAGACGGCCCTTGAATGAAAACAAGGCCGTTGGGAAGGAGACAATGCGAGTTAAAATAGTAGTGATGATGGTAGGGAAATTAAGAAGAAGGTCATAACGGAAGGAATGAATGAAGGATCACAGATTTGGAGACATTCTTTTTCTTCAAAATTATTTACGAGGATGTGGATATTGCAGAATATCATCTTCATTAGCCTTACTCTCATTAATGATTACTGAAAGAAAAAAAAAAGTTCTTTGTTTTTAAGGAGCTCTGTTTAGATACATGGACTGTAACTGTACACTGTCCTTTTACTATATATATCCTGACATTAGTTAGCCTCAAGCAAAAACAGACACATGCAGAGTTGGTCAGGAAAGCTGAGCAACACCCTTACAGATCCATCCATTCGTGGACAAAAACTAAGTTGTAAACTGAGTGCTTCCGTCTTCCCATTTGCGCACACACATACACACACACACACACACACACACACACCTCACCCTCGCATGAATACACACACACACACACGGGGGTAAAAAGGTAGTTATAGGTTGATGTATCATTATTGTTCACTTCAATATCATTAGACTTTGCATTCAGCAGACTACAGAGTCATGGAGCATTTAGTGAATAATTGATACTTCAGATAGGATGCCTACATTACTTACATTTCCTGACAAGTGACATATATTCACACTTATTCACATACAGGCTTACTTTCTCAAAAAGATCCTACGTGATAACCCAATGATTTGTTTTCATGAACCGACAGCCAGCTTCAGTTTTTGTGCCTTTACTACAGGCCTACTGTGCATGGAACCAATGGGCTGAATAGGCATCAACATT
>JADBJO010001250.1:237103-274603 GCA_016801955.1 Conus betulinus | reverse complement strand
CCCACTTCCATGAAGGCAAACTCGAGAGTCATGAAAAGATACTGACGTTTGATACCAGTGTGTGTGTGCATGTGTGTGTGTGTGTATGTGTGTGTGAAGGCAAACTGTGAGTGTGTGTTTGTGTGTGTGTGTGTGTGTGTGTGAGAGAGAGAGAGAGAGAGAGAGAGAGAGAGAGAGAGAGAGAGAGAGCTTCTTCTTCTCCGATATTCCCGAAAGGACCTTGTATGATTAGGTGAATCAAAATTAAAGTCTAAACTGACACTGAAACATTTCACATGCCTTCTTTGTACAGAATTTCAGAGTGATTTACTATCATGGCACACCTATTTGACAGGTCTCTACACACGAGGAAGTAACCCATTGAAGAGCATGTCATCATTTTGACTATGTTGGAGTTTGCGTATTCCATCACGTTTAGCGTTTTCAGCCTACTGGATCGTTTTACCCTCATGGTTTACAATGTAGCCCTATCCCTATAGTGCTGACATTTGATGACTGAATGAACAGGCCTGTGACTATGCCGTCACAGAGAGAGTGCGTGTGTGTATGTGTGTCTGCTCTGTCAGGGCAAACGAACTGTGGGACATGTCCTGATGTCATGGAAAGCAACGCAAACCCAGGGAAGGTACGCATGGAGACACAGCCAAATATTGAGATCACACATGCGCTTAGCACTGCCAGAGGAAACATCAGAAATCCAGCATGATGCTCTATTTGGCAGGGGGCCACAAATCATGGTCTGGAACAGCTGTGACATCAAGAGCATCGAATCGTAGTTCATTCAATGGCCTGGATGTGTGAGAATGCACAGCAGATCTTCCAGAATGGGAAAGATCATCAGGAAGAGAGGCATGAGACTTGATATTGGACCCAGGTATACAATAATTGATTCTCATTTGACTCATTGTACCGTAAGAAAACAGAGTGGAGCATGGTCACTTCTACAAGATTGAGAAGTATGCCAGCTTACCTAAGAGCTTGAGGGAATCGGGCTTCCATGCCAAAGTCATCGCCACAGAGGCTGGAGCAAGGGAAGCTTTAAGCTCATCAGTCTGTGATCTCATGGGATTTCTGTTAAGAAGAGGGCCAGAACCCTGAAGGCAATGGCAGAGGCAGCCGAAAAGACTTTCAGTTGGATCTGGTCGAGAAGGAACAAAAGTGAACTTTCATACAGCTTAATTTTCCCAGCTTGGAACAGGTGTCCCATACCAATGTGGGTCATGGAAGGTAGATCCATATAAAAATGCCGTGAGACGTTCACCCATCCAGAGGTTGCTGGTTTGAATCCTGGTATTCCCATGGGAAACAAAATCTGGAAGCAGAAAGGAATCCTAGAGTCATGATCTGAATGCGATCCGGCCCCCACAAAGTGTAAGGAGTTCAGAGCCAAAATCTTGCTTGACTGGAAATAGGGGTGGGGGGGTGGGGATAGAAGGGAGAGGGGGGGGAGGGGGGGGGGGGGGGGGAGAGGAGACGGTTTCTTCTCTTAAGACCTCCTGCTGTCAAACTATCCCTACAGTTTCTACCAGCTATTCTCCCTTTCCTGTGGCAGCAGTATGTATGAATTACTTCATGATGCTTTCAACTTAGAAATACGTGGGTTTCTGTACATACTGCCCTGACAAAACCACAGTCATCTATGTCACCTAAATGTTTTCACATCATACATACACCAACACAAACAAATAAAATGACCTAGCAAATGTGCTATGCATGATGAAAGCTTTAGGTCTGTATCATAATCTGATTAATACAGCAATGGCTGGTAGGTCTACGATCTCCTCTGAGCATCCCTCTGTCATCCGTACATTTAAGCTTACATGTGAATGAAAGACAAAAAAAAAATCATTTATTGCGTCTTGTGTGGACCAAGTTAAATCAATGAAATTGACAAACTGGTACTGTATGCAGGAATATTTATCGCATGTAACGAATGACTGAATCAGATTTTCAAACATACAAAACGAAACAGATGTTAAACCTGTATCATTTGTGCTACTGCTGTTTCATTGTCTTTTTTTTTCCTACACCTGTCAGAGTAATTTAATGGCTGGTTTCCAGGTGCAGTGAAACAGATGACCCAGGATTTGTGTGAAGCTTTGGAAAGGAGCAAAGATGGCCTGATTAGTGAGGAGAAGGATCCACATGAAATTCAGATTTTTACTCACAACCCCCCCTTTTACCGAGAAATTTGGTAAGCATGCATCAAGGATTATCTAAACTGTACTAACTATAATGTAAAGACGCAATTTAGGTTCAAGGAAAAAGGATTTGCTTGGAATCATGGTTACATTTACCACACACACACACACACACACACCACCAAGACCCCCAAAATGCAATCCACACAAAATATTATACTTTTACCCACAGTCTTCATTTTCATTCAAAAACTCCAGAAGCATTAAATTCTTTTCAAGATCTGTAACACTACGAATCTGGAGCTCTGAAGAAAAAAACAACAAATACTGTAACTTGCAAACAGCATTGCTTGCAAATGCAATCCACACAAAATACTACTCTTTTACCCACAGCCTTCATTTTCATTCAAAAATTCCAGAAGCATTAACTTCTTTTAAGATCTGTAACATTACGAATTTGGAGCTCTGAAGAAAAAAAAAAAAAAAATACTGTAACTTGCAAACAGCATTGTTTGCAAAGGCACCAGGACATGATGGAGGGGGGGGGGGGGGGGGGGGGGGGGGGGGGGGGGGGGGGGGGGGGGGAACCAACCAACCAATTTAGCAAAAACACTGGGAAATGGCAATACATCGAGGAGAAAAGGGGTTGGGGGCAGTGAGGTGAAGAGTGGGGAGAGGAGGTACAAATATGAATAAAGTGTAGGGAAGGACGATCCATAGCTTACTTTCAGTTTCCCTGGGGTGAAAAGGACATAAACACTGTAAGCCAAAGTGGCTTGCATCTAAATCCAGCCAGAGAACAGAAGACTTTTCATGAAAAGACTGATCTGCGTGTCTTCAGCTCACTTTGATGCAAGGTAAGACTTTATCTGCGGCTTTAGTGTGGCTTCACTTGCATGACTCATCATCAATATGGTCCCACCTTCCTTTATTTGGAAAAATACACTGACAGATATTTGTTCTATTATCCATTAACATATTCATGTCTGCTCGCCCGGCAGAAACTGTACTGAATAGTTTGATCTTTATAGAATAATGTAATGTTTGCATTGAAATATTATTTAACATCAGTTATCGATGTATGAAAGAGTAATTGTGACTCATACTACATTAAAAAAAAAACATCTATTGTGTAATATTGAAATACTGCTGAAAATGTTAATCATGAATGTACATGCTTGACCATTTTGCTAGATCTTTTTGCAGAGAATGACTGGAAAGATCATATCAATATGTCTTGATTTGCTGTGTATGGTTGTGATCATGCTTTTAACTGCTGAGAGTACAATGCCATTGTTAAAGCTTTACATGGATACATAAAATCAGAACAGGGTTATTACACAGAATTGTTTTACGGGATACGTCAATCAGTAGCACATGTGAGATTGAAAAAAAAAAGGGAAAAAAAAAAAGGAGAGTTGGTGGGAAGGTGCAAGTCGGGGGTGGGATGGAGGGTAGGGAAGCATGTCCAATATTGAATTTTATAAGATGGTTTCAGCTGTTGGTCGTGGGATGAAAAAAGCCGAGGTCCATGTTCTCAGTGATGAAGATGGATGCCGGTTCATTACGCAAGTGGCTCGCAGTCTCAGTCGGCAGGTACTTGCCAGAGGAATATCTGCTTCTGATATATCTTCTGCCTTCATCTCGGATACTATATATGGTAAGCGAGGCAGACTGTTTGTGTACTATGCATGTATGGTGTAAGCGTTCAAAATAGTCTGTGGTATTTATCATGATCAAACATTATAACAACCAAGAGGGCTAGTATATATTCAGCCAGAAAAACTGATGATTTTAGGAAAAGATTATGGCAAACTATTGGTCTTTCAATAAAAACTCTTTAGAAATACTTAAACAATACTTTGCAAGAACACTCACACACTGTAAACCAGTATCATTACATACTGTCAAGCTTTCAGACAGCTGAGCTTCTTCAAGGTTGGTTGGTTGTGTCGTACCCTGGCTAAAAGACTCCAGGGATCATCCCTTTAAAGGGAAGAAATTTTTATCAGAAAGCAATCCAATATGTATACCCAAAAGAAAAAAGTTTCTGGAAAAAACCTGTAAAAGCAAGCAATTGTTTATCAGAAGGCAATCTGGTTCAGACTATGACAAAAAAATTGGAAAAAAGTCTTTAAAGAGGGAGGTGGAATTAAAAAGGTAAAAGAAATTAAAAAAAAAAAACAATTTCCTGGACTAATACGAAGTCTAGCAGAAGTGCAGATAACAATTTCACAGCAAACCTGATGCAAGTGTTTTGATCCAGAAATGCATCCATCCCCAAGTGCCAGTGCCATTCGAGTTTTATCAGTTGCACTCACACGGTGACATAATTACATATTCTCTGTATGTATTCTAGATGTGTAAATAACTATCACAGGACAAACTGACCCATGCATTTTCATCCAGAAACGTCCGTTCTCAATTGCCAACATCACCAAGTTTTGCTAGTTTGCATCCACACTATAATTACATGTTCTATGTATGTATGCATTCACACTATAATTACGTGTTCTATGTATGAATGCATCCACACTATAATTACATGTTCTATGTACGAATGCATCCACACTGTAATTACTGTTCCGTGTATGAATGCATCCACACTGTAATTACATGTTCCGTGTATGAATGCATCCACACTGTAATGACATGTTCCGTGTATGAATGCATCCACACTGTAATGACATGTTCCTTGTATGAATGCACACACCATTACGTGTTCTATGTATGAATGCATCCACACTATAATTACATGTTCTGTGTATGAATGTTCTTGGTTTCAGAGATCTACTCATTTCCAAATCCCGACCTTGTACTGACATTTGGGTCGCCACCCAGTCTGATGGGTTACCTACCATGGCAGACGCGCCAGGTGGAAATCATGTATGTTCACTATACCTGACAATTAGTTCCTGGACTCCGTCTTTAAAGCCAGGCAAACATTCCACCAAATCAGCAGAGATGCTAGAATCTAATTTTTTTTTTTTTTTTAGTTATCCTTATTCCACCGTTGTAAAAAGAGAGGGGAAGTTACAAGAGAAAGTTTGTTGAGATGTCTGCATGTTTTAAACAGCAAACTTCTTTAGAGGAAGGATTTGTGCCACACACAGGATATAGCTATGTAGTGTCACCTCTCTGGCTCTCTCTCTCTCTCACACACACAAAAGACGGTCAACTTACCTTAGACATCCAGTCATGGATGTGACTCTGAAAGTGGCGGAACTGGAGAGGCCGCTGGATGACTAAAGTATCTGAATCACGACTATTTGAACACCAGATGAATTGGTTAGAAATACTCTCTGAATCCTTTACACATGTATCACGGACATTTGGCCCCAACAAACTCCGGTCTAGAGACAAGTGTGTTATCAACTTGAATGGGATATCTGGAACCACATACAGAATGACAAGAGAGAGTGCATGTGTGTGTGTGTGAGAGAGAGAGCGAGGGAGAGAGAGAGAGAGAGAGAGTGTGTGTGTGTGTGTGTGTGTGTGTGTGTGTGTGTGTGTGAGTGAGAGAGAGAGAGTGTGTGTGTGTGTGCGTATGTGTGTGTGTGTGTGTGTGTGTGCACATGTGTGTGTGAGTGCAAGTGAACACTTTAAACATCAAGTGATTGATTAACATCTTGATTCTTCTTGTGATCTCCATTATGTTGCAGATGCCTTCCGACTCATAAAGGCCTGTGCTATGAACATTTCTTCTCTTCCTTACAAATCTACCAGGGTACCTACCAGGGTTCCTACATACTTCCAGTCCTGAATAAGATGGACACTCCAAGGATCTCATATACACATCATAAGCACTAGCACAGGACAAACTACCATCTCTTCAAGACTAGCATAAGCCGTAAGTCACTATGGCACACACATAGTGTATAAAAAAACCATTTTTTTCTGTTTTCTTTCCTTTAGAATTTAGAATAAACCTCAACTCTACAATCATTCTCTCTGTCTTCTGAGCTCTGGCCAGTCTCTTCATAATCAAGTGAACAGTTTTTCACACTGGTGTTTTCAAGCTAACGCAAGGACCAAGTTTCAAAGCACAGAACTTTCAAATTAATCCAAGGACTTCACAACACCACCAACTATCAAGACAAATCCCAAAAGGTATAAGCCCTAAGCACTTTTCTGTCAAATAAAAGTTATAAACCTAAACACTGTCAAGTCAAACTCCTAATTATAAACCTGACAAAACCGTTTGAAAAACAAAAAGCTCCAAATTATAAACCCTAAGCACGATCCAATCAAATGCCCATAGTCATAAGCACTGAGCTCTCTCCAGTCAAATTCTCAAATTATAAGCACTAAGCACTTGCCAGGAATCCCCTTAAGTTACAAGCGCAGACATAAACAATAGACTTTTTTTTTTTTTTTTCAAATTTTCCATCAACATATACAGTAGACTTTGCGAAGGCCTTCCGGCTTGGTTCTCTCCTTCCACCATCTTGAAAGTGCCAGCTGCTGCATAGCTGGCATCGGCTACAGCCTTGCTTACACTTGGCGCTGAGCTTGTTGAACACAACAGACATCTGGTTAGTAAACACATCTGTGTGTATATGTGTGCAAGTGTGTGTGTGTGTGTGTGTGTGCGTGCGCGTGTGCGCACACACATGCTTAGGCATGTGAATGTGTTGCAGTAAGCATAAATATGTGTGTGTGTTAAGTGTGTGCATGTACGGTACCTGTAATGTAGCTGTGTGCTTCAAGGATGTGTCATTTCATGACGTGTGTGTGTGTGTGTGTGTGCAGTGTGTGCTACACTTCAGTGTGTGTGTATATTGTGTGTGTGTGCTACACTTCAGCGTGTGTGTGTGTGCGTTTGTGTGTGTGTTGTTTCTTATGATATGTGAAGATCCCCATGTGTATGTATGAATATACTGGTTGCATTCTCTCAATCTGTATGAATCTCTCTCTCTCTCTACTTTGTGGCTGCTGGCTTTCCTTTTGTCCATCGGTCAGGCAAAATAAGTATATGTTACAATAAATCGCAACCCAACAAAACTGGATGGGTGCTTTGCGTCGCCTCATGATGTTAACAAAATATGACATGGAGTGCTGTCTACCTGTCCGTCAACCTGTTACATATGTGTGCACACACAAACACGCGCACACACACACAAAACGTAAAGCACACACACACACACACAACACAAATGCATGCACACGCATACACACACATACTCTGAACATGCAGCACACACATGCACTACGCATGCAGCACACACACACATGCACACAAGTGCAGCACACACACGCACATTCATACATACACACACACATGGACGCACAGACACAAACACATGACCATGTGCGGGCTCTCACACTCGTGCATGCACACACACATACATCCACATATATGCATCCATACACATAAGCACACATCTGCATCCCCTTCCCTCTCACCGTACACCACTAACTATGCAGAGGGGAATACAGAGAGAAAAAGATGCATACAGACAGCTAAATCAGAGTCAGAGACAGGAAGAGTGAGGCTTGGTTTTGTCTCTTCATCTGTATATGCATGACAGGCTGACAAGAAGAAGAAAATGATAAATAAAAAAAAAACAGCTGGTCACAATAAACACTGGCATGTACTATTTACTCTGCGCCACACTGTGTTGCGGGCAGCTGCTGGCCCTTTTCACATGGCAGCGGAGAGGAACATACTCAACTCTCCCCAAGCGGCGTGTGAGGTCTAATGTATGTCTGTGGTTACATGCCTAAAACACGTTCATGAAAATTCAAGCCCTAAGCACTTTCCAGTCGTATGCTCAAAATTATAAGCCCTAAGCACTATGCAGTCAAATCCCTCAGGAGTTATAAACCCTAGGCACTTTCCAGTCAATTGCCCCAAATTATGAGCCCCCCCCCCCCCCCCAAAAAAACCCTAAAGTTAAAAACTATGCACTCTCCACCACAGTTATAAGCTGTATTCGTTCTTACTTGAATTCGCAAAGTTACAAGCACTATGCACTTTATAGAGAAACCCTAAAGTTTTAAGCCATATGCTGACCAATCAGCAAGGGAAGGAGGACAGCAGCCCCAACTGGAGAAGAAGTTTCCTTGAAGAAATCAAAAACATCATCAAGAAGAAGCTAAAAAGAAGATGGCTTGAGCAGCACCCAGGCTTGAACAAGAGGGATGCATACTACCTGCTGCCCAGATCAGACCATGTGAGCATTGTGTCACTGAGTCCAGGGCAATCCAGACCGAGACATCACATGTTCACAGAATTTCTTATTGGCAAGTCTTCGAGTTGCCCATGTGGTATAGCCCTATGACAGCAGAACACTTCTGCAGGACTGTCCCACACATCAAAAGCTAAGAGCAGAAACCTGGCCTGCCAACACACTGACCAGGAAAAGCTCTATGGATCACTGGAGGGCCTCCACCATACAGCAGCCTTAGTCAGTGGTTTCGGGATTCCTGTCTGAGTGTATGAAGAAGAAATAAGCAATATTTACCTTCTCGTCAATTCCCCTTAAGCTCCATGCACTCTCGAGACAAATCTGCAAAGTTATAAATGCTATGCGCACTCTTGTCAACATACCAGTTTGCGCTGCGAACTACAAACACCCAAAATTATAAATCCCAAGCTCTCTTCAGTCAAACCCCCCAAATCACACACCACATGCACTCTCCAAACCCTACAGTTATAAGGCCTGTGTTCTCTCTAAATCCCCAAAATTAAAAGCTGTGTGCACACTCCAGTTAGATCTCCAAGACTAAACCCTATGTACTCACCTGTCAAAGCCCTTACGTTATTACCTCAATGTCTTTCCACTCAAATCCCTTCTAACAAAACATATGTACACTCCAATCCTCCACTGTCAAATCTCCAAGTTAAAATCCTTAGCACTCTCCCATTAGATCCCTAGTTATAAACTAGAAGCACTCTCTAGGTCAATCCTCACTTATTATAACCTATGCATACTCCAGTCAAATGCTCAGTTATTAACGCTAAACACTCCAACCAAGTCCAAAAGTACAAATCACATTAAATGGTAATATCTCAACAGAAATAACTTAATGCTTGTTACAATATTTGCATACGACAGGCATTTAACATGAGTTTGAACACTGAATAAAACAATAATTGTAGCTAATCCATTTTTGTTGTTGCCAGTTTTTGTAAAATTGAAAAAACATTGCTGAACATGTCAATCGCAGATTTATGGCCATCACCATTCAGTGACATCTTTGTGCTGGGGATGGCTGGAAGAGTTTCATCATCATTCATTAATCCATCAAGTTCGATTACGCTAACGCCTGCAATGGCAGAGAAAATACAAATGTTAAACTTTACCTCCCTCTCCCACCCAGCGACCCTTACACATGTAAGCTCACACACATGGACAAAATGAGTACGGGTGATAACCCTCCCCCAGTTTGTTTACACATGCTAATCGGCAGGAAAAGGAAGACAATGCCATTCATATCAACTGTGAATATATTGCATAATACTTAACATCTTATCAGAGCGTATGAGAATATCGAACCTTTTCATGCAATGGTGTAGAAAATATCTGTATGGATGCACAGAACAGCTGACATTGAATAGCTGTGTTTATTTGTCAGCAAAGTGCTGATTTCTAATACATGATTATATCATCAATTGAATTTCTGTGCAAGCGCAGCATGATAATCAATTAACAAAGGAACACAACATATGACAACAGATCTTTATTCTTTACACTTGTGCAACTTCCACCACTTCACTCACCATTTACACCTGTAGTATTCTGACAGATTGAACCACAACTGTGCTGCCAACATTTTCCATTGGTTAAAAAGAAATCTTGTTCTGTCAAATGA
Organism: Conus betulinus; assembly: GCA_016801955.1. Taxonomy (NCBI): domain Eukaryota; kingdom Metazoa; phylum Mollusca; class Gastropoda; order Neogastropoda; family Conidae; genus Conus; species Conus betulinus. The sequence goes on along the minus strand of JADBJO010001250.1, from coordinate 264,644 downwards.
TTTTGTGCATATGAAAATGACTGATTTGAACACTCAATCACATGTACCAACAAACAAAGAGAAAAACTAACAGCTAAGTTCCACTGTACATACATACACAAAAACTTTATGACCGCAAAACTTCGACATTTCAGTCTGCTCTTTGATCTCTGAACCCAAATCAAAAGCACTCCGCCTGACATCTGTTACTTGTTTCTTCACTTGATGAAACTTTTGCTTTGAGTGTCAGAGTACTTTCTAACCACAGATGGAGTTTATGTATCCATTGATATATTTCACGTGTACCATTATCCACTGCAAATCTTTTTCATTCATGCTACTCACTGATGATAATGTATTAGCTTTCCAACCAGCTTCTTTGATATGGCTTATCTTTTTGCTCTGTTTTTATGCAGTCCTTGTTTTCCAAACATTTTTAGCAATATGCTCTTATTTTTGATGTTTACACATTCATTCAGCCATTAAATGTGTCAGCCATTACACACACACACACAAAAAAGTCAATAAAAATAAAGATGGAACTTCAAACAGAACAGCAAGCCGGATGTACAAAGTTATGTTTTTTTTTTTTGTGACAGTTTCAAAATAGCTTATGGGAGAAAAAAAGGTTCTGAAAAGAAAAAAATGACTGTTTGGCAAGGAACTGTCATAATGCCAAAAAAGCAAGATCTGTTCCTGAGAAATTTGTTTTTCAAATTTGCCAGTGATGAAGAGAAAGGTATGACATGTATGAAGAGGAGACTTTCTTTTGATTTTTGAGCAGTCGGGAAAGGTTATTTTTTGCTTCTGAGCCCACTCCACCTCCCATCCCTTGATTTCTGAGCAGTACGGGAAGGTTGCTTTAAATATTTTGTTACTCAAACTCCCATCAAGAAAGGATCTCATAGGTTGTGGCAAATATTTTGTTAAACTTCATGAAAAGGTGAATTTCATGAAAAGAAGATGTAATCCTAGTTTTCTTCAAGACATTTTTCAATCAGTTGCTCTGTTTTTGGTGTCATCCCAATACTGCACGAGATCACCCATTTCCATATTATCATAAGACTGCTGTAAAAGAGAATTCTTTTCCCCCCATAAGAATTAACTCAGGTCATCCGACTAAACATCATACACATCAACAAAAAACAAAAAAAAAAAAAAAAAGTGCAACTCAAAAACTGCAAACTGAAAAGAGAAATTGGCTGACAAATGCTTTTTTCCCCCTCGGCAGAAACCACCATCACAAGAGTCACTCAACTCATTGAAGTCACTTAGCAGAACGAGAATCGGAGCCAGTCTTCATGTATAGAGTTCGGTCATACGGAGTTCTGCCTCTCTTTATTATCGATTCTTTATGGTTTGACTTCATTTTCTCTTTTTTTTGCCCCCCCCCCCCCCCCCCCCCCCCCCCCCCCCCCCCCCCCCCCCCCCCCCTTAAATCCAACACACTTAATTTTGTGCTGATGATGCTAGTGAAGGAATTTGTTCCTCTTAGTATGTTTCTATGAATTAAAAAAAAAGTAGTGCATACTAATGCTGGAGCTAACAGCAACTTAATGACTAGCACTGTTTGATTTTTTTTTTATGGGAGTATTCTGTTCAGAAAGAAACAATAATCATTTAAGTATTTATGGCTGCTAGTTAGCCTTTTTGACTGACTTTTTTCTGCAGTAGTCTATCCTCAATTTTACGAGCTCTCCAGTTCCTTTGATTTTTTTAATTTTCAATATCTTATAAAAAAAAAAAAAAAACCCGAACCCACACGAAAAAAAAACAAACAAACAAAGAGGAACCAACACTTTTATTCAGTCCCCTTTACTATTTTTTTTTTTTACACAAAAACATTTATGTGGTCTCTTTTAATGGATTTACAACAAAAAAAAAAAAATCGAATGATAAAAAAGCACTGTGTTATCTAAGACTTTTTTTCCCTTTAACATGCAATGGTTTTGGACTTTGGCAAAATAAGTGTAAAAGTAGTCATGCCTTATTCGGACAGAGGTAGTGTTGCTATCTGGAACAGCCCTGATGTGGCCCTTTGCGGTCGCTGGGCTATAAGCAACATTATCTTACCTGCTATCTGGAAATGAATGTTAACTTTCCACTTCACAGTATTCACTTGTGAACACTTACTGTTGAATCTGACTGACATGCCATATTCCTAAAGAAATAACCAAGGGAACATTGCAACTGCAGTGGGGAGGAGTGCAAGGTGTGATGGAAGGTGGGGGAGGGGGGGGGGGGGGGCGGGAACCAGCAGGCAGTACTCTAGAGCACCTGTTACACATCACAAAAATAACAGATCTGCTGCTTTCAAATATATTTTATTTAGTTTGAACCAAGCGTTTGTATTAATGGATGGAAAAAAAATCAGGGAGTGAATTTGATGTTCTGAAAACTTCCAGCAGCAAAAAAAAAAAAGAGAGAGAGAGAAAAAAAAAAAAAAAAATAAAAGGAAGTCAGCTGAAAAAAAAAAAGGCAATCAGCTGGGAAAAAAAAGAGGAAATGGGTTGAAATGAGGACAACTGACATGCCTGATTTTTTTTTTTTTCTACAAACCGAAATGATTTGTTCTAGACTGTATTTCTACATATCAGAATTCCACCCCTTCTCCTCCCAGTAATACTCTGCATCTATCAGTAACATAAATAAACTAGAAAGCAATCAAGAGAGCACAGGCGTCTGTCTTACCAATTTCACATCAGGGGAAGTAACAGCAGCAGGTGAAGACTGAAAAAGTAACTTCCAATGTGTGTGGGCCTTTTTCCCCCCCCAACTATGATGCTGAAAATTCATATGAAGAGTTTTCTATTCATTTTTCCTTTCTTTCTTTTTTTCAAACAGAATATAGAAAATATGAATTTCAGAGTAAATATCACATAAGAATTGAACATTTCATGCAAATATTTATTACTTCATAGATAGGTATCCATTTGTCAATGGCACCTTCCCGGTGCTTATGTTCAGTAAAAAAAAAATTGTGGTGATCTCACTGAAAGGATCATCCTACACCCCGCCCACTGATCCCCATGAAAATCTAATAGTTTCTGCCATGGTCCACACAAGTTCAGTTAAAAACTGATTGACTTTCATGAAATCCAACAACACTCATAAAAATTAAACAAAGCAAATATAAACCCACAGCATACATTCATGAATGAAAATAAACGGTTAAAACTGTAAGACACATGTATGGGTACATGGCTATTCTATGTACATGACCTACCCTAAAACAGATATTCACAAACTGAATCAATAAACTATGTCCAGAACACACATGCACGCAATCCAAAGTTCAATATTTCTAGACTCTTTTATTGTTTTTGCACTGCATTTTCTTTTTCAAGGATCTCAGTTTCAGCTGATGTAAACTCTGTTCTGATGAAGCTTGTATGCTGATTACCCTTTATATGTATGTAGTACGTCTTGGTCCAGTGTCAACTGCTATGCTGGATTTCACACATACAAACTTCACTCTTACCAGTTCACTCCCTTGATTTTCAAATATCTACATTTGATGCCCTTGATTTTTTTCAAATATCTACATTTGATGCCCTCATAATACCTTGCTTAGGGCTGTGTGAGGCCAATTGACGGTACCCTGAACACTAACGCTACATCAAAAATGTTGTTATGCTCTGCACAGTTATGCGGGGATTGTCTTCAGTTGTGACAAGCTCCTAGCATGACATTATCAGTCTCCAAAATCCCCCGAAGTCGGAGTGTGGCTGCCCATGAGGCAGGGTAATTAAAAACGGTCACACACCTAATGTTCTCATCCCCAGCTGATGCATCTGTACCATAGTGTTCAAGTACTAGGCTGCTTGGATGATCCCTGGAGTCTTTTAGCCAGGGTACGACAACAACAACAACAACAACAACAACGATGCCCTCATAATCTTCCCAAAATTAAAGTTTCAGCAATAACAAACATTTTCTGAGGCCAGATTCTGATTTCTTTACAGTCTGAAAATCTAGCGACATTTACCTACATTTTGTTATATAATTTGATATATTTTCATGCATAATCTGTACTTCACGATCACTCCACTGCTACAAATATTTTCTGTTTATAACTCCACACCAGAATGTACGAACTGGTATGAGTTAAAGCCAAGTCACACAGCAGTGTTTCCAGGTGAAAGGCACACTCCAGTCAAGCACAATTTTCAAAATAATGACACTAAGAAACAGTTTTGTTGATGGTATTATGTCACACATAGTAGCACTGCACTGGCAACTGGTGCACCACAAAATCAACTATCTAGTTTTCGCTGTGTGTGTTTTTTTTGGCACCCCATCAGGTCAAGGTGTCTTGGAATACACTGATCCAAAATACAGCCTTTATCCCGTGAATATGTTTAGCGCTTAAAAAAGCAATAAATCAACAAGGCTGTCCTAATGTCACACTGAAACACCCATCTGTAGGACTGTTACAGTCGGATTTTAGCTCTCTATAATGGTAGGTACACTAAACCTGATGGGAAAATTGCCTTAGAAATGATGAAATAATGAGCGCTTAAAGACAGTGGCTGACTTTCACCCTAATGTCACTTTGTGTGAAAAACCTTGAAGGGTAAAGCAGTGCAGGCAACAAAACGTGACAACACACAAGTACCATTGCAGGCGGCGGAATTCAACCATGCTATTAGTCACTTTACAAGGTTCTAGCTTCATATCGGTAATTTCTTTGCTGATGCTGAAAAAATCGTTTTGAAACAACAGTCCAGCTGAAAATCTGTTTGCCAACAACAGTGACTCTAAGAACAGTTTGGAAGCCGTGATGATTGGCTTTTCAGCCTGAAGGACAAACTAACATGGGAATCACTAGCAAAGAAGAAATCTTTGTATGAAAAAGGTGATGTGACACACCTTCAAGTGGGTGTGACATGCCCCAGATTTGTTCTTGTCTGTTCCCCTAGTACAGACTATGTAATTCTGTACCAGTATATGGATAATTCTCTTTTCTATTGTGTTTTTCAAATGTTTGGTTTGGTTAGTTTCATGCTTGTGTTTCTTTTTTGGATCAACTGACATAAGCATCTGAAATGAACAAATCCGAACAGATGATGACCATTGTTTTCCACAAGAATAAATTACAATATGTTGCAATCTGTTTCCTTGATTTAAAGAAAACAATGATGAGCAAGAAACACTCCACCGCAAAATGAAAAAATCAAAAGACTTCCTTCCCACCCCCTACATCCCAAGTTTATGTCTTCCACAAAGAACCGATTGAAGCGACAGAGCCCAAACACCCTCAAAAAGGTTCCAGAGAAGAACCTTAATCTGCATCTCACAGCTTCCAATCAACCAGTGAGATGCCGCAGGACTGGGAGGACTGGCAGGCAGACATCCCACCTATCACTTTTAATATCCTAGGCCTAACAGCTAAAGCACATCACACAGCAGAGGAACTCAAGTTCCAGACCATCGGAACTCTCAACACCTCTTACTCATCTTCCACTTAGGCTAGAGCACACACAGACGGGTCAGCAGATGAGGCTGAGAAAACATGGACGTGGAGTTTTCATCAAGTTCCCGGACAGCAGATCTTTCAGAAAGTCTGTGGCCACAGGCACATATTCCACAAACTACCGAGCTGAAGCTTGTGCCCTACTCCTTGCTCCCCAGACCCTTAACAAGGAAAACACGTTCCCACAACCAAAGTCTTGCTGAATCCATCTTGAAGGCCTCCAGACACAAGGAGCGGAGCAGATAGTCAGAACCATCCGAGAGAAAACTCAGTTTCCCCAAACAGAACTGCTGAAGTCCTGCAGTGGATCCCTTCACACAGGGTGGTATAGGATGGAATGAGGAAGTAGACCGTCCGTCCAAGATCAGCAGCAGGCAGAAACAGTCACGGCGCCCGATGTCTACAGTGAAGCAAAAACCATCGCGAGGAACAACTTCAAACGAGAGTGTGGTGCCAAAGCTTCGACACTGGGACTGAAGAAGACCATCCACCAGCTCATCACAGCAGCTCAAATTACTATCTTCAGATCAGGCTGCGAACAGGTCACTGCCAGCTCCTCTCCCATTTCTCACGTCTCAAACTCTCTCATACTGACCAGTACCTGTGGTACAGGCTCCCAAACCCCCACCACATCTTACAGTCCTGCCCGTCCTTTCAAGCCTTGAGCTGTCCAGACATGGCCCAGTCCAGTTGAGGTCCAGGCAAAGCTGTGTGGACCATCCGGCTGGCTGCGGACTGCTGACTTTGCCCTACTCACCAGACTGAGGAACTAGCATGGACAGGAACGCGAAAGAAAGAAAGAAAGAATTGGAAACGCTTGTCTAGTTCTCATATTCTGTTTGATGTTCGACCCAGACACTGGAACTCTACCAGCTCTGACATTCACTGGCTCATGATGTATAAGCCGCATCCTTTGCCATATTAGAATTACGTTGTAAAATGAACGCATGCACAGAACAGCTTCGCAACCTGTTTTTCTAATAAAGTATGTCAGATGGGAAACAGGATACACTGTGTTGCTTACTTCCGAAAATGAAACATTTCGTTGACACCCTGGTGACACTGGCTTATGAGAAGCTGCTGACAAAAGCACTTCATACTTCATTATTCTAGAGAACAAAACACTTCAGCAAATGTGTAATAACATATCATACGATAGGATGTCCAAATGTTACAGTACATCTTTTGCGTATAATCATTTGGTGACATTTTCATTAAACATGTTCACATTAGTGCTGCCTTTGTGTCAACAGTCAACATAACAAATGACAGATATAGAAAAACCATAAAGCGCAAACATATCACATACACACATATGTGCACCCCTACTCACATTTAATCACTTACATAGATGAACTGCCCAAAACTCTCTACAATACAAATTTTTTGTATACTGACTGCAGATTTTTAAACAATTTGAGACACTGACAATGAAAGTTTTTTGGTTTTTTTTTTGAGAAAAAGATCCCATTCGAAGAAAAATTGTTTAGCAATCCCAAATGTGAAAAACTATAAGCCGTCACAAGTGAACAAGGAGTGTGAAGGTGGATTCCTTTCTTCGATTCGATTCTACGACTCTAGTGCACCAACCTTGGGCTATTCAGACTTCAACACACCACAATTCATCCCTGAACTTCAACAGATTCAAGATTCACACAATTCTATCAATAAAAGTCTCTGGTGCATCAATCTTGGACTATTGAGATTTCCAAATATCATGATTTATTCCTCAACTTTCACTGATTCAGGGTTCACTCCATTCTATCCATTAAAAAAAAAATCTCTGTCTCTAGCCCACTGATGCTGGCCTTACAAGATTTCCGTCATACCCATGATTTATTCCTCAGCTTTCAGGGTTCATATGATTCTCTCAACAAAAACGTCAAGGACTTTTCATGACCTTATACTGGTTTTCAAGGATCGTAACATAACACTGATATAAGCTGCCAGAACCTAAACATGAAACAGTACACATGATGAACATATCACAAGCCACTCTACAGAGTTAGAGAACTTCAAGAAACCAGTCAGATGAATCATTGACACAAATACATGACATCTTCTGGATTGCTGTCCTGTGAGCTTATCTTTCATGACTTGGGTATTTTTCTTGCTTCTTTGTTTTTGTGAAGAGAGAACCATGCACACAGATGTGACAATCAGCGTCAAGGACTCCAGCACCTCCATACAAAAGTCTGGTTTTCATGAATTTTCAGGCCTCCACTTACATACTTCAGATCTCAAGGACTCCCATGCCACTGAAATAGGGGCTTCAAGACCATGCAAACCCTATACTATGAACGACATCTGCAAAATGTCTACTCACAAAATGATTCTACGCTTCATCTATGACATCCAAACTCAAAAGTGTTGCGCACAGACCAGTGTCGTAACATGCATACACACCCACAGAAGTAATTAAAAAAAAGATGTAATGAAGTAATGACAAGAGACACAACACAGACTATCCAGAACTATGCTGCCAGTACTGCGTAGAATAAAACTTGCCGTAGATCCACATTTGAATGACCTGATCTTAACTTCACCTAATAAACATCACTCACTACAGATCAGTGTGCTTGTAACTAGTATGCAATACTACAATACTACAAGAGATGCCTTCCCCTAAAGCCCTCTGAACAAAGACATCCCCCTCCCCCTCCAAGCTCTCTCCCCTCCACCACTTAAAGAACCATTTTTCTGGGACATAGTGGTCTTTATTTACACTAAATCTTTCTCCATATAAAACTCTCTCCTTTTAAAAAACCAGCATTCCCAATGAATACGAAATTTTGATGGTCGACATGACCCTTTGACTACAATTTCTAAGGATCATTTTCTAGTTTGAGAGGGTCAGAGTCTACACATTTCAGTGGGGGAGGTGAGGGATAGGGGTTGGGGTTAATCTTCCAATTTTGGTAAAAGCCTGGGAGAGTGGTGAATCTCCCAGGTTTTAGAGGGAATGGGGGTGGTGGTGGTGGTGGTGGTGGTCTCATCCACGTTTAGAAAAAGAGGGGGCTGGAATGTGGGGGTGGGGGGGGGGGGGAGGGGGATCTCATAAATTCTTATTAAGAGAAGGATGGGGGATCCACACAATGGTGCTGTTTTAATATATCGTCAGCAGTAGGTTCAGTAACCAAAGCAGATGTAAGCGAGATTTTATTAACTGTTTCATCTCTTGCAGTCTCTTTCAACCATGTTTTTGCTTTTAGGAGCCATTGCAGGGGGTACACTCTGGCACAAGACTGCGTACGGCAGAGAAGGAAAACATATCTAGCTTGTTTCTCTTGTGTTGTCTGCTGTTTTACTGCAATGTGCTATGATTAACAGGACAGCACAATCGATTTGAAAAATAGTATGCATCACAATCATGCATGGTGATATTTTATGTATCACAGTTGAATTGTGCTAGATTTTCACCCATCTATGGACATCTGGGAACGTTTGAAAGACTTACTCTTCTGATCTGTTTTTTTCTTTCAATACATTTACCTCTTCATAAAGACTGCATCCCTTTAAAGACTTGCTTCACTCGAAGTTCTTTTCGTTTTTGTCTGTACTAATTCTACTTCAAAGTAGAGTGTATACTGAATTTCAATGGGGAAATTGGAACCACATTTTCTAGTTTAGTCCATATATAATGGATGTCTAAGAGTGTTAATCAGGAAATCTGAGCAACTCTCAGAGATGCATCAATCATCACTAAATTAAACTGCAGTTGTCTGTATCTTCTACACCTGGTTGGAATTGGGATACATTAACAATTGAAGAGGAATACAACCTTTTCAAATAATCATAGACTTGAATGAAATCCCACATCCTCATCTTCAACATCCTCACAGATTGTCATTCAGAAGAAGTAAAGTTTTGTGATCCCTCATGCCCTGCTCCCATTCCCATGGTGACTTCAGTTCCAATTCCCTCTTCATGCCCCGTCCCATGGTGACTTCAGTTCGAATTCCCTCTTCATGTCCTGCTCCCATGGTGACTTCAGTTCCAATTCCCTCTTCATGCCCTGCTCCCCATGGTGACTTCAGTTCCAATTCCCTCTTCATGCCCTGCTCCCATGGTGACTTCAGTTCCAATTCCCTCAACCCATGGTGACTTCACATCATAAACAACATCCGCAAGTTCATGGGAACGGTGGTACGATGGATCAGATGGCGCCATCCAGAAGAAGAGACATTCAAACAATGGCTCCACAACTAAGCATTACTGGGCAATTTTCAGGTGACGTGACTGCTGGCAGAAATAGAAACTAACTTAAAAGTAAAAGTAAAATTACTATGCAGCTGAATGAAAGTAAGTAAGAAACAAAAGTACAAAACAAGCGCAGTTGTGTGCAGCTGTCATGTACTTTGTTTCCTTTGTTCGGCAGCACTGTGATTTTTCTTTAAGTTTTTCAAGCATTTACAGTCATCATTAGGGGGCTTTGAAGGTGCCACTGATGTCTTGTCTAAAGCTGGATCAGAAGATGTATCACTGAACACTACTTAAATGACTGGCTCATAATGAAGTCATACTGCTTCTTCCCTGTAACTACCTGTACTGAGGAATGGGTATGCATGGGAACGCCACAGTGAGGGGCAGGGAATAATTCTGTGAGAGAGGGCAACAAAGACGAGACAGCCACTCACACAAAAAATTTCCTGCTGAATACCTGACACATCTCAATTCATCCTGAACCAGGATTTCCGGCCAAACAGAAATCACGTAACATCAAACCTATCAACAGATTATTGTAAATCGTACCTAAGCCTAGTTACTTAAGGCTGTTCTCTAAAACACCTGCGTAACAGCTGTTGAACAAAACTCTATGCCAATATACTGCCAGTCACTGGGAAACCACATAAACGAAATTTACAAACTGATCCTTCATAAATCAACCTGCAGTTCACTTCAGGTGATGCCCTTTTCAAAGCACCTGTGTAACAGCTGTTGGATGGATCCGCTTTTGTACTAGGACAGATTCTATCAACTGATATGAATCATTCTCTCCACTTCCAAAGCGTACACTCTGAAAGCATCTGTGAACTGTATCAACTGTAGCGCGGCAGTCGTGTTGCATTTAGTGACATTGATTCCTCTCTCAAATGGTTCCTTTCACGAGACATTGTGAAAGCTCTATATCGTACAGGTCTTAAAGCTGTTGTTTTGGTCTATTATCTGTGACAAACTGTTAATGCTGTGTACATCGCTTGCACATTTTTTTGAAGAAAATTTCAGGAGTCTGTTTTCTCCTGGGCCGAATTATTGTTATACTAAATCATGAAAGAACTCGTAGCATGCTTCCCTGCCATGCAGTTTGCCAGAATGGAACACCTTAGCATCATCTATATCACTTTCATCCTCACTGAACATCATGAAAGAAAAACAATAACACAATAAAAAAAAAAAAAAAAAAAAAGAGAAAAACAATGTGACTGTTTAAACCCTGCTTTTGTAGAGACCTCCATTTCAATTTACTCTCAACATCTATACCCACGGTGAATTCATGTCACAGTTGTTAGCATCAGCAAGTTCATATTCATACTGGTAGTCTGAGATCTGAGTAGCAGTGTAGAAAGTTCATTAAGCTGGGAAAAAACAGGAAAAAAACCAACCAACCAACCAACAAACCACTGTTTTTGTAATGTGGTTCACATATTGTACACCATTTGAAAGACAAATGATTGTACTGCAAGTCATGTTAATGTTTGTGATCAGGTATACTGACAAAATATTGAAAAATATATCTAGTTGCAAAGTGAAACAACTGCAGGTGGAAATCTAAACAAATCTTAAATAAATGTCAGCGAACCGCCCAGAGAAACGTGGACAAACGAGTCACAAGACAACACACAACGCGTTTCGACCTCTTAGGTCTTCCTCTGGTGAAACAAAGACGGACAAAATAACGAAAATGCACTTAGCTTTGATCGCTTCAGATTGCTTCTGAGTTCAGCGCAAGGAAGGCATTGAAGATGGTTCGACACTTTCCTTGCGCTGAACTCAGAAGCAATCTGAAGCGATCAAAGCTAAGTGCATTTTCGTTATTTTGTCCGTCTTTGTTTCACCTGAGGAAGACCTAAGAGGTCGAAACGTGTTGTGTTGTCTTGTGACTCGTTTGTCCACGTTTCTCTGGGCGGTTCGCTGACATTTATTTAAGATTTACTGAAAAATATATAAGGATATAGACTTGCATGTAAGTTCAGACAGTAATAAATAAAAGAAAAAAAAAACTTCCTTGTTTTGTTGTCCATCTACCAATTCAGAATATGAAATTCAAACACTGCACCTCACATGCTGGGAGAGTTCAGCACGTCTGATCATCAACTGATTGATACAGTACACTGGGGACTGGTTGGGCTCTATTATTGGCACTGAGATCCTCATAATGTGGTCAATTATCTGGGGTTAGATTTCCAAGTTAAAATCATTGAAATTCATGTCTGCTGTCTGAACCAAGCAGTAACTTGATCACTTCCCCATGCATGGGAAGAGAGCCCACTGGCACATGGACATCTGTGACAAGAGCTTGAAGCATTTAACATTTTGTGTCAATCACGAGCAGACTGCCACCCATTTATCAGCACCTATAGTCAATTTACATCTGGAATCGGATCCTCAGTCTCATTCGTCAAATTCATCTTCACTGTCAACATCAAACAGTAATTTGATTAGTTTTATATGTGACTGTCATTCACATCAGACTGAAGCCATATTTTTGGTTTCAAGCCAATTAAAAGGAGGGAAAATCTTCACTGCTGATTTCAGTCTGTATTCCTGCATACGACTGGCCCGTTCACCCCACAAACCAAGCATCAACTGTCCAGTTATATTGGGCACACATGACATAACATTCTTGCTGGACAGATCTAGGCACTGCCTAGCACTTTACTGGAGACTGTCCTGGACCAGTCCAGGCTTAGTGCTACTGGGGTTAACTGTCATTGGATGGACAAGATAACACCCTCTGGAAGAGAAGCTTGGTCACCGTGGCTCTGCAAGCAATGACCGTGGTCACTACAGGGCTTCGTCGACGGTGTCCTGCATATTTTAGATCCACAAGCATCACTGAACACTACTGAAGTGACTTGGTAGCAGTGCGGCGTCTCCTCTGGCAAGGTGCCTCATGATGACCTGTGTTGACTATTATCCTTAGGCTGAAGAAGAGAGAAAAGAGAGGAAAAAAGGAAAAACAAAAAAGAAGAAGAAAAAGAAAAGAAAAAGAAAAAAAAAAAAAGTCTTGTCGAGTTAGCTTTTTTGCTGTTGAGAAATATGGTATGCATTCTCCTGGATATGCTGCCAACATTTTCTTTTTTTTTTTTTTTTTTTTTTTTTTTGCTGTCCCAACTTCTGTGCCACCTCAGAGGCGGTGCACCCACGCCGCTCATTCCAACACCCCGACCACAGCCACAGCCCGGCTGGTCCCACCGCAGCCCCGGCATCGGCAATCCACAGGGAGCAGTCAGTGTCAAGTCGTCAAGAGGCAACCCTCCGGAGGAGACACTGCACTGCTGCCGAGTCACTTCGGTGGTGTTCAGTGGTGCCTGTTCTGATCTAACATACGCAGGACGCCACCTACTAAGCCCCCTACTGACGACAATAATTGCTTAGTCGCGGAGCCGGCGTGAGTGAGCTCTCCCCCCGGAGGGTGCCACGACGTCTGTCCAACGACAGCCCCCATGGACCCCGCCGATACCGGTGACCCCGACGAAACCAAACCAAGGCCACAGACGTGAGAGAAGACATCGAAACTGAGGCCACCATGGCAGCAGGGCATGAAGGGCCACAGAATTTGAGACTTTTTTTTTTTTTTTTAATGCTGATCGATGAGAATGAGGATGATGAAGATGATGCTACGGATTTCCATTTCGGTCTGAGACTACATGACAGGGCTGTACTCTACGCTTCCTTTCATAATATATCCCGGCGTCAACCAGGCCCGAGAGATACAGGCACCTGCAGTGTTGGTCAGGAAATTTGAGCAACACTCTCAGAAACGCATCCATTAAGTGGATGAAACTCGACTGTGTGGTCCCAGTCTTCCCAACTGAGTCCGCAGCAAACTCAACTCTGGGTAGGAGCCGGTCGGGGCAGAAAAACCCACATGACTCTGATGGGATTCGAACCCACGACCTCCCAGCCGGGAGTCTGCGACGCTAACCACTTCGCCACGGCGGCTGGTCTGCCAACATTTTCTTTTTAATGTTTTTTGTCAGCATGTACATCGGTTTTCTTGTGCAACATAAACTGTTCTGCTGAAATCCAAAAGGATCAATCCCCTCTGTTGTGGGACTCCCTATACATGGACCGAACTCAAATCTGGTTGTGCAGGTAAACTTGGTTTACACCTGCTGTGGTGCCTGAAACACCACAATCCAGGCCACATTTATGGTCCAGAGAACGGGGAAAAAAAAAACTTGGCTTGGTCTGGTGACCCAACATGGACTTCCCACACTCTTCACAGTGCAGCAATCCTTCCTTCAACTTTGGGATGTGGGTGATGACAGTGAAAACAATTTCAATGGACTATGTTTGAAAATCCTTGAGGAAGATAAAAACTGCAGTTTCTCGTCACTGCAATTTGATCAAACCACATCTAACATAAAAAAAAAAACACACATGTGCATGGATCTCAGTGTGTGACTGCGACTGAAGTCTAATGAAATGTGAATATTTCACACTGATTGCTTATTAAACAGTACTTAAGTCTAATGAAATGTGAATATTTCATGTTGAATGCTTAATTAAGCAATACTAAAGTCTAATGAATGTGAATATTTCATGTTGATTGTTTAATTAAGCAATACTCAAGTCTAATGAAATGTGAATATTTCATGTTGATTGCTTGATTAAGCAATACTCAAGTCTAATGAAATGTGAATATTTCACACTGATTAATTAAGCAATACTCAATTCTAATGAAATGTGAATATTTCATGTTGATTGCTTAATTAAGCAATACTTAAGTAATGAAATGTGAATATTTCATGTTGACTGCTTGATTAAGCAATACTCAAGTCTAATGAAATGTGAATATTTCACATTGATTGTTTAATTAAGCAATACTCAAGTCTAATGAAATGTGAATATTTCATGTTGATTGCTTAATTAAGCAATACTGAAGTCTAATGAAATGTGAATATGTTCACTTTGACTGCTTGATTAAGCAATGCTCAAAAGCACTTTGTTCAATTATCATGAATCTATCCAGGCATCAATTACTGATCGAAATTGACAAATTATGAGAGGAACACTTTACAGAATGTATAAAAGAAAAAGTTCCAACATATGAACTGATATGAAATTGACCCTAACTATATCAACTTAAAAGTGAAAAAAAAAGCCCCACTGAATTTTTAGATTGCTGCCTTTCCATCACTCATGTAGTTCAGACAACCTGATGAAACTTTCAACTTTATGCTAGACTCACATCACAAACCACTATATTACATAAACATTAAAACATATTCTCTGCTTACAGAAAGAGGCACCCCACCCAAACCCCCCTTCGCAACACCTAACCACCCTAAACGCTCTTTTTTTTTTTTTTTTTTTTTTAAACAGAAAACTTAACCACCTTCCTGTAACTGAAAACAAACAAGACATACGATTCAAAGTGTCAAAGTTTCAATATTAAGATTCTCACTCCTCTGGTCATCTCTCTTTTTTTTTTTTTCTTTTTTCATTTCCATTTCTTTTCCCCAGCTAACCAAGATCCATGATTGCACAAATTCATCCCAGTGCACAACATCAGCTTAAGGCACGTTCCCAGGCTTCTTCTGGTCCAGTGTGTCACAAGCAGATCTTCAGTTCCGCTTGTCACATGTCCATGAACGCCTTACGCTGTCAGGGCTTGACGCGGTCCCATCTCCAAATACTGGCATCGTCGCTGACCGCCAGGAGAATGCTGCCGTCCTTGGAGAAGGCTGTCTGACGAATGGCGGTGGTGCACTTCTGGTGGGTCAGCTTGGTGAACCTGAGGAACAACAGTGATTCTTCATCTTCAGAGAAATCCCCTTCAACTGACTTGTGTCACACTTCAGTCTTGTTAACAGTATAAGCGCATGTTTATTGACACTTGCTGTCCTCAGCAAGATTGTCGGATGAAAACGCAAACCCAGCACAAGCACCTACAGGAGGCAGTAAGGGTGATCATGTGTATGTAGATACTTTTCTGAGTGTGCATGCGCAGATGTGGGAGTAGAAATTATCACCTTCATTTCTATTTCTTACCATGTTGATCATCTGTCTTCAATTACAAAGAATATTATCAAAAGAACCATTTCTGCATGCTTCAAGTTCATCAACTGAAACTGCAATTATTTCAAATATGTGAGCATAAATTTGTCAGTCTGGAAGGGGAGGGTAATTTTTTTCCAAAATAAAAAAAAGCATTTATTGACAAAAAGAAAAAAAAAAAAAGAGAAACTGACATGTCTGAGAATTCATGGACCTCACCCTCAGACGCAAGTCATGTTTTTGAACACTTCTACTCAGTGTGAACTTGCTCAGATCAACTGTGCATACCTGTACTTCCCTAATATGTTGTTGGTGTGTTTCCTATCCAAGATAAGGTTATCTTCCTTGAGAAGAAATGTAATTTTGAAAACATTTTGCTCCTAGCAGGTTTTTTTTTTATCACCACTAAAGGCATTTCAATTTGAATTAATACTAACACATTACCATTTACCTTCCATTTTGAATTAACTGCTAACACATTACCATTTACCTCCATCGTGGTGAGATGGTTATCATCACAGAATGCCGACAAGGTCATAGATGTTTTTCTCATCACAGCCAGGATCTGTGGGATTTTTAGGCCCCCAGCCGATTCCTACCAAAAGTCAAATTTACTACAGGCTCAACTGGGGACTACACAGTTGAGTTTCACCCACTAAATGGATGTGTCACTGACACCGTTGCTAAAATTTCCAGACCAACACGGTAGGTGTATTGACAGAACTGTCACATTTTGAACAGCAAGAAGATGAGCTAAGGGTCTGGAGGCCAGCATAGGCCCTCAGAGGGCTCCAAGGCCAATGCCTTTGAGGAGGTAAGGGCACAAAACCATTTGAAGCTGCAGACTGCAATAATTAGACAGCAAAATTCATCTCTGAAATCATACCAATACACATTCTAAAATTATTTATGCTCCCCTATACTGACTTTGTTTAAAAATAAATGAAGTCACCTGAATCTCCTTCAACAGCAAAAAATAAATTTTTATACAGTGAATTATGTCATCTTTGTATGACATACTTTTTTCTTCTTGAGACATGAGCAAATGAGCGCAACTCACACATGCCTTTCTTTTTTATAGGCTTGTCTGGGACATTAAAAAGGTGCAAGACTTAACATAATTCCAAGAACTGAACTGAGATCTGAAACTGATATAGTTGAAGAAAGCTGTATTACATATCATGGTGTATACATGCATCTGTGTGTGTGTGTGTGTGTGTGTGTGTGTGTGTGTGTGTGTGTGTGTGTGTGTGTGTGTGTGTGTGCAGTGTGTGTGTGTGAAAGAGGGAGGTGGAGAAGAGAGAGAAAGAGACAGAGAAAGATACAGATACAGATACAGATGATTTATTCATTACAGACCATGGCCCCTAATGAAGGAGTGGATAAAACATGGACAGAAATGATAATATAAACATATTGAACAAAATGAAAACAGCACATAATCAAGAACACACACTGCTCCGAAGTTTAAAAGCTACAGAGTATTTGTTTGACCTCTTTACTTATACGCAATAGTTTCCAGCAGACCAAAAACAGTGCAGTTTTTTTCCTCTCATAGTGTTGTTTTGAAGCATGTCAAAGTCTATGTAGTTCCACCAAACAAGATGGCATGGTGGAGGCAATACTGATTATGAGAGGCATTCTAACTTGTGACAGGTGAAAGATCCAACACTGAGCATGTTTACTTGACTAAAGGAACTGTACATCAACTGAAAAAAAACGACTCATACTTGACACTCCATTTGGTGATAGAGAGTACAAACATTTCCATGCAAACACAAATAACTTTCTCCCTTTATTTTTTCCTTTGTCATCATAATTAGTGCCAGTCTTTACAAACGAGAAATTAAAAATTCTTTTCACAAAATATTCAAAGTAAACAGACTCTTCCAAATCAGCTATAATTAGTACACTTTAGTCATTCTGTCTGAAGTCTTTTCAATTTAAAACATAGCCAAAAACAGTGCACCATTATGTCATACAAATCTGTTTTAGAACTTTAACATCGAGTTAACTGTAAACCCAACCCCACAACATCTTTACAATATATATTTTCAGTACTGTGACATACTCAGCGTATGTTTCAGAAAAATCGGTAAAAAAAAATTCTTCAGAACTATATGGAAGCACAGGCTGGATCATGCTATCACAGCGTGCCAAATTTATCATGAATCACATTTTTTAAAATCCTTGATCGTTGCTGCTATGCTTCACTAACCTCCAGTGGCCAACATCTGAGCATGGCGGCAAACAAGGCAGACCAACTCCCAATGTTAAATCAACAATCAGGGGGCTTGTTGGCCTAGCAAGTAAGCTATCAGACTCTTGATTCAAGGTCCGGTTTCAATTCCAAATCACGGCAGCCAGGTTAGCAGATTTTTTCTCTTTGGAGTTGGCGTCTGTGCAGATTCTAATCCCCTACCATCTGTCAGCCGAGACTTAAAACTGTGGTCCCATGTGTGAACACATGCAAACACCACCCCCCCCCCCCTCCCTCTCAATCATGCACACATGTTAAGTCCTGTTCCACCGTTCAGAAAAGTTTATGCTATCATGTGACAATGGGTCGGATAACACTAAACTAAAATGTGTGCACACTGCCATCACGTTACAACATCATACCCAGTGACAGAACTTGGGAACCTTACAGGTGGGATTTTAACGGCTGATTCTGCAAAAATCTCACTGATCAGCCTGCAGTTCTAGCCAAGGAACCAAGAAAGAAAAGTGAGAATCGACATCTCAGCATCCATGTGACTTGTGAGCCTGCAGCATTATAGAGAACACCCAGAGCCACAGAACACCTGTCTGCAGCCACTGTCTAGGATCCAGTTTTCCATAATTCTCAGTGTTAAACCCTCTGAGAAAACTTCTATCCCCCTCAGAAGGTCGATATTTGCTGATGAAGGTAGTGGGACATCACAGAATGAAAGGGGAGGTTATTTTAAGGGGATAATGGTGCCCTTCGCCACAACACTGGATGAAGGGTCTGGATAAAACTCAGCTCGATACGCATGTCCTCTCTGTGCCTACGCTATGCTTACATTTGACGACAAGACTTCACAGTCCTCCTTCACACACTAAACACCGTCCATACTACTTAATGCACACAAAGGCATGCGATCTATAATGACAGACACACAGGACACAGACTGACCTGGTCTGGGCTGGATCCTCCACCTCCAGATCCCACACAAAGATACGCCCTACCTGGTTCCCCAGGGCCATCATCTGTAAAGGAGAACACACCTGTACGCCAGGGAATTTTGGATTCCAAAGAGTGTGTGAACTGTTTATGTGTGTTTGTTGTTAATGACACATTTTTACACACAAACAGCCTAAATCAACTTGAAAGTTGTCATGTCTGATTTTGTGTGTGTGGAAGATACGTAAATATATGCCATCATATGTATATTTTTCTTTCTTGAGTAGAGGTCTGATTCATTTAATATAAAACCGAGCATTGGTCATCAATGTGTAGTACAGCAACATTTTCTTTCCAGCTGAAATAGTAGCCTTCTGTAAAGTTAGTGCATCCTACCACCTTTTATAATCATAATCCATTAACCCCAGTCCCCTTCTCCTCTTCACAGGTACACCAACACAGACATACATCAACTAAACCCAGGCAGATGCAAGTGCACACCTACACTCTAACACACACACACGACTTAGACCTTTTGCTCTGAAACTTCCATGTTCTTACCTTCTGCTGATAGTCAAGACAGAAACGCATGTACCAGATCTCGCACTCCCGATAGTCAAAGCGATGCAGAATGCTCACAGTATCATCCGACTTCAAACAGCTGTTGGAATTGACATTGGCGTCAAGGGGGCCCGGTTTCCAACAGATGATGCTGTTCTCGCAGGACTGTGTGGGTGAGGAAAAGCAAAAATATAATAGACCAAAAATGAACTCCATTTTCTGCATTGGGTTTCACACAGTTCTACCAATTTCTTTTTTTAAAAATCTCAAGACCCAAAATAGTTTTCAAAGGTATGTTGAACTGATATAAACTTCCAGAAACGTCATATACATGCACACCATACACTGAAACACGTACCAAGCAATCTACTAGTCATTCACTACAATCAACAACAGTGCGCTAAACCCCTGACACAAATAAACAGATCTTTTGAGATTGCCATCCTGTCTTGCATTCCTTTCATGACGTTCTGTACATTTTCTCTGCCTCTTCCAATGTTTGCAGTTGTGTGGACCCCATTTTGTATACACTCAGAATCTGGCCAGAGCTTTGGGCTAACACATAGTATCAGACAGCTGGAAAGTCTTGTCCATGGAATCCTCATGTAGAATCAATCCTTATTTCTTCAAAACACCTTAAGCATCGCAGCTTAAGTTGTTGTACAGTATAATTACTGACATGTCTGCGTGCAGTGATATTTCCTTGGTGAAACTGTGCCCTGTATTCACTGGCAATTAATCTGTGCCTAAAAACCCATCTTGTTTAGATCTTGTCTGCTAAGATTACTTCCCTTTTTTCAGATCTAATGTCAAATGTACTGATCAATTTAGCGTGTGACCTTTTTCAGTTAAGTTAGATAGTGACTTCATTAATGAATTGTTATGAAATAAACAGCAGACAGTGACAACTTCTGCAACTGACAAGACAGAACCTCCATGTCACTGTCTCAAGGTCAGAGCTTACCTTTGACAGAACAAGATTCCCCAGCCACCTGGTGCAGTCCACATAGTTCCTGTGGATGTCTCTTGTGGAAAAGTCCGGAAAGTGGTTCACAAGGGTTGGGAAAGGCCTGAATGAAGAGGCACTGACTACAGCAAATGATCACACACCCAAACACATTTATGCTGCATACACAAAATAAGGGACACATGTGCATGGAGCACAACATGAGGCATCAAACTTCAAAGAAACGTATTTACTAAGATGACGGCTTATGCTTACATCTTTGGAGCCAAAATACAAAAGTCATTTATGAAATCGAAAATCACAACTCTCTGAACAAGCACTGTCACATGTTGTGATAAAAAAAAAAACCACTGCAGAATACAGTACACATCGTATCTGAATACTTAAGTACACAATAAAGACTATCCAAAATGCTATTCTGACTCAAGTCATACTGTGTTCAGTCACAGGTCAGAGGTTAGTCATGCATGTTGTTTACAGCTCAACTGACCACAGAGGCCACCTCCGGGCTGATGGTAAGAAAACAGACACAGACCAGGTTTGGTGGCACAGCAGCAGCGTCATAGCTGAGGCGGAAAGGTCAAAGGTCCAACCTCCATCAGAGGCATACGTTATGGATCAACCACTTCCTTCTCAAATGTGTTTACTGTGGCTCAAAAGGGACTGCACCTGACCAACATTGCTGATTCTATGTCATTGTGTGAAAGAGAGGGGTAGTTCATAACCTCATCATGAAGCCTCAGATCAAAATCGTCATTAAAAAAAAAAAAAAAACAGTCAAGTTCTTTAGCTCTTAATGTCCTGCCCTTTTGGTGAAGTTGGTTTTGATTTCCTGTCTACAGCACTCATCACTGGCCTGGATGAGTTTTCAGTATCAGAAGTTCATGTGTGGACTGTCCTTGAATACACATAGACGCCATCACCCTCCATACAGGTACATCATCCTCCATACAGGTACATCACCCTCCATACAGGTACTGGGGTGCTCACTCACTCATACTGGGCTGGCAACTAATCCATGACTGCTGTCACTAGACGGCATTGCTGACAGTGTCTTACGCAAGGTTGGAATCAGAACAGGCACCACTGAACACCATCCTGCGCAGGGTTTCCTCTGGCTGGGTGCCTCACGAAGACCTGATACTGACAGCTGCATGAGGGATGGTAATGAACCTACATAAGCCTGCAAAAGGTCAGGGGAAGATAGGTCCAGTTGGGGGGGGGGGAGAGAAGGTGCTGGAATGAGCAGCATGGGAGCAATCTATTTACAGGATAGATGACCAACAACAACAACAACATAATTTTAATTCTGCGCCACCTGTTTGGCATCAAAGAAAACAAAGTGGTTTTCAAATACCTCCAGGTAAACCTTGGGTGAGTTTCAACACTATGAATCAAAGGATATTCAATAAAATAATAGATTTTTTGTTTTGATATACAAAATATGTGAGCAAGCACCAATCGCATATTGCTGCCACAAAGCTTGTTTTAGTTTATAGCCAGCTAAAGCTTGTTTTAAGGCTCCACTTGGAGTTGAATGAAAACGTTTTGACAAAGGAAAGGCACACATCTGAAGGGAAAGCGGTACAGCTCTTAGCCCAGGAAAAGCCCAAATACCAGAGATATGTATCCTTTTCCTTCATTCTACCAAATCCATTGTATGAGATCTCTGGCTGTTAATTCAATACAAGTTCACACCTATTCGTGTTTAACCTTTCAAATTTCCCTGTACAGTATTCCCATCTTCAGAAGGTAATATACCCCATCTGCACATGACTTAAAACTAATTACACTGTGTCAAAGACTCACTGGCTTCCCTTGGCTGGGTTAAAGTTGTTGGATTCCACAATGACCTCTTCAATTTCTGGCGTGTCCAGTTTCCACATCTTCAAGCTATGGTCCATGCCACAGGAAAAACTATCCTTGACCCACTCAGGTTGAAGTCCTGTAGACCCACAAAAACAGAATGATTCCAAAGTGTCCTCATTTGGTGAATGGTGCCACAGCTTAATCCCAAACTAAATCTCTAACAAACAGGCTCCTTGATGTTTTGGCCATATACTGATAATTCAACAGACTTAGATGAAATTACAAAAGCATGTAAACTATACCTGTTCTGAAAGGGTTTTTTTTTTTGTTGTTTACTTTTGAAATTTCCAAACAAATTTTTCATGAATGCTCCTGTCAAATCCTGCAATTTTTTTTGTCATGTCAAATTTTCAACAGGAAAATTTTAAAAGGCATGTGTGCTTACCTCTAAATGCTTATACTGTCCATTTTTAAATGCACTGGGTCAAATCAGATCACATACGTTATTCGCCAATTCAGGACATTCAGAAAATACATATCAACCATTCTTTCAACGTACACATAAGCTTCAAGCATGGGGAAACTACATGTATACACTATTTGTACTAACATTTTAACTGTATGCAGTTCTTTCCCTTGGACCAAAAACCATGTCATTTTTCTCTTTGGTGGTGGTGTTTGGGGGGAAAAAAGGAAACTATTTGCCCTTTCTTCAATCAGGATGGCCAACGACAGTACTCACAATGAGAGGAGACTGAACTTGTAACATGTATAGGATTGGTCACTGCACATATTCATATGGCGATGAGACCACTAGTTTGATGGAAAAATCATCTTAGTCTTCTTATTACATTCTTTAATGAACACGAAAAAAAATTCTAAGAAACACACAGACACCCTTTCACAGTTCTTTCTTTTCAGAATTTACGGACATTATTTTCTACAAATTACATAAATTAAACAGATGCACTCACATGAAATCTGTTTGGAAATTTTCAAAGTAAACATATAAACTCCCAAATCAGATATGAGTCTTTAAGCTCCTGTCATTTAGTTTAAGTTTGTTGAATGTCATATGACCAGAAAGATGCCTCATCAAGTAACACTGGTCTATTGTTAGAATGTAGTTGTGAGTTACACATTTGCAAAAAAATTGCATTATAAGATTAATGGAAATGCCATTGTCTCAAAGGTCATGCTTTTTGAAAGAGCAGATGACAAACAATGCTACTGGCGTACATACATAGAACAAATTTGTCAGTGAAAGTACAGCTTTTCTTCCCTTCTTCCCTCTTTCAAAAGTTTTATGTCTTAAAAAGTTATGAAACAAATATCAACTCGGGATAGTTAAATACAGTCAAATCCTGCGGACCGCACGCCCCTCAAAGATAGCAGCGATATTTCATGGACTTCAGATCTGTTACCACAAAAAAGTTCTACTACACAATGTAATGATCTTCATTACAAGGTAGCACAATACTTGTGATTTTATATATATATATATTTATATATATATATATATCTCAACAACAAAATAATTGATATATATAATAATGGTACTTGACCTCTGACAATTACACTGACTTTCTGCATGCTTTAATGCAACTGTAATGCTATGTTAACTCCGTTTTCAAATAGTTACATGACCCTGACCTCAGATTTCCATGCAGTACACCATCAAAGAAAGCTGCTGAAAATGCAGACAGCCACCAGTGAAATGCAATATGATGACGTGACATGGGCTGCTCAACAGTTTGTTGGTGCTGGGACCGCGATAAGATGAGTCAGGTATCACTGCGTATAGGAGAAGTGTGTGTGTGTGTGTGTGTGTGTGTGTGTGTGTGTGAATGCTGGCATCCCCTGATGTGCCCATCACCGAACAGCTGCTTGGTGATGGGCACATCAGGGGGAGCCAGTCTTCAGTACTTTTATCTATTGTGGACTATTGAGGATTTTAACTCTCCTGTCCATTGACAAGTCATGAGATGCCTTCAGAATTAGCCCTGCAGCATCAGTGATCTTGCACAATAATACACTTGGATCAAGCACTTCCCCAGATATGCATGTCTGTGCAACAGATGTCAGGCACACGCAGCTGTGATGATCAGCTTTTCTGCACGAAAATATCATCAGTCTTGGCTGAGTGATCCATTATATTACAGATCTCTGGACTGACTCCCGGGACTCTGAGATTACAATTCTTAGGCTGTTTGTGGGTCTCGATCTTTGAGTTAATTGTTTCTTCAGACATTTGCCCTAAGGCCATGGTCTCACAAAGCTGGGCCAAATCTTGCGCAATGTCTGGGTCAGTCTCCTCCTCAACAGCGTACTGTTGAAGAAGCAGTTTTAGGTCTGATGCAGCACAACTCTGACTTTGTGAACGATTTTCCTTCTTCTTCTTTTGGGCCCTTGCCATTATTTTTCGCCATTTGTGTGTCCAGATCATTGTCTTGGTCACCTTCATCGTCTGAGTGTTTTCTTTTTTTTGTAGGCAGCGTACTGCGCTGTTGATCAGTTAAGAGTGGCGGACTCGTGGTCTGATGCCAATTCACCTTCTTCCTTCCTCTCTCATTAGATCTAGCTCTTCTTCTTCATCTCCTTCTCTCTCTCTACCCTCTCACATTTCGAGAGTTCCAAAATTCTCTCAAGTTTTGTGCCTTCGTTTGCTCCCAGTCAGCAACTGGGATAGAAACAAAAAACTCATGTCGAGTTTTTGTTTTGGGGTGGAACTGCTGTGTTGCCTATCAGGCGTTTTGCCCAGCAAGCTTTCTTCACTGGCGGAGTCCGCCATGTTTTTTTGTCGGTTCAGCTTTTAGCATTAAAAAAACGATAACCTCTTTACGCCAAAAAAATTTTGTCACAAACTGATATCACAGGCTGATATCAGAATCGAGATGTTTTGATTTACGTAGCTACAAAAGAACACTAGACAGATGGCGACGATAAAAATGTATTTTAGCGAGAGACCGAATTTTTCACAGATTATGGGCAAACTGGACACACGGATATGGCCTTACTGCGCGTGCACATCTCGCAGATCACGTAGTTCTCAGTGGAACTACGAGAAATGGAATTCATATCGAGGGTCCTAAACTAGTTCAGCAGTTTTTTCTTAAAAAAAAAAAAAACATTGGAACAGATAGTGGACATTTCTTTCTTTCTTAATTCCCCAGGTAAACCACTGAGATTATCTATGGTAAAATTGTTTTGTATGAGACTGCTTTTAATCCCATTATTAAGGAAGCTACATTACCTATTCAGGGACAAAGTCCACACATGAAACCAGCGTGCATGTGTTTCATGTTTTATTTTCACGTCATCCATCCCCACTATGACCTGCACTTCTATGAAAGGTGGAACAGGATTTACAGTGCATGCAAGATCTTTTAGTCATACGTTCATGCACAAGACTTCAATTTAAAGTCTCATCCGAGTGACTAGAAGGGTTTGGAGACTGTACAGATGTTCACTCCTGCAAGAAAATTTTCTTCTTCACCTGGCTTTCTCAAGCGGCAATTGAACCACAGACCTTGGAACAAGAGCCTGACATCCTACCCACTAAGTCAACAGAGCCCCTTTGACAGATACCATAGCCGTTATCAACAGACTTACCGCACTTAGCACTTCGTCTCTGTGACCATCCACCCCACCTAAGATGATGACGCAGATGTCTGTGTGAACGTTCCAGATGCGCAAGGTGTGATCCTTCGACACTGACAGAAGCAGGCGACAATCTCGAGGGTGAAACTTGAGTTCATTGACCGCGTTCCCATGGCCCACAAAATGCTAGGGAAAAAAAAGAGACCACACACACATGGATGAAGTCAACATGTCTGAGTTGACGAGAAACACAAGAAGCATACAGGAAAACATGACTGTTGAAAAACCAAAGCATGCATGGAGCATTTTTGTGTTGATCGAAAGTACATAAAGTATGCATGTAAGCATGCCTTTGTTATGTATTTACCTGAGTACTTTCATACTTGTAGTTCTCCAAGACTAAGCTTTGCCAACACACTGTCATTACTGAATTACTATAACCTCAGGAACATGGGCTGAGAACATGCCAATACATTTTTACTCACGTATCACACTACAACAGAGGAACGCATAAGTCCACATAAAACTGACAACAAACCACACAACAACATGATACAGTTTGAAAACGGTAAAACAGAAAGAAACCATAAGTTTCTAATCCAGTGAACAAAACAAAGTTGTGAATATATAGACCAAAAAGAACAGCAATAAAATAGACACAGCCACATACACACAATAAGAGAGAAAAAAAAGGAGACAAATGGAAAATGAGACAGAGACAACAAGGAAAAAAAAATGAATCAACCAAGAAGCATAAAGCAGTGCAGCACAGCACCAAAGACAACAACCTTGATGCACTGCATCTGGGAGAGCGACAAGATGCGGATGACACCCCTGAACCCCGCAGCCGCCAGGATCGGCTGGTTGGTCACCGGGTCAAACGACCAGGCACAACAGTAGAAGTTCTCCTCTGTCTGACGCAACAGTCAAGGCATAACTTGGATGATGTCAATTCTCGACAGCAAAATGAAAACGTTCATTGAGGCTTGTACCCCTCCTCTACCACCCCTTCACAAATGGTCTCTGTCTCTCTCTTGCATCAGAATTTTGAAACAAAAAATTGAGGCAAAAATCAGTTCACTAAAAACAAACTGTATACAGATAAGCAATCAATACATGCATAAATGACCAACAGCAAAATGGACACATAGTGAAGCGGTTTAAACATCTGTCCAGGATGCAAGATGCCCCCATGTTTCAACTGCAAACCAGACACAAGGTTGTCAAATTTTCTTCATATTATAAGCTTTTAGTCAGTAAGCATCCTGTGGCATCTCTTTTCTCAGGGTTTTAGAGTTAATCAGCTTCCCTACAGTGACAGCAGCAAGCATACAAAGGCCTGTAGTAAAAAAATAGATCTACACATACACACCTACACACAACTGATAAGTGTGTCATAAAAAAAAAAAAAAAAAAAAAAAAAATCTGAGAATACATAGCATTACATACATACACTCATGGCGAAAAGCACTTTCTGATATCATACATTTGAAAAAGACAGCTTACAAGTGTTCTTAACAGTTTCTGTTCATTGGCTCAGGCAGCCACAATCAGACAATGAAATATCACAATATACATCAAGGCATGGAATAGTGATGAAAGGGAATAAAACTACTTGAGATATAAAAGAGAACTATAATGTTTGGAGTAAAAAAAATGAAAGATTGCAGAAAACTTATTTAAAGGACTGGTCATGATTACCCCTGCCAGATTAGCTAATTTTGTGACTTCAATTTCTAACCTTTTTTTCCGTTCCTTTTCTTTCTTTCTTCTTCTT
>JADBJO010001250.1:194603-232103 GCA_016801955.1 Conus betulinus | reverse complement strand
GCTCTCCCTCCGGAGGGCGCCACCACGTCCGTCCATCGACAGTCCCCATGGACTCGCCGATACCGGTGACCCCGACGGAACCAAACCAAGGCCACAGACGTGGAGAGGACATCAAAATTGAGGTCACCATAAGAGCAGGGCATGAATGAAGGGCCACAGAATCTGAGACATTTTTTTTTAATGCTGATCGATGAGAATGAGGATGATTAAGATGATGCTACCAATTTCCATTTCGGTCTGAGACTACATGACAGGGCTGTACTCTACGCTTCCTTTCATAATATATCCCGGTGTCAACCAGGCCCGAGAGATACAGGCACATGCAGTGTTGGTCAGGAAATTTTGAGCAACACTCTCAGAAACACATCCATTAAGTGGATGAAACTCGACTGTGTGGTCCCAGTCTTCCCAAATGAGTCTGCAGCAAACTCAGCTCTGGGTAGGAGCCGGTCGGGGCAGAAAAATCCACATGACTCTGATGGGATTCGAACCCACGACCTCCCAGCCGGGAGTCCGCGACGCTAACCACTTCGCCACGGCAGCTGGTATCTTCTAATTCATTTAATAAATATTTAATGCAATTTGTGTGTGTGTGTGTGTGTGTGTGTGTGTGTGTGTGTGTGTGTGTGTGTGTGTGTGTGTGTGGTATACCTGCTGTCTTTCTTACCTGTATCGGAAGCCTAAGGTTTAGTGTTCTAAACTTAAGAAAAAAAAAAAAATCCAAGATGAATTTGCTGGTAACATTCAGATGTCTTTCAAATGTGAGTTTAGTTTAAAAAAAAAAAAAATGTTCGACAAATCAGATCAAAGTCTGACCTGTCACCTACACCAGAATTGGGAACAAAATGCGTCTCAGATGTAAAATTTAAACTTAAAACAATCTTTACAGTAGATTCCTTGTATTTTACTCTGCATCAATACCTTCTCAACACACTGAGACACCATCCCTGCCTGAATTAAGGTACAGTCCATGGATAAAACTATGACATTACAGCCAAATATTGAAGACACCATCCATGCCTAAATTATGTTATCATTTGCTGATAAACTATAACTTGTATAAGTATGACATTATAACAAAGTATTGAAGACATACCTGAATTATCAAACTATCCACTGATAAAATGAAGACGTTTCAGCAAAGTATTAAAGACGCCATCGATTCCTGAATGATCACACTGTCCATTCAGAAAACTTAGTCACACATAGGCTGTCAATGTCGCTTTGAGCCAGTCACAACCAGAAAAAATATACTAACAATTGATGAAAGCAAGCTGACTTCGTCTATTTGAAAGAAATTATTATTGCATTTATCTAAACAGAATTTGAATGATCAGAAGAAGGCTACAAACTAGTACAAGCAATGTTTACTGACCATGTCACATTTCCTCCTCAATCCACACATAATGATGATCAAAATCTACTATGTAATAGATTAAAAGCTTTACAAAGACCATGTTCTAACTAGTCCATCATTATGTAACAATTAATCCAATTAAAAGAAATCAATGTACTTCTTTCATTCCGAATCAATCCCTTTCTATTTGTTTCCTTTCTTTTTTAACATAATAAAGACAGACTTATCATCTGATCACCAAAAGCACATCAAAACACATGGATCTTATACAAACACTGTGGAAATAAAATTCATGATAAATATTTCACATTTCATTCAGGTAATGTATCAAAAACTTTCTATAAAGCTTTAAAGAAAAAAAAATCCAGTATCACCCAGCTCACCTTCAGAAAATTTGTGCACTTAAAATGTAACTTGCACTTTTTCGATGGTTTGTTCCATCTGAATCCCCGACGACCAGGCAAGGTTGGAGTTTCACAGCGAGATGACTCCTCCATTGTGCTTGCCGTGCTAGAGAGATCATCCTGCTCAGGAACAAATAAAGCACACATATAAAAAAATTGTGTTTCTGTTTTCCCTCAGTTTTTGGTAGAATTCTAATGGTTACGAAAAACAGTATTAATGATAATGCATTTTGTGGTCTGCGTCCCGTTTTCACAGTTTATGAATCAGATTTAAAAACAAACACATAAACAACAAAAGATACATACAAATTAAACAATCAGATACATGAAAAAAATGTTATGAGAATACCTGAAAAAAAACAACAAAACAATTTGAATAGAGAAACATGTTTCTAAATATGACACAAAGACATGTTTTGTGAAAGTGTAAGATGATTTTGTGTATCTGATTCAAAGCTGTTCTCATCTCATATAATTAAAGTAAAAATTATGAAACACCAACAAACCATCAGGGCTCTCCCCCACCACTCCCCTCCCACTCCTCTTCTTCCCTTTTCTGGAATTTCAATGTGGAGTTTTTCTTCACACTCCCTGTTTGGCCAACTCATCATCTCTCAAACTGTTGCAAGCTACAGCAGTTAGTAAGCTCGGTCTGGCTACACATTAGTAGCAAATGCAGTAAATAGACATCCTTTTTACAAGCTTCCCTCTCTAGCAAGCAGTGCAAAGTTGCTTTACATTCTCATCATTCTATAGCCATACACAAGTACCACCACGGATCTTAGCAATACATCAGGGGGAGGACGAGCAGCACTGTGAATTTGACATGGTAGTTGTATTAAGCTAAACAAGGTGTGTTCGAAAACTCTTCATTTTGATATCATACGCAGCAGCATGTCAATCTGTTGAAGACCTGAAAGTTACAGCAGGATGGTGACTGTCTTTATGGTTTATGGGATGAAATGTATGGGTGGATGTGGCTGTATTAGCAATGATAAAGGAAAAACTGCCAGAACCACCCTGTAACTTGTCATGCAGATATCCCTGAGAAACCAGAACGCTCCCTGAGTGTTGTCTCACTCATATTGTCAGTCAAACAGATGCAGATTAAAATGAGCCAGGTCATCTCTGTACAACTTCCAACTGCTTAAGTCTGTGTAACTGTGGAGAGTCCCAAGCCTTCTGTAGTTCTCCAAGGTGTTAATTTATATTGATATTAAAACAAACCAAATTATGCATATCACACAACTGATATGGCTAGCCAGTTCCTCCTCCCTAAAGAGTCACCATGTGTTGTGAAGACAACCAGTATGACCCCCCCCCCCCCCCCCCCCCCCCCCAAAAAAAAAAAAAAAAAAGGTCTGTACCATCCCACGGCTGAAAATCGCAACACAAGATTAGTAGTTAGCTTCCCTATACTTCTTCTGTGAAATATTATGGCCGATGTAGTTGAAATACGCCACCTTGTATGTTTCTTTGAGAACTGTAAAACGTTTTGGGTGCTTCTGAATTTAATTCACTTGGATCTTTGATGGAAGAAAAAACAACAGACCGCATTGTTGGCAAAAATAAAAACTAAAGGCGGTTGCAAAACTAAAGCTAAGGCTTTGCTAAAGTAAAACTCAAGCTGCCCCATGATTACTGACTCTGTGGATTCTACCCACAATCACCATTGAAATGGAAGACCTACATTATGGACACGGATCCAGAAACTGAGAAAGTCAACAACCAAACTTTTTGGACTGCGCCGAACCTTGAAGTTGAGTACAAGTCTAAGACCGCTCCTCAAACCAACGTGCCAAAAAAAAAAATCAATATTTACACAAATGTAACGATCGTGATAATATCAAACAGTTACAAATCTGCCAGTGAGATACTCTTAAAAACTCGTATTATTACCATTTCGTCTTCTGACCGTTCATTGTACACAGGCGCCGACAGGCGTTGTCTTTTGTTCGTTTGAAGCGTGCTTTCTTCGCTGTCCGACATCTTTTCTACCTTGTTGACCATGTGGGTGTCACGTGGTACCAAACATGGAACATTTGGCGGGATGGAATGCTCAAGGTTTATTACTCTGGAAGAGATAAGAAGAAGATGATGATAACCTTTTATTTTTAAGGGTAACAGATAAGCAAATACATGCTTTTTTTCTCACCCGGCCCTTTCCTTGGTTGGAGACAGGCGTGTCTAGCAACTAATGCAGCATGGATAGCAACTTGAAACGAACAAGATTTTTTCATAAACGAACATACATTCAAAAGCAGCCTATATTTCAAACTTTGTACACGAGTTGTTTCTCCGTCACCATTAACGCGTAGATGAATAAAAACAAACAAAACGTGAATAAACTGATTTACACACACACACACACACACACACACACACACACACACACACACACACACACACACACACACACACACACACACACACACACACAGAGAGAGAGAGAGAGAGAGAGAGAGACCTCCTATTAGTTATCAAAGGAACGAGAGAGAGAGAGAGAGAGAGAGAGAGAGAGAGAGAGAGAGAGAGAGAGAGAGAGAGACAGACAGACAGACAGACAGACAGACAGACAGACAGACAGACAGAGCATTCTCGCACTTGCATTGCGTGCGTGCATGTATGCGTTCGAGTGCGTGCATGCGCGCGTGCGTGTGTGTGTGTGTGTGTGTGTGTGTGTGTGTGTGTGTGTGTGTGTGTGTGTGTGTGTGTGTGTGCGAGCGCACGCTGTTACTGCTTGATTGTTTGCACATTTCTTGTAATTATTCACTTCGTGATGCGTGACCCCTCTCCACTTTCATCACTCACCATCCCTACTTCTCCCTAAGAACGAATAGGGGAAAAGTTTAATAAATTTCTTCACTTGTACCTCAAATTCACACACACACACACACACACACACACACACACACACACACACACACACACACACACACACACACACACCCGCGCCTGTGTGCGCGAGTGATACGAGTATAATTATGGTGAAAAGGGCGGAGTCAGGAATCTCCTTTTTCTTCTTTCCGTTGAGTGTCCACAATCATCAAATTGATTATTCTGACACTTGCGAGGGTATGACCGTATTTTCATCCCGCCATTAAGGCAGCCATACTCCAACTTCGGGGAAGGTGCATGCTACGGTAACGTGTCATCCATACCAACAGCCAAACTGGCCTTCTCTTCCGAAAGCTGGTGATGGGATTTTACGTGTGTGCAAGATGTGCGTGCGTCCACATACGGAACCTCGGTTTATAGTCTCATTTGAAGGACTGTATGACGAATGGCGTCAGAACCAATGTTAACTCAGAGGGAAAAAATTCCCCTATACCGAAACGGCCCAGTGGGGATGCAAACCCGCTCAGATTTGAAATGGTCAACTCACATCAACAACATATGCAAGAGAGATGGGTCGTTGCTTGGATTCCTGAGACGCAACCTAGGAAATGCCCACAAGAGTGTCACCGACTGGCCTACATCGCTCTTGTCCGAACAACGCTGGAGTACGGCGCAATAGTTTGGGACCCGTACCTAAAAAGAAAGATATTGATTGGCTGGAGCGAGTGCAACGGCAAGCAGCACGCTTCATCAAAAAAAAGACTACAAGTCTAGGGAAGAGGCCTGCGTCAACAAGATGCTCCATGAGCTGGGCCTTCCATCCCTACAAGAACGTAGGAAACAACAACGCGGCTCACCACTCTCTACAAAATCAGCCACGGGCTCATCAAGGCAATGCCGCCAGAGAAATTCCTGACCCCTGCAAACAGAACCAGAAGGAAAATCCGTCCCACAGCATTTAAGGACTGCGAGACCACAAACATCGTTACTCGCCATGCTGTCAATAACACCAAGGGCTACAAGATTCCAGATGGCACTTCAGAGCAGTACAAATGGTTCTTTTTTGTCAAGACCATCGTGGAGTGGAATCACCTGGAAGAAACAACACAGTCCAGGCCAGTACTGTCGCCGCATTCACAGCAGTGGTGGGCAGTTCTGCAGCCCTCCACTGAACCTATACTGTACATTAGTTAGGCTAGGTAAGTGGGGAAAGGGTGGGGGTTGGGTCCCTCCCTTTTTTTTTTTTTTTTTTTTTTTTTTTGGGGGGGGGGGGGGGGGGGGGGGGGTGCTTGGCACTACCTTCTGTAGGGTCAGGCACGGTAATGTACAGGCTTGCATGTATGTGCAAAGCGAAAAGTAGTAGCGACCCGGCAGCTCCACACCTAGGTAGTCTTTGAGAGAAAAAGAGAAGGAAGAGAAATGTAGAAGTACTTTTTTTTTTTTTTTTTCTCTCACTGCCTTCCGTCGCGTTATAATCAAGTTGGTTCCAGCGACGTTATGCATCCAGATCCAGATCCAGATCCCCATGATTAGGAGTCCGATGCTCTAGCAACTGAGTTATTCCGGCCCCAATTACGAATTAAGACACGTGGGTGACGAACGAGAGCAATGTCGATCAGAGTGCTCAGCTCGCACACTGATCTGCACAGAAGAGGATGTCGCCTAAATTTATTGCACCTACAAATTGGTGATCGTCTCAATGGCGACGTCTGAGCACCACCGCTGGAATTTTTCACTGTATGGGGAAACGCTGATGAGCTGTCACGATTTACCAAAGGGCCAGAGCGCTACACGGAGTGTTTGTTTCTTTGTTTCACATGTTCCTTCGGTTCCTTATTTTCTCTCTCTGTGTGATCTCTTCGGTCTTTCTCACCCAGGACTCCCAGCTGTCACTCCTGCTGCTTTCGTCAGTTCCCGCTCTGACGTGACCGCTTCCACAAGTCTAGGCCTACCCCAAGACTGTCCCGTACAGCTCCAGCACTTCTGGCTGTCACCCCACCTGCTGTTTCTGTTTCTCCTCCTGATCAAACCGCATTTGACACTCCAGGATATCCCACAGCATCAGGACTCCCAACTGTCACCCTATATACCATTTTCGTCCCAGTTTCCAGTGTGACCACATCTGTCAGTTTCACGGTGAAGAGGATTTTGTTGCTTTTAATATCCTTCCATGTTCTGCTTTCTTGCCTTTTTCTGTTCTTCTTCACACACACACACACACACACACACACAATGACAAAAGTGCAGTGTAAATTTCATTTTATATGTAAAATATACCGTGTACAAATATATGTCGGTTTCTAACCTGCTGATAGAATATGGATGCTGAAATGTACTCCAGCTGGGAAAACACACTCGCACACACAATCACAAATGTGAAACTGCTCTCAGGTCCGAGGAACTCGAAAACGCGCATGACCTCGCACAAATCATTGTTACTCTTCAGTGTTACATGTTTTAAAGCAATGATAGTCCATCCTTTTCTTTAAGCTGTTGGTAGAGAAATGTTCCATGGGCCAAGTTAAAAACAACATCAACAACAAAAAACGGGTGGATGCGGGAGGGTGTAGTCAATATTTGGCGCCTGATCCCTACCAATATTTATCAGTGTTTAAAGTTTGATTTTTGGCTCGATCTACCGTTGAATGGTAGATGTTCTCTTCTTGCTGGAATGTAGTTGATAACAGAAGCTGCTGTAATCGCAGCTGCTTTTTTGCGACTGTAAGTACAATATTGCGAGTTATTTTGATTCATGAAAAAATTTGTTGGCCACTCTTCCGGTCATATCATTTGAAGTGGGCGTGTTTTCGATTTAGATCAGCCAATCAAAGCGATCCATCTGGCGCGTGACCTTTGCATTAGTTTCTTCATTTTGAAGCTCGTTTAAGGTGAAAATAAAACAAAAATATGAGCAAGTTTGGGAAATATTTATGAATGGTTGGATAAAATTATTGGTTTCCATATCACTTTGAATTATTGATTACATAGTTGATATTCTGTGCAATGAGCTTATCGAGAGTCATTGCTGCTGCCCTTGTCCGGAGTTATTACTGCCGGTCACCGTCCACGAGTGCCGACAGAGAGTGACAAATTCCACTGTTTTCTGAGTTGTAATGATTCATAACAATGTTCCGGATCCTGATTCTACGATTGATTCATTACGTTGTTGCTCTTGGAGAGTTTACATTTGGATTTTTTAAAGTTATTCCCACAGTATAAAATCCATTTTGGGTTAAAAAGCAGTATGCTTCTAACGTGGAAGCAGACGCCAAGAAACTTTCGAAACTCCCATTGCACATCGGCTTCGTGGTGGTGGAAAATGAATTTTCTTTGAAAGATTTGGCAAACATGATCGTCTGGGTCTGTTACCATGGGGATTTCTCACATCAGCTTATATGATATGAATGGTAAGACTGTGATTTAGAAATAGAATGTATTTGATTCCCAGAATTCTGATGAAATCGTCCCTTGTCGGGAGTCTTGGGCACCCTTTCTCTCTGTGTCTCTCTGCATATGTGTGTGTGTGTGTGTGTGTGTGTGTGTGTGAAGAGAGGGAGTGTGTGTGTGTGTGTGTGTGTGTGTGTGTGTGTGTGTGTGTGTGTGTGTGCTGTTCGGTTCGGTCACTGGACATTAGAAAACATGCACATCATTCATAGCCCAGCCACTGAATTTAGCAAATGATTACTGTGCTTCCCACCACCTAACTACACACCAGTATTTATAGTCCGTCATGGTAATGCACCAGTAAAAATCTGCAATGCGCAGTGTGACAGCTCCACATGCAGACCTGTATGTTCTTTGTTCTTGCTCTTCATGTTGTTTTAGATGGTTTTTCTTCTCATCCTCAGGTGGCCAAGCCCCCAGTTCTAATGGCAATATAATCAGTGTGTTGAAGTGGCACATGCTTACACAAAGTGATAGGCATCCATGTACACAAGCACAAGCACACACACACACACACACACACACACACACACACACACTCACACTCACACATGTGCACCCCCAGTCTAAAAAAGAAAGTCCATTACAAAAGCAGTGTTTCCCATCGTGTAGAACTGGGCTCTATCATGCATAGAATTTGAAAAGGATGCACAGATATATCTCAAGGTCTCAGGGATGCATGTTTTTCTTTCTCAGTCTGCCATTCATTTTTCTCCTGCTAGTATGGAAACATTCTCAGTTTTTTTTAATCACACCATAAATGCTGCAAAAAAAAGAGAAAAGTAGCTGTAATTAAATCACTTCCATCATGTGTGCTAACCTTGCTCATCATTGGACGTAAAGAAAAGGAATGAAGCATTGCTTTCCTTTGTCTGTAGTGTCAAATTGTGGTTTTGTTAATGGTGTAAAAGAACATTGTATCAAAACAGAACTTTCAGTTTGTTGAAAAAGAGGCAGTAAGAACTCTTTGATAGGATGGTTTGACATGGTCAGGAATGCACATGCATGCTACGCTGAAAGAGAAAGGGATGTTTTGAAGAATCGACAAATTCATGAAGAGAAAACTGCACATTTGCTGCAGCAGATGCAGTTCCATCAAAGGGTGGGGCATCACTGTCTGCAGACTAGTTCAAATGATGTTACACCACATCTGCTGTGCTATGCCACACCAGACCCACTGACTTTAACATATCTTGAGCATGCACAAGCCGGGCTGTCAGTTTGTCTTCAGATTCACCTTCAACCTTTTTTTTTTTTTTTTTTTGATGATGTGAAAATGGGGATTTCTTTTGAAAGAAATGGGTGTGGAAAGTATCGAACAAAATTTTGTGACAAGAGGAGTATTTTAGGGGTAGATGGAGTGTTGAAATATTTGTCACAGTACATCAGTGTCATATATTTGTTTGTTTTAAAGAGACTGGTTGTAAGCATTATGTGACATTACTAACAATATCATGAATATGAAGAGGAAAAAAGTTTATTTTTCCTTTCAAGTGACTTTTGCTGCATTACTTCTTACATTTCAATCAAGTTTCAGGGCTGCGCATCCAAATTTGTTTGACGGAAATCTTTCAAAACTTTGAGGGAACTACCCTACAGTTAATGAAATTGTCACCAGCAAAAAGTGTTGTGTGCATTATATAATTTTTGTGTGTGTGAGAATTAATTTACATTCTATTTCTATATAAATTGAAGTAAAACACATGTATGCACACATGCATGCATGCATATTTGCATACACGCACACTAAGCTGGCAATGATGGTGTTCAGCAGTCAGTTCAAAGAGGCAGTTATTGATTATAGTACGTCCCATGACCCACATATTGATCGTAGGCTTTTACATTTTCTTGGCAGTGGGTTGTTAAGAAGGAACCTTGGTGGCAAAGAAGGTAATAGAATAATTTGAACTATTCATGAACACAGTAGGTGAATAGTTAATTTAATTCAGAGGACAGTGCCTATACTTGAATGTTCTAATGGCACCACAATAGATGATCGCTCAAAACTAATTAAACCCTAGCTGTTGCATACATCTTACTAATTTTCATAGTATTTGTTTTTTTTTCCGCGTGTTTTTCCAAGGGAAAATGTGTATTCTCCAGTATATATAATTAATTCTAGTTGGTGTTCCACATCAAGAAACCATTTGGTATCATCCACACTATTTATCAATTCAAACTCATGCAGGCTACAGCCAGTTGTGTTAGAGCTGCTACCATTGCTAAATTAGTGCTCCAGTTTCCCATCAGTTTGTGTGCAGTACATGCATGTGGCATACAGATGTCCCCTTGCTTGTTGCACTTAAGTGTAAAATCATGGTGATGTATGCTGCCCACTGAACAATCACAATTTGATATGCTATTATTGCTATGCATTTATGAGTAAGAAATAATGAATATGTGTCTGAACTTAACCTGTTGCTCTGATTCTTATCATACAGTAACCCATTTAAGGGTGTGAGACATCACCAAATAATTGTCACCAGCTTTAAAAAGTTTTGGTTTAAAATGCAACTAAACAAATAACTAACAGTGCCCATTTTTTTGCTTTGTTTTTGTCCAGTTCAGAGAAATCTACTACTGTACTACTTTTTTTTTTCACTAGTACTAGTGTTATATCCTGGAGGTGCTGGTGTGTGAACGGCACCATTTTTACTCAGAATTATTACTATCAATATGTCTTAACATCATCTGCAATGCATAAGGTGGTACATTACCTTCAGGGTCACTGTCTACCACATTATGTTCTCCGCATCTTCTCCAATACCAACCGTAAATCTGATTCAAAATGCTCAGAAATCCATCCATTTGACACAGAATATCTTGTAGTTTTTTTTTTTTTTTAGTGTACTTCTTCTAGTCCACTGCTTTTTTTTTTTTTTTGTTGTGTGTGTGTGTCTTTTGAAAAAATCTTTGAGAATGATCACCCTATGTTTCAAAATGCTCTCTGATGAATGGATTGGTGAACAGCATCTACCTACAGCAGTCTTGATTCTGATTAAGGAGTGTTTACATCATGCAGCAGGTGTTTAGTTAGGACAGCCTGTTGTGACTAGTATTTCAAGTTAGGAATGATGTGTGATTGGCATGGGATTTTAATGCCTTATTAACTGTTTTTTTTCTGGTTTGAATGTGTTAGCCGAGTGTCACTCCACATCAACTCCCCCCCCCCCTCTCATCAAAGGTAAAATTTGTGTACAGTACTAGAAAAAACACCAATAACATCCATTGAGTTGTTTGATTTTTACTGGCCTTGTAGTGGTCACAACAGAAGCTCGATGGATGACAAAAACTGAAATTATACAAATGATGCTTACAGTGCTCTACAGTGAATTATGAACTACACAAACAAATGTGGTGCCAACAAATGTGGTGCCATCAGGAGTTGCAGGCATGTTATTTGTCCTCTTTTCATCTGATATTGTCGTTTTTTTTTTTTTTTTTTTTTTTGCTGTTGGAAACCTGTGGCTTCCCTTCCCCCCCCTCTTATTATTTTAAAAAAAAACTGATATTGCAAAATCCAAGTGAAAACTTGTTGAAAATATAGTTTGAAAGCAGCAAATCTGTTAATTTTGTGATGTAGAACAGGTGCTCTAGAGTGCTCTGCCTTTTGTTGGTATTTTTCCATAGATCTTAAATCCTTTCCACTGCAGTCTTTTTTTTTTTTTCTTCTTTTTTGTATAAATATCTTCAGGAAGTTAGCATGCCTAGTGTCGATGAGCATACATTTTTTGACACAATTGATTCAGGTTTTATAACATTGTCAATGAAAGATTTTTCAAATAGGGAAAAAGTTTGTGATTCATTGCATGAAAGAAGAGAAAAAATATCAGAGGATAAGGCTGCTTGACCGATTAGTACAATGTTTTTGATTTTCTCTTTTTTTTTTTTTTCCTTGGTGAGTGAAATCTTATGCCTGATGATATTCCAATAGTAAATTTGTCTGCAGATGTATGTATGAAATTAAGATGATTTTAGTATTACCTGTTTTTTTTTTTTCTAATTCAATTTTCTTATTGTGATTGGTGGAATAAGTGAATTCATTTATTAATCATTGATTGGTTTCCAGGTGAAATAAAGCGAACCAGTCAAGGTTTACGGGGAGCTTTGGAAAGGAGCAAAGATGGCATGGTTATTGGAGAAAATGACCCGCATGAAATACAGATTTTTACCCACAGCCCCAAATTTTACTGAGAAATTAGGTAAGCATACATGTATTATAAAAGCATGGAGCATTTGCATACTAGGTTTATGTTTAATGTTTTGTAATTCACCTTTTGTTCTTATTAATATAACTGTCAGGTGTACCCATTATCTTTTACAGTGTTCAGCATGTCCTGTAAAAGCTTTCAGTGTATATTGGACCAAAGTGTGCTGTACATCAAGGTGTAATATATATGATGCCGATTTACAATCATGTACAGTGTTGTGTCAGTGTGGTTCGTGCATTGATTTTTCAGTGAAGACAGCATGCAGACTGCAGTCCAGTGTGCTCCAGAATTGATAGCCCTTGCATTACGTTCTAGTCTATCATAAAATATATGCCAACTGCCTATACACAGATAAAGATATTTCCGTCAAGTACTAAAACTGGACACCAGAATTGATACCACTTGTATTACGTTCTAGTCTATCATAAAATATATGCCAACTGCCTATACAGATAAAGATATTCCGTCAAGTACTAAAACTGTTCAGACACACAGAATTGATAGCACTTGCAATTTGCATTACGTGCCAGCTGCCTATACAGATAAAGATATTTCCCTCAAGTACTAAAACTGGACAAGCTATGACTTTCTGACATACTATCTGTTGCTACAGATGCTCAAGAGCCACAGTGTTGAGAGCAGCGCAGAAGTACATGTTCTGAAACTGTTTATTTCAAATCTAAACAGTCATAGAGAAAGAAGAAGCAAACGAATAGAATTTTTAAAGGTTCCAAATAAACAAATTCATTGTGCACTGGTCAGTTATGGAAAAATAAAGTATTAAGCTCTGACATGACCTAAATGTATAAGGTTAAAGGATCAGTGTTTTTGCAGCAGAGCTAAGTTTGTTGGTTTCATGCGTAGAAAAAAAAGAAATGTATATGTTCCAAAGTGTATAGAAATTAATTCTAAAAATCAATTCGAGGTGCATCCTGTATTTGAGGCATTCTATTGTGGGGAAAGCTATCATAATTTAGGCCCCCCAAATGTGCTTTTTTTTTATCTTAGATTTGTTGTATCACACTCACAGCAATTTTGACCAGACAGAAGAGTTATTAAGGTAAAGTAAATTTTTATTCAAAATCTGATGCATTGACAGTTTAGCCTTTTTTCAAGTGATAGAGGAAAAAAAAAAAAGATTAAACATTTTTGCTAGAGCACGCTTCAGATTTACAGTAAAGTCTAGTTTATGTGGGTCTTGCTAGCATGATGACCAGGTTTTCTCAAACAGGTTTAATATCCTTAACTAATAGTATACCCCCCCTTCCCTAACCTTTCCCATCATGATTCATTGGCTACTGTACCAATTTGATGAGGTCATTCACATGAATGTTGTAATACATGAAAATTTCCATGACACACTTCCTTAACACAAATAAGCAAGCAAACAGACAAGCAAAATATTCTATCATCAATCTGTTTAACCAGTAAGAGAAAAGCAGTCAATCTGTTTAACCATTAAGAGAAAAGCAAAAAATTTTTGCATGAAACACTTTTGTGAATGTCAAGAGCCATTTTATAAATAACTCATAATTTGGCTCAAACATGACACTTTGAAACTATTTGCTTGGCATATATATTGGTTCAATACAAGCAATGTTTTTTTGATATTGCGACGCCCTGATCCCCAACCCCAGTCATCTCTTTTCCCTATCCCCCCATTCTCTGCCCCTTGCTCCCCCTTGCCCCCCTTAATTGATGAAATGGAGACTTCTCTATGGAAGAAAGAAATTGGGGAGGCAGTGTGGTGTGGAGATGCGAGCCTCCAAACTATACTACTGCCAAATTTATTTTGCTTTTCCCAGTTGGCTACTTTGGATCAGTGAACCTCTATAATAGTCACGTAACAATCAGTCAACAAAGTTAAGTGAAAATAAGTGTGAATTCAAATTATTTGTACAATTTTGTATATATTCTGAGATATTTCTTTGACTAGAACAGCAAATACATTTCACATGACTTAAAAACATGGACTCACTTGGCACAGCGGATGGCAAAGACAGTGGCCTGACATATTCAAGATGACAACCTTTGTGGGTGCTCATATTTGCTGCATGTGGGAGGGAGGGGTATGTAAGAAACTGAGTTGCAGTGTACACACCTGAATACCACCATCAGACTGGCATATCCGTGTTTTGCATATTATGTTAGTAGCCGCAAAAAGAGGCCTGAGACTTTGAGAGGATATCTTTACTCCAGTGAATTTACCTGGAGACAAAGCTGCTCAAGAGGCTTGTGTGTGTTAGCTGGTACTCGGCACCAGCGCTTTCATGTTTTACTGGTACGAGGTGAAAATTTACCTTTAAAAACGGGCATATCATCAGTCTTA
Source organism: Conus betulinus (assembly GCA_016801955.1). Lineage (NCBI taxonomy): Eukaryota > Metazoa > Mollusca > Gastropoda > Neogastropoda > Conidae > Conus > Conus betulinus. The sequence continues at coordinate 217,520 of JADBJO010001250.1, read as the reverse complement.
TGGAACCTGTGGTTTTACAATTTGTAATGGTTCTAACTTCAGTAAGGGGGGGGGGGGGGGGTACAGGCTTCCCCTGGACTATTTCCCCAACAGGTTAAATGATACAGCTTTCTGAAGTTTGGAAATGGTATCATTAGATAAGGAACACATAAAAAAAAAGCATCATCATCAAAGCATCTTATATTGACTCAACTGCCATGTGATGACTGATGACTGCTTTAGTTTATATTGTTTCAGCTGTCGGACGGGGGACTAAAAAGGCTGAGGTCCATTTACTCAGTGCTGAAGATGGGTGTCAGTCAATTGTCCAGGTGGCTCGCGATCTGAGTCACCGTGTGCTTGCCCAGGGATTATCTGCCTGTGATATATCTCCTCTCTTTGTTACAGATGCCATACATGGTAAGCACTACAGAACACGATCTGTTGCTCTATCACTTCATACATCAGTATGTGTATTCACACCACCATCACCACCACCACCCCATTCTGTCAGGAATAGGATAAAGAGAACATTTAGTGCATTTGTAATACTTGGGGTTGATGGGTTTTGGATTAAGATTGTTTTGTACTGAATGGGAGACTGTGGTGATATAGGTATGGTAGCAATGTCCACAGTGCATGAAAATGTACATTTTTATTCTTTTTTTTTTTTTTTTTTAGTAGGAAATAGGAACAAACAAAAAAAAAAAACAAGCAACAAAACAGAAAACACCTAAACAAATTATGAAGTTTTAAGTAGACATTTTGTTAGAGTATGTATGATGAATTTTTAAGTAGACATTTTGTTAGAGTGAAGGAATTTGTTTTTAAAAATCAAGTGCCCTTATAACCGCTGTAACAACTTAATTGTTAAAAAACAAATTCTCCCATAGAACTGACTGAAGTTAAAAACAAATAGACATTATCTCAGTATGTGACACATGGTTGTATAGAAGTACTTGTATAGATCCCATATATGCATACAGGTAAGAACATGACATATTGCAAAGAACTTCATCTTAAAGGGGTAAAAGAGAAATTGGTGATATCAGCTTAATATTACTTGTACATTTCTGTAAAATTAAAAAAAAAGTTACCTGAGTCAGTGGTTACTAATTCACTGTATATTTGATAGTGCTTAATTAAGAGATGTTTAAAAATGTGCCAATCACAGTGTGGTTCCATCAGCTCTGATTTGGAAGTTTGCCCGCCATAATGATTGCTTGATGAGGGAGGAGGTAATGGAGGATGGAAGGGGAGACAGAAGGGAGAGGGGTGGACAGAGGGGAAAAGTAGGACAGAAGAAGTAGGAAAGGGAGGAGGAGGGGGGGGGGGGTTCTGCAAAACAAGTAATGTTTGTGTGTGTGTGTGTGTGAGAGAGAGAGGGAGGGTGGTGGGGTGGTGGTGGCGTTAGATTCTAAATGAATGAAGTGTTATGATCTTCATGTATTGAAAAAGTGTAGTTTTTGATTTGCGTAGAGATAATTATTCAAGCTCTTTTGACTACCTGTTTCTGCGTTGCCTGCCTTCAGTGGCATTTCTGTTTCTATCAAACTGCACTACGCAATGAATGCAGCGTGAAGGGAACCGACATTTGCAGTGAAGCAAAGGGATACTTCTCTATTCTTTGTCAACTTTTGCTGTTCACATGATCTAGTGAGGGAGACAACACGCATGCTCCAGCCTGGCACTCAAGTATGAAATGTGATGCACTGTTTCAAAATTTCATATGAAAATATTTTGGGCACACTGACAATCTGATGCCTTGAGTTGTGGTAAATATATGTTCAGTGCACAACGTAAACTTTGTTCTTGGGAAAGAATCTTGGCAGCAAGGCACTTGTCTGTGGCAGGGCTTTTTTGTTTGTTTGTTTGTTTGAAGTCCACTGTAGCACTTCAAAAAAACAAACATTGAAACAAACATACACTCATGCAATAAAGGAAAAAACCCATTAGGTGTGTGTAATATGGTGACTCACTCCTCTAGGAGAGAGCAGTCCAAATTTTACATTGAAAAACTCAAGGTAAAAGGATTCCCCCTCCCCTCTCTCCCCCCTAACATTTCGATGGTATAATACAGTGTAATTTTACAGTGCAGTGGACACATTAAACTGCACAATGTGGGAATACAAAATTTCTCTCACCAGTCTTGTCTGGAGTTACAATGTACATTGTACGGTTGAAAGTGTTGTAAACTGTATGGGTGCGTTTTTCTGCCCCTCCAGTGCTCCAACATGCCACAGTAAACTGTACGATCATGGGGTAATGTTTTGGAATAATAGTGGCAGTTGAACGGAAAGTTTATTTTCATCAGCTTGTCACAACATGTGGTGTTGATGTTTGTGACGTGATGAGCCAGTACTGTTGCAACAGGTCAGTGTTGAAAGGAATGGAGGCTGGTTTTGTGAGACATCAGGGGAGGAGGTAGAGGAGGTAGACAGGCCATTAAATTGAAGTAGCACTGTATTGAATGAGTGTAAGGCCTGGCAAGGAAGATATGCAACAGATGTTTTTGTCCAGCTGAGCATACTTGCGTTACAGATAACACTGGTATTTTTAGCCAGAACACAGTCCTGCTGCTTTTATTTTTCCAGGTACAATGTAAAGATTGATTGTAAAAGACTGGTATGTCTCTTTGAGCATGAAAAAAAGACAAAAAAAAATGTTTTTTTTAAACATATGGAATGCAAAGAAAGACAGGAATACAATTATAGCATTATTTGTGTTGAGTACAGCACAGATTGTCATTATGTTACAAAACTGCCAGTTCAGTAGATACTGGAATGCATTATAGGTATATAACAGAAGTGCAGGTCCACATGTCATTCCTGTATAACAAAACTGATGCAAGTTGTTTTATTGAGATATGCATATCCATTTTGAAAGGCAAAGATTGTATCTTTTTTTATGCCCAAATAAATTTTGTTCACTATGTATTTATTACCTGTGTGTTTTTGTTTTCAGAAAACCACCCATTTCCAGATCCTGATCTGGTAATGAAGTTTGGGTCAACACATAGTTTGATGGGGTATCTACCATGGCAGACTCGTCTCACAGAAATCATGTATGTTTATAGTGCTTGAGTGAAAGTTGATTTCCTTTCTCTATGTTTTATACTGTATACAGATTTGATGAAGAAAGTTTGATACCCATCATAGGAACTTCATCAGGTGTAGATTGTTTAGTCTTTGCTCTCTGACCTTCTCCCCTTCCCCCTCCCCATGTGCACAAACACACCATTTACTCACATATATTTGCACACATATACACGGAGAAAAGAAGAGTGGAATCATCATGCTAAGGTGTTGTTTTTGTAATGGATGTGACAAGGCTGCAAAGGGGGCAGCAAGAAAACTGAACATTGAACTCAAGAATGATTGTGCACCAGCAGTATGATCAGTGTTCACTGTCAGTGATTATACAGGAACAGCTGGAGACCATACATTAACCAGGAGCTTATTGATCCGATCAGAGATTCATATCCGATCATCAGTCTTCTCCAGCTATGTAATTCTACCTCTTTGAACCTCACACACCCTATACAGATATGTGTGCACAGACACACGGAGCTTTATCGTTGATTATTGCTGTGAAAACTGCCAAGTTTTGCATTTGTAGTTTTTTGCTTTTGTTTTCAGTGGGTCACACCTCATTGGCTTTTATTGGCAATTTTTTTTTTTTTTTTTTTTTTTAGGAAAATATCAGCCTTTTAGGAGATTTAAATACGCAAATACGAGTTTTCAAGTGATATAAGCAAATGCTATTTTATAAGTTAAAACACAAGTTAACTTGCTGATTCGCAACTGGTGCTAGCAGCAAAATTTATATTCTGTAAAGAGGAAAGAATAGTCTGAAGGAATAGCACAAATGACCTTGAGCATTGAATTTGTTTACATGCCTGTGTGTGTGTGTGTGTGTGTGTGTGTGTGTGTGTGTGTGTGTGTGTGTGTGTTCTCTTACAAAGAAAAGTCCTGTCACTGAAATATGGATGTTCGAAAGAAAAGCCCTACCATGAAATGTTTCTGTTTAAAGAAATGCATAGTTACTGAAATGTGCCTGTTTGAAAGAAAAGCTGGGTCACTGAAATGTGTCCATCTAAAAAAAAAAAACCCAGTCATTGAAATGGGCCCATCTAATAAAAAGGTTCAGTTTTTAAGTGGGCCTATCTATATATAAAAAGCCCAGTCATCAAAATGTGCCTACGTATAAGAAAAGCCCAATCATTTCGATATGTCTACAGAAGAAAAGAAAAAGCCTAGTCATTGAAATGTGCCCATCTGAAAGAAACACCCGGTCGTTGAAGTGTGTCTGCCTGAGTGTCTGGATAAAAAAGCCAGGTTTGTCCGAATGAAAAGAACATCTAGATATTGGAACGCCTGGGAAAAAAGCCTGAAAATTTAAATGGGCCCATTTCAATGATTTTTTTGGGTCTGTAAAAAATCCCAGTCATCGAAATGTGCCTGTCTGAATGATAAGCCAATGTTTGAAATGTTTTCTTAGAAGGAAAAGACCTGTCATTTGAAACATTATCATGTGAAAGAAAAGCCCAGTCCTTGTAAAGAAGTACCTGAAAGAAAAGCCCAGTCATTATTATGTGATTACCTGAAAGAAAAGCCCAGTCATTATAATGTGATTACCTGAAAGAAAAGCCCAGTCATTATCATGTGATTACCTGAAAGAAAAGAACTGTCATTATCATGTGATTACCTGAAGAAAAGAACTGTCATGTCATGTGATTACCTGAAAGAAAAGAACTGTCATTATCATGGTGATTACCTGAAAGAAAAGAACTGTCACATGTGATTACCTGAAAGAAAAGCCCAGTCATTATCATGTGATTACCTGAAAGAAAAGCCCTGTCATTATAATATAATGTGACTACCTGAAAGAAAAGCCCTGTCATTATAATGTGAATACCTGAAAGAAAAGCCCAGTCAATATAATGTGATAACCTGAAAGAAAAGCCCAGTCATTGTCATGTGATTACCTGAAAAAAAGCCCTGTCATTATAATGTGATTACCTGAAAGAAAAGCCCAGTCATTGTGTGATTGTAGTATGATCACTTTTAAGAAAATCCCAGTCCTCATAATGAAAAAAAAGCCCAGTCCTGTAATGTGGTTACCTGACAGAAAAGCCTGGTCATTGTAATGTGATTACCTGAAAGAAAAGCCCGGTCATTGTAATGTGATTACCTGAAAGAAAAGCTCAGTCCTTGTAATATGATTACCTGAAAGAAACGCCCGGTCCTTGTAATGTGATTACCTGGATGAAAAGCCCAGTCATTGAAATGTGCCTGTCTGATGAATATGCTGCAGATCCATTCCATCTCACAAAGGCCTGACCTACCAAGGCTTCTACTCTTCCATACAGATCTACGCCAGCACACAGCAGCAGCGCTTTGGCAAGTGAATTGCCAAGTGTAGTGGTGTTGTGGAAATACTACAACAAAACAGAGACTTTTGAAATGTACAGCGTAACATGTACTTTATATGGTGAAGTGATTTGCTACTGTGAATGAACAGCTGAGTGTGGTGTTAGTGGCAGGTGTGTATGGGCAGATGTTTGTGTGCTTGTTGAAATGTGTGTAAGTCGAGTGTGTATGTCTTCCATTCCTCCATGAAAGAGAGGTGTGTGTGAGAGAGAGAGAGAGAGAGAGAGAGAGAGAGAGAGAGAGAGAGAGAGAGAGAGAGACTTTGACTGGTACAATGTCCTGATTCCACTTTAGCACATTTTCTCCAAAACGTAAGAAATGAGGGTAGTCTTACCTGAGCTCTCTCTCATTCTTCTTATGAATTCATTAAATCTCTGTCTCTCTCTCTGTCTTTTCGTCTTTGTATAGGGCTCTATAGATTTACTTGAAAGAGTTTGATTTTTGGACGAAGGGCAGATGGAGGGACAGAGGGGAAGGTGGAGGAGACTGTATGTGTCTGAACTGTTTTTTTTTCATTCATGAACTGACTGCAACTTTAGTTCAGACAAGAAGTTTTTGTCTGTAATTATCAGAGTATGTGTAGTTTGAGCTTTTATGAGTGAAAGTTCAGAAACTGAGCTGCTGATTATTGTATAGATAGTCATTTGTGAAGGTTAGTAAAATTCGACATTTTAAGTGGATTTAAACCATTTTACTGATGATAAGGTGTGTCCTTTGCAGTGCTTTTCATTAAGTAAAATGAAAGGGATTTCATATCTTTAAAGTTCTTCAAGAGGGATGGTAGATTTTAAACATTACACCCCAAGTTGAATATTTGTACTTTGAAGTATTGGGAGGTTTTGTTAGCCTTTTTTTTTTTTTTTTTAAACGACAATTAGAAATAAGGTTTTAAATAAATAGAGCATCTTGGTTGTCACAAGTCAATATGTAACTTGTGTACGGTTCTTACCAGTTGATTGAACATGTCCTGATGATGAAAAAGTACTGCTTTTAGTCAGACTAGAAGAAAAATGTCAGAAAATGTGTTTTCTCTTGAGATCAGAGCTAATTGTATTGTCCAGTTAAAAAGTTTGCTGGAAATTTACTATGAATATATTTTGGGTATGCTATCACTTGTTTCATGCTTTTAGGAGGTATCCCACATATGATTTCAGAGCATAACACTGATCTTTTTGTGTGTGAAGTTTAACCTCAGTATTGACTGCACAGCTTGTGAACACAGTGCCGCCCTGTCCTCTTCTTGAGATTTTTTTTTTTTTTTTTTTCCCCAAATTAAATTCCTAACGCTGCTTGATGTTTACAATGCCTTGTGTTGATAACTTGTCTATTGTCATAGAGCTGCAGAATTAAGGGTGCTTTCAAATTTTTGTGGATTAATTGCAGTCTGTCTTACTCAGTTTGCCTTTTTTTTGTTTACTTATTTCAAAGGAAGTATACTTTGGAAGGTATCTGTCTGCTAGTCTGTTTGCCAGCAAGTTTATGCCAAAACTATAAAAGCAGTTTGAACAAAAACTTGCTGGACAGATTGAGAATGACAAGGGCAAACTTGATAAATGTTTGGTGCAGATCTCTGCGTTTTTGGAGGGCATTATTTTCTTTGGCGAGTCTTTGTTTCTTTGTATGAGTTAAAGTTACAGCAGAGTTAATGATAATCGCAGAGAATTTTTGCGAGACGACGTTAGAGCTTTTCTTATCTTGGGATGCACTTCTATGCTTGTTGACATGAAAAAGTAAGGGAGAAAGGGTGTAAGTGTGATAGCAGTTGTGTAAATGTTAAAAAGAAGCGCAGATTTCAAAAGACGCCATGCAGTACATTTTGTGATTTGCTTATTTAATTATGTTTCTGATTTTTAAAATGACCTGTCATTGTTAAAGAACTTTTTGAGTGTGGACACTCGTGTGTGTGTGTGTGTGTGTGTGTGTGTGTGTGTGTGTGTGTGTGTAACATATTTACTTGAACGTGCGGTTGCTTGTGCATGCTAATTCTTGTATTTGAGATTGATCATCAGATTAAATTAGCGTGAAAAAATATTGGTCCAAGGTGTCTGTGGTCTATGTTTTATAATTCTGGCAGTTCACATCATCATTTTTATTTCAACATAGGAAGAGCCTTGGTCGATAACAAAAAAGTTTGCATGAGTGACAGAGAAGGGTATTTAAGTGACGAAAGAAGTTTGCAAAATGTTGTATGTTTTGCTTTCATGGCCATGTCTTTGGTTTTGAAATTTTTTTTTTTTTTTTGGGGATGGTCACAATTCATAACATACCAGCTTCCCCCCCAAAGTCAGAGTGTGGCTGCCCACGTGGCGAGGTAATCAAAAACAGTCACACATGTAATGTTCTCATCCATAGCTGATGCATTTGTTCAAAGTCATCCAGGTAGCAAAAACAGTCACACATGTAATGTTCTCATCCATAGCTGATGCATTTGTATCATAAGGTTCAGGTGCTTGGGCTGTTCGGATGATCCCTGGAGTCTTTTAGCCAGGGTACGACAACAACAACAAAAAACCACAACAACAACAACATACCAACTTTGTTGTAATCTGCCGAACAGGTAGATTTGCGTTACAAATGCATTTGTCCATTTTGCAGCGTTTGTTGCCTATGTGTGCATTCTTTTGCTCCACTTAAACAACTTTCATTTTCTCCCTATACTATACTGGGAGTGAAAAAGGAAGCCAGAAGGTGGCGCCCTCATCAAAGCCTTGTTTTATCCACCTTGATAATGTCAGTAGTTCAGCTGCCATGGTATGAATCATTGCGTTTATGTAGATATGTTAGCTAGAAACATATTCCTGTGTGATGACAGCCCTGAAAATGTCCTATGTACAGCTGGGCTATGCAAATAAAACAGAACTGAAGAATGTTTTGAGTGACAAAATATATAAATGACAAAAGTAAGAGTACATTGGTGACTGAAGTATGTCTTTATGACGAAAAGATATGTTTCAAGGAGAAGTGTCTTTGACTGACAGAAGAATGTGTTTGAGTGACAGAGAATGTGTTTGAGTGACAAGCAGTATGCATTTTTGAGTGATTAAGAATTAGTATTATTTTTAAAAAAAAAGTGTGATTGACAAACAGGTATGTGAATTTGGTAGCAGAAAAGCAGTGTGTTCTTGGAAGAAGTTAAGAGCTATGCCTTTGTTTTAAGTTGTTGTTTGTTTAAAAGTGAGTCTTTGGAAACCATGTGCATGCAGGAACAGTGTTTACACCTGTGCACATTTTCTTTGTAATGTGTAGGTATGTGGATATTTTGCCCAGTCATGTTTTTGCCTTCTCAGTTGCATTGCTCCCATGTAGCTCATTCTGCCTCCCTTCCTCCCCCCCCCCCCCCCCCCCCCCCCCCCCCCCCCCCCCTCCCTTTCCATCAGACACAGGAAAGGAACTTCTCAAACTTCAGTCCACAGGGAATCGTCATTATGTTGAAGTGGCAGTTGTGTGTACCATACTTACATAGAATAATGGCCTCTTCAGGTATGTTTACTATGGCAGTTGTTTATGCAGTTCCTATCTAAGAATAATGTGCCTCTGTGTGTGTGTGTGTTTGTGTGTGTGCTATCGTTAACCAAGAATATTGAGGCAATGTGATGTTATGAAATGGGGGGGGGGGGGGGGGGGGGGGCAAAAACAAATGATTTTGGAGGATCGCCATTGAAGATGTGTGTTTCTTGTCTTTGTTTTATAAGATTTGTTTTCCTAATTGGAACTTACATTTAAAGGGTGATATTATTTCTCTCAAGATTCCTGAATGCATTTGGGTGTGTGTTCTGTGGAATGTATGCCTGATAAGAGAATCACATTTTAATGAATCGCAGGCATGTAGATTAGGATCATCTTCATTCTTTGTCAAGCCCATGAAGGAATGGTGGGGTCTTTCAGTAAGCATGTAAATTGCGTTTTGTGGCTGGAAGGTTGTATGTTCAATTCAAATAAGCTTGATTTATTTGTGGGATACTTCAGCCCCTGCTGGCACCTACCCAGAATTGAGTTTGCCATGGGCTCAGTGGGTGGATTAGAACAACAGTTGATTTTTATCCACTGAATAGTAGGTCTCTGAGTGTGCTGATCTAATTTCCTGTATGAACACTGTTAAGTGCATCTATCTCTCGGGCCTGGTTGACTCTGGGATAAGAAGTACTGTACAGCGCTGTCACTTAAGTCTCAGACCAGAAAAGGACTCCATATCGTCATCTTCATCATCCCATCATCAATGTTCAGCATAAAACACAATATGAATTCTGTGGCTGTTCATGCCCTACTCTCATAGTGGTGACCTTGGTTCCAATTTCTTTTCCATGTCTATGCCATAGGTGAGTTCATCTCAAAGTTGGCAGTGTCGGCGAGTCCATGGAAAATATTGGAGGAATGTGCTGGTGCCCATTAGAGGGGGACTCCATTCATATTGGCTCCATGACTGTGCAGTTATTGTCATGAGCAAAGGGTGACTTGTGTATGTCAAATCAGAACAGGTGCCATTGAAACTACTGAAGTGACCCCAGCAGGATTGCAGTGTCTCCTCAGGTAAGTTGCCTCCATGCGACTTGTCATCGACTGCTTGTTGAGGACTGCTAGTGTTAAGGCTGTGATGGGACAAGACAGGATGTAGCTATGAACAGAGAGTGGTGGAAAAATAATGTCACTGAAGTGGCATGGAAGAGGAGATGGCAAAAAGGAAAAAAAAATGATATACTGGTTCTCTACTGGTCCTCTACAGAGTTTGCACTACTAATGTCCCCATTTCTGTCACCATCTATGAGTCTGTCATTTAAATTTTGTAACCTTTGTTTACCATGGTCTGCTGTATTTTCAGCCCTTGTGGCACCACCCATTCACCCGTCTTTAGTCGAAAAGTCTAAACATTCTTTTCTTACCATTGGTGACATGCTATTTTTTGTTTGTTTTGATCTGGTGACCTAGTTGTGATAATGCAAATGCACTTTTCAGAGCTGTTCATTCTGTATGTCTCTGTCCATATGATTTTTTTTTTTTTTTCTTTTGCGCTGTAATATCTGTCCATATGATTTTTTTTTGTTCTTTTGCGCCGTAATATTTATAATGATTTTTAACAAATCTGGCATGAAGAATCAAGTGGAAAGACAAATGTCTGTAGAAGAGTTTCTATTTAATTGACATAAGGATACCAGTAATTTGGATATCATGTTATGAATTGATGTACATGTTTTGTAGATAATTCTGCTGTACTTGTTGTCTTTTTTGTGTGTTTTGTTTTGTTTTTTTTTCAAATAGGACTTTTTTTCTAGGTTGTGACCACACTTAAGGAGTCCAGTTTGGTTGGCAGGGCTATAGCTACAGTGAAGCTAAAATACCATAGTGCTATTGAAGTTGATAAGAAAAGGGATAGAATCTTGATATGCACATTGGCTGGCCTCATCAAAAAAAAAAAGTAAGACCCAGTGCAAAAATATTTACCCCCCCCCCCCCCCCCCCCCCCCCCCCCCCCCCCCACACACACACACAGACACATGGACAAACATCCGAGACACACACACACACACATACACACACAGTCTAAACCCACGAACTTTGCTGTCATACTTATATGCAACTCCTTTCTGACTGAAGCATAGTCCAAGTACATACATTCTTTTCAGCTTCTTGTATTGTTGGGTACAAAGAACATCAGGGCAAGCAATCAGCAATTCCAGTAATTATTTCTGGGGGAAAAAAATCTTTCAAAAACAACCACCGTTGACAGCTTTGTGAGTATGTAATCAGGTAGTTTGCAAAAATGAAAAGAACCAGAAATACTTTGGAATATTAATTAAAGAACCAGAAATAATTTTTAATATTTTTTTCATCGTGTAAGAAATGATGGGATTGAAGATGATTTTAATCAAGGTTTTTGCAGGTGATTTTGCTTCACTCTCCGTTTACCAACAAGAGCTTTGAGGCTCACCAGTGGCAAGATTTTTCCACATAGGATTATTTGTAAATTCACCATTAAAGCAGCTAGTCATTGTCGACGGTGTCTAAATATGACACCAGTATGCAGGCTATGTGTGTGTGCTATATACCTCGCTGATTGAATGTCCTGCTCCTCTAGGAAGGACGAAATGGGATTAAACATGTGTTGTAGCTGCATGCATTCACACCTTGGGATCTTGTTTGAAAGTATGATCCAAAGTACTTGGACTTGGAGGGGATAGGGTCTGCAGAGATGAAGACTGGCCAGGCCGTCTCAGGTGGGGATTGAACTAGGTACACGGGCTGTTCAGACCAAGTCACTTAGTTTTGAGAGGCAGGGGAGTTTTTACAGCTCGCCCACAGCTGTAGAGGCCAAGCCGTGAATGCAGGTCAAGGAAAGGGGTGTTTTCTGCATGCCGCTCCCCACCAGCCAGCTAACCGCGCTGTGTACTCAGCAAACTGAATGTCATCTGTGCAAAGCCAGTCTGATAGCAATGTGTTCGGCATTGATGAGGGGCCATTACAAATGGGGCTGTCGGTTTGATAATTAGTGGTTGTCATGAAAAATGTAATATATCTGTGGTCTTGAAATGACTGAATTGACGAATTCCTGACAATTCTTTTAATACCAAACTTGACTAGGTTTATTTTCTGTACCTAACGTAGATATGGCATGAAAGCTTGTACGCAAGTGGTCAGGCAATATTAGAACAATGACAACATACACAACATTGTGCAAAAATAACGTCATCACTCTCTGGGTATTTAATTTTCCCTAGTTAACTAGTACACAAGTTTGACACACATGCCTCTGCTCGGACTACAGCAACAAAAATGTTGGATTTGAAATGTGTAAGGCTTATTTGTTCGCCCTTTCACCAAGTGTCTCATGTGGGACGGAAAAATAAAGCTGTGGGTACAGTGCTCTATCCACTGAGGCAGCCAGGCTTCTTGCCATTGCTAGCACTTTTCCACCTGCCACCGGATCTCTGTTGGATGCGAAAGTCCACCTGCATCCCTTTAAGAGGCCGCATGTCAAATCTCAGTTTGAATCGGCCACAGTTACTGCTTAACCTATGAATAAATAATTAGTAAAGGGGAGAGAGAAGTTAAAAGTCATTTCCTTCTTGTATCATTGTTTTTTTTCTTTGAGCGAAATTATGTGATTTATTGAGTCTTTCTTGATATTTTCAGACACCGTGAGTTGATGAATTAATTTACATCAATGCAAGTGATAGATGAAATATTCAGGGAACAATTTTAGCAAACAAAACTAGTCTGAAATATCTAATACCAAAGCCAAATAAATTAACATAATTGCAAGAAACATGTTTTGATAATGACGCACACACTCAAATCACAATTTGCATTGAAACATCAAAGCAGTTCTAGAGTTTTAAATTACGAAATGCCGATGAAGTGAAAAATTCTTTTTTTGCCCGAATTTTTTAATGAACCATGTGTCAATGGAAAAGAAAATTCAGTTATGATGAATTATTATGTCACAGAAAAATGAATTCTATAACTGTATATGATATTGCATTCCTCCTATCGTGCCAGTCAGGAATTGCTGTAGATTACTAATCATCCCCAGTCTCCCCCACCTGATAAGCCAAGAGGCTGGGAAAATGACTCATTTTGTTAATGTGTACGGGCCACTTTTTTCCCTGGTTGAAAGGTTCTTCAGGTGAAAGGTCATCTCTTAGTTTTGTGCCCAACTGCCCACAAATTTTCCTTTTCCTTCTCTTTTTTGTTCCAAACCATGTTTTGTTGAGTTGGTAGACCTCACCTGTGTGTAGACTTTAAATCTCGTTGTTGGCTGTTGCTGATTATGATCACTCCTAGTGTGTTTTTCAGATGGTTTTAATTCAAAGTTAACTAATTTACATCCCAGTCATTCTCCAGATCTATAAATATTTTCTCTTCTCTGTTGCTGGCTGAAACTTATTTCTTACTCCTTACGCCACTTTTGTATTAGATGGCTTTACCAACGGTTGATATGATAAAGATTAAGTCTTTTTTTTTTTTTTTGCATTCATTATTAAAATTAATGATCTAAGCTTTATGACATGGATTAACTGCATTTTCTGTCCAAGTCAACTGCTGCCAGTATAGCCTTATTATTTGTGTGTGTAAACATGTCATTCCTGTCTCTTGATTATGTCTGTGTTCTAATTTTTTCCTAAAATTTCCTCGTTTTTAGTTATATTTGTTTTTGTCTTTCCATTCTATTTAATCAGGGAGGGAATGGGGGAAGAAAGTTTGTACTTAGAACTTACCATTTCAGGTATATCTTCAGCAACACATCTTGATACCAATTATGACTGTAGTGAAAATAAGAAGAAAAACAATCACACAAATGCTATGTGATGCACAATGTTCTGCGCATGAGTGACAAGATTAATCAATTGCAAAGCAAATGAAAAATGGAACTTTCACTCAGTAACATGAAAGCAGACCGACTGAAGACAGCTTGCTATGTAGCACGGCATTTTCAGCTCGGCAGTTTAACTGAACACAGTGTCAAGATTCAGCTCTTTTAAAGTCCAGCCAATCTCGCAAAGCCTTTTCAGGGGTTCATTAGTCAAACTGACTGCAAATGACAGCAGATGAACTGTTCACTGTATCAGTGTTTTGAGCATCTACCGACTGAAGCATCACTCTTGCCAGTAAGCATCCAACAAATGTCTACCAGTAACACTTTTTTTCTTTGTTATTCTTTGTGTGACTGATGGGAGGGGAGGAGGATGGGTGTAGGTATGTTGCAGTGCAGCCTGCAGTGATTGAGGCATGCAGGGCATGATGTAGGTGGGCCACGCGAGTGAAATGGGCATTTGATTGTTCTGGTTTGCCCATTGTTCAACCCATGAACACCGGGGCAACATAATGCAAAGGGTGCTGAGAGCAGTGCATGCTTTCCTCGTCAGTTCAGTGGTTGGTTTACATCTCTTAAAGTATGCTAGTGCATGGGCTTTCTCTTCAGTTCAGTGCTTTTTTTTTTTTTTTTTTTAAGTCTTTCCATTATAGATATAAACAGCTTTAGAATCTACACTAAGTGATATACCTATCTTTAGGATCTAAGGTGAACACCATGCAATAATCTATCAACTTGGTTTGAGTATTCACTGCTGCAGTATTGGTGATGCATTGATCACATAAAATATTTATCAATGTTTAGACCTTTCTCATTACGAGCAGATGTTGATATTGGACAGTTACCAGTAAATAACAGATGGCACACAGATACAGTCCTTTGCAGGTAAACATAACGTCGCAAGAAAATGTTGAGTTCCAGATATTTAACTGTCTTCCTTGTGCAGGTGGAGAAGTGGCTCAATGCTTTTACCTAAAATGTCAGGGAATCTGGGATCTCTTGCACAAACTTGGTTTTGTTTTTCTGTCTCCATTGGAGCTTTAGAGGTAATGAGACAACTTAGTCTTTGGGATGCAGTAATGAACCAAGTTCCACCGGCAGCATGGATAGAGCAGAGGTCAATGAATCCATAACAAAAATGGATGTGTTCTCGATAATTGGCTTTGGTCACAAGGGTGGGGTTGGGTAGGGTAGCGAACAAACAAAAAGCAAAACAACAAAACCAGCAGACCGAAAAAAATGATGGAACAGTAGCAAGGCAACATACTCTCCTTGTAGCTTGAATTACACCGAAAAAGATTTCTTGTGATCAGGTTACACAATATTAAGCAACAATAACAACGGAAACAGAACCAAAAGTAAGGAACATGCCCCTATATACACGTTCAAAAGAGTTGAATATCTGTCCTGAGCCTTCATTTGTTGTCTACACGTAAATCACACCATAGCATCTTTTTCAGGCTTACAGTGGACATGCTATCCAGCTGTGAGATGGACTAGTTGAAAAATTTGCCTGTGTACTTTTCATTCCAGTAACACTAATGGTCTGCATTACAGCCTGTTCTGGACTGTCTTTTCATCAAGACTGTACTATGCTCTGGGGTATAAGGATAGAAATGGACATAAACAAGTAACAAATGTACTTATCAATTGAAAACTTCTCCCATTTTTATTATGAACATAAGGTTAAGTTCAAAGGAAAAAGAGTCTAGTTGTAATGGCTGCAAAACAGTGCTTTGATGTAAAAGACAAGATTCAGGAATCAGAAGGGGAAGTAATCTTGTATTAGAGCATGCATTCTTCAAGGGTGACCCTGCCATTACAGGACAAAAATGGCGTTTATGGGCACGGGCAGAGCAATTTAGCCTTGTCAACTTAATGGTTTGATCAGTGAGAGAAAATGTCAAAACATGGGAGTGAGACTGTGTGCCTGTTATGCAGAAAGTTGGTATCTCATTTGTTATCTTGGTGTGCGCTTCTTCTTCTTCCTCGTTGGCTTCACATTAGATGAGCAGCCCGGTGTCCTCAATGAAGTGTGCGCTTCAAATCAAATGTTTGACTCTCTGAATCTATTTGCTTGGCTCATTAACTGAGAAAAAGTAACATCATTTGGAATGGAAAGACGCGTTTATCTTCCCCTGATTTTTTTTTTCTGAAACAGGTCTGTTAGGTAAAACCCATATCTGAGTCGAACCATATTTGAGTCATGCATAACTTATATTGATGTGATTGTATGAGATATGAAGACACAAGAATGAGCTCAATTTGGGACACGAGATCAAATGTGTCTGTATTTATATGTAAATATATGACCATTTGTAGGAAGCCTTTTTTTTCTTTGAAAATAAACGTGCATGAACACTCTGCACTTTCTCAGTAAACCAAAAAAAAAAGTTCATTCTGTGAATATGTGTTAAGAAAGATATGTGTGTGCACGTATAAAATGATTGTAGCCACCCTATGATGTTATATAGCCACTTTTCCGCACAGATATTTTACAATTAGACAAAGTTAATTTCATGTCCTGGAGGATAAAGATACATCTACTATATGTTTTAGATAGAGTACTTGATAGTTCTTTATTTTATTTTTTTCCATAGCATCAATAGTTCTTTATTTTATTTTATTTCTATTGCATCAGTGCTATTCTTTATTTCATTTTATTTCTATTGCATCAGTGCTATTCTTTATTTACTGAAGCACATTAAATATATGAAAGATAGCTGTCAGCTCGGTTGTGTGGTGAATAAAAAATACTTGTGTATGTGTGTATGCACTCAAGATTTTGCCTTGAGCATGTAATAGTTTGCAGATTGCGCCGTCTTCAGTTTGAAAGTTATAGGAGTTTGTCTGTTTTCTGCTTTACATTGTCCTATACTGTGGATTAGTATGGCATAGCCATTGATAAGAACTATGTATATTTCTTAGATAAATGTTAGCGAACCGCCAAGAAAAACACGGACAAACAAGTCACAAGAAGACAGAACACGACTCGTTTTGACCTCATAGGTCTTCTTCAGGCAAGATACAAATAGTTTTTGTCTTGTCTGAAGAAGACCTAAAAGGTCGAAACGTGTCGTTTTTTTCTTTCCAACTTTCAAAGGAGTTTTTTCACCAAGTAATCTTGGAGAATTTCATAACATTTTCAGTTTTCTGTGTTTGAAGCCATATGCTGTTTTTGACAGGTGCAAAAAGCAAATTACACAAACTGAGATTCAAAAACAAAACCCAATAGCAGCAACAATAACAAAAAGCTTGCAACTTAATGTCTTCAGCTGAAATGAGCTATCCCCATTGAAGACTTTAAGGATAACCAAGATTTATTCCCCTAAGCTTTGTTCTCAGTTTTATGTGAACTGAAAGACAGAGATAGGTTAACTGGAGACATAAAACCTTTTCCCCCCCCAACATGATCCAGACGTTGGTGTCACAACCGCGAAACTGGCAAGCCCCCTTAATCACCCCATATGAGAAGCTGGTGTTGTGTTTTTGGTTTGTTGTTATGAGGGTATCTGATCATTGGAATGGTGATTTTTTTCTGTGTTTATGTCACTGAAGGTGTAAATCTAAGTATCTGTGGGTACGTATGCTCTGTGCTTATAGTGATTGGTGTACAAGTTTTTATTGAGGTTACCTGAGGTTGAATGGAGTATAGTGTGAGTGAGGTATGAGTGAAAGCTGTTGTTACTGCTGCTGCTGCTGATTTGAGAAGGCTGTCAAGTAGCAATATTATCACATCACTGCGTAGTGGTCCACAAGGTATATACATGCCATGTTTGCAGAAAAAGAAACTTTTCAAAAAAAAAAAAAAATAAAACATGGTCAGAAAAAAGAATAGGTGTTTTTTTTGTACATCAAATTTTGCTGATTGTGATATGTGTTAGCACACACTTGTGTGTGCAAGTGTGCGTGGTTGCAAGTGTATGTGTATGGTGGGGTTTTTTTTTTTTGTTTGCTTTGCAATCCACCATAATTATCTTGTAGGGAAGGGCATTATTTCCTTTATGTTTTGTAAGATTTAGGAATATGAGTATGATGACACTGAGGCTGCAGGGGCATATTCTCTGAGAGAGAGAGAGAGAGAGAGAGAGAGAAAGGGGGTGGAGGCGGGAGTGAAAATAGAGGAAGGAGTGAAGAGAGGAGGGGGGGGGGGGGGGGGGGGGGGGATAGAAAAGGGCAAGAGAGAGAGAGAGAGAGCAAGAGAGAGAGAGAGAGAGACAGACTTTTTTTTTTTTAATTAGACGTTTTTATTACTCTTCTGGCAAAACCATATCCAAGGAGGATGACAGTGCTGGGAGTCCCATTTCCAGTCGACAGGCGCGCCAAAGATGACTGGACACTGGTGATGTATCATACAAACAATTCCACACAAATACATGGAGAAAAGGGAAGACGAAATCTGCCAGGCCGAACATTACCTTCAACTTGCACTTTCTAATGACATCATACATACAGCGCACTATCCCTGCTCAGTTGGCGCGGGGTGAGGGCAACAACGGGCGGCGACAAAATACGATCAATCACCTTGAACGTCGGCATTGCGGCAGAACTCCATATTAGGGCCTTAACTTCCAACACTCACTTGCTAACACGTGCCATTCCCCCCCCCCCCCCCCCCCCCCCCCCCCCCCCCCCTCCCCCCTAAAACATCAAACTGAATCCAGTTAGAAATTATCGCATATTTTCTGCAGATGTCAAATGAGCACATAACTCGGCTTATTTCAACAGTAATAGGCTTTTGTATCTGACAGAAAGAAAGCTCTCAAAGGGAGGTTACCCCAGTGCGATTTTGAAATTCAGTTAGAAATCATCCATATTTTCTGCAGATGCCAAATCAGCACATAACTCAGCTTATTTCAACAGTAATAGGCTTTTTGTATCTGACAGAAAGAAGCTGTCAAAGGGAGGTTACCCAGTGCGATTTTGAATACAGGCCTCTACACTCGGGTATTGCCCTTGTTGCTGTAGACCGGGCATCGGGCTGAACCGTCCGGGCAAGGAGTCCACACGCACGTCATTAAGCTCTCCTTTTGTTAGGGCTAACAGCCATGGACCCGGCAAATCTGGACTCGGTTCCTTTATATCTCCTCAGCAAGGGGTGTCCAGGGTTCCTCAACGAACAGCTCGCCAAGGTATGGACGAATTGACCACCAGGGATACAAATGTGTGTGTGTGTGTGTGTGTGTGTGTGTCTCACAAAGCGAAGACAGAAAAGTGGATAACAAAGACGCAGAGGGAAGGCTCATTGTTCACTTTCTTGTCACAGTAGGGTGTATTTTTTAAGTGAAGCATGCTGCCGGGAGCGTGTGTTTGCCGGTTAACATCCCCATTTATGAGAGTTCCTGAGTTCACCGTGTTTTGTTGTATCCCTCGGTAACCTTTGAGAGGTAGGCCTCGATGACCGGGCGCCCCATTGGGTAGTCTTGGTCTCCGTACCCAGTGGACACAAGGTATTCACATTTACCCATCACAAGGATTGGGGAAAGGAAGGGGAAGAAAAGGGAAAGAGTTGGGCCAGTTGGCTGGGGTCCTTCTTTCCATTCAACGCACTGACAAGGCAGTGATTGGGGTCCTTTCGGGAGCCTGGTGTCGTGTGCATTTGGCTGGCGATTGCTTGCTGATATTCGAGGCTACAGGGGGGGGGGGGGGGGGGGGGGGGGGGGGGGGGGGGGGGGGGGGGGGGGGGGGGGGGGGGGGGGGGGGGGGGGGGGGGGGCCCATCGAGTCTCGTAATCCCTTGCACGTGTCTTGAGTCGGAGATTCATGGCAGACCCATGGCTCTTTGCTGGGATGACCGGGTCCATCCCTGTAGCCAGAACTGGGGGATTGCCTCCTCTGGTGGTAGGGACAGGATTGTTGCGTCTGGGGCATTCTGCAGCAGGTGTAGATGAGGGTCCCGCCCCCATGTCACTGGGGGAGTTTAGCTGTCCTGGAACTGGGGCCTCTGGATGTCATAGACAGCCAAACTGATGTTCTCTGAGAGTCCCATCATGGGCGACACCTGTTGAAAGGAGGTCCGGCGACAGAACGGTGTGCTGAGCCATGTCAGGGGCGCCTGGAGTTAACAAATAGGCAAACGGAAGGTTAACCCCTTTGACTACAGGGGCAACATCAGGATGAAAGGTTCTCCGTGTGATGGTGAGGGCAACAACCCTTGGGGGTGTGGCTTGGCGTGACCCCTGGGTTCCTTCCCTGAGGGGGTCTGTGTTAGCCGGAGATTCGAAAGCATAGATAGCCAAACTGCCTCCTGACGGGTACTGGGCAGGGGCAACACTAGATGGAGGGTCTCCTGGTCCGACTACCGGAAACCACTCTTTGGGAAGGGAAGGGAGAGGGGCGCGGTGGGAGCTCTCGTTTCTTCTTCAGCGCGTCACTAATCTGACTTTGTCGACGACCGAAGTTAAAAACGCCGGAGGGAGTATCCTCAGATACTCAGCCTACTAGCCTTTTCCTCTTTGGGGCACTTCCAGCAGTATGTCTCTTGCGTTATGACTTCCGCGGAGGATTTGCATCATCCCGGAGAACAAAAAACAAACAAGATCCTCTCCCGTTCTCTTCTGCTGCTAATCAATACACCTGAAATGGGGTGGAATGGGGGCTGGGAAGGGTGAAAGTTGGGAGGCAGGGGTGGAAGGTGTGTGTGTGTGTGTGTGTGGGGGGGGGGGGGGGGGGGGTAGCTGTGAGAATGTCACGGTGTGAAAACACGTTGAGATTATTTTTGTATGCATTTATTTTTGTTTGACGTCGCGGGGTTTTTTCTTTTTCTTTTTTTTTCTTGCTCTTTTCACGATTTGGGGCAAAAATCCAATAAAGAGCTGCAGCATAAAATGTGGGTGTGTTTGATGTGAATTCAATGCTATTCATTTCATGGTGTTTAAAGCGCAGCCGACCACGACGAACCTTATCAGGTCTGTCATCTCGTCAAAGTCGATTCCTTAAACGCTGATTCTTTCCTCTTGTATAGCCAAATCCCTCCTCGGGGCCGACTCTCCGAATCAATAAAGCAGCTTTGAGATGTTAATTCCCCAAAATAGATCACACTTTGTTGTCTCTTCCTCCGCTGATCCACTCTACACGTGAATGATAGTTATGTGGTTATGGCTTTCTCACGAGACGGGAAAAGTGACCCTTGGTACACCGGAAATAGTGGGCTCGGTCCCACTGTTGTTTTGATGTACCCGACTGGGGGTAGTGCTCATGACGAGCTGAAAAAGTATCATTGTCACGATATAGTCCAAGATGATTTGTTAATGGCTGTACTGTGTGCAGGGTTAGCTGGTTATTGTGGGTTGTCAGAGAGACAGAGACTCGTAGTGTCTATGCTATGGTCCTTATCCCACGTCTTGCCAAGACAAACAAACCAACAAAGACCAGTTTGCTTGCATACTTACAGTTTTGCTCATGAGTTGTTTGAGATGTGAGACCAAGTGGTGTTGGCGTTTATAGTCCAGCCGTACACAAAGACCATATCAGAGCAAAAGACATTATTTAGTATTCGAGCAAAACTATCCAGTAAAACGTTTATCTTTCTTGGCTGATAACAGCCGCAAGTAAACAGCACAAACGCGCACATAACAGACTGGCTATGCTAGCCCAGACTGTACTGTCGACTGTAGCCTTTTAGCTCGGGCAGAGGCAGACTCATGTTTGATGTGCCTCGAAGCTCTGGTTTACAGCTGTGCTGGCTTCTCTACGTCATCATGTTTTATCCAATACTAGCGATCGTATGACTTTGAAAACAACTCTACAGTCAATGCAGCCAATCCCGAAAGATGCAAATGTTCCATACCTAAGAACGAACGAAAAGCGTCAGAATTGCTCCAAAATTGTATAATCATTGTCCACGTTGGCAAAATTTAAAAAAAAAAAAAAAAAAATTTGTACGCCAACCATGGCCTCGAGTCAAGGTCACTACCAGCGCTTCATAAGTGGGTGTATTTTCATCACAACATGTTGTTTATTAAAACTAATGAAAAAAAAATTCCCATGAAAAATAAGTACACATACTTACATCAATTTCTTGACGTCGTAATGTTCAACCAAGTTTAAAATTCAAATGACCTTTGCTTCCAGACACATTGTACGTATTCAAATCGGTCGAACGATTTGCTAGAAGCCTCTGAGCATGCACAGGGGCACGAGCCAGCACATACACATGTGTAATGGCTCCATCTACTGAACGACTTTGATGTGTGTGTGTGTGTGTGTGTGTGTGTGTGTGTGTGTGTGTGTGTGTGTGTGTGTGTGTGTGTGAGTGTGTGTGTGTGTGAGAGAGAGAGAGAGAGAGAGAGAGAGAGAGAGAGTTGACATTTTGACACTTTGATATTGTCATTACCAAAGAGATTTTTTTGACAAGGGGGGAGAGGTAACAGAACAATAACATCTCCCTCTTCCTTTCCTGCAAACAAAATATTACACATTCATTCCTAGCGTGTATCAAATCAAAGATTAACAAAAACAAATAAATTCGTATCATTTCCTTGTGTCCTCACGCACAGGAGTAATGCAGTAAGGTTTTTAAAAAAAATTTGAAGACAGACTCGAGCATCCATTCAATCAAATGATGACATTGTATCTTACTGATCTCTTCCACATGCAATAAATGATAATATTAATTCAGACATCTCTTATAATGCATTATCTTAAATTTCACTATCCTTCATCTATCTAATTTTCAATGCTTCCACGATGAATTTCGCAACTGATTTACAAGTTATCATCTGATGATAACACGACAGTTTTTGTCATTTCATCTGATGGAAAAACAATACACGACAGCGACATTTTGTCTTTTCGCTATATCTAACTGGAAAAATGAACAATTTGTTTGCACTTCCTTATAAGCAGTACAGTGGAACAGAAAGTGTTCTTCGTCATCGATAATGTGTCTACATGCAGGACAAGGAGATTCTGTGGATGTTTCACATTCAACCATCTTTTGTTCGCATTAAAACCTAAAGTTTTCAACCTAAATCTTGCGTAATTTATTCTGTGCATTTATCTGTTATGACATTGAGAAACTTTTCAGAATGAAACACATTTTTAAATGAGAAAAACCAGCGACATTTTTTCTTTACTTTCCATATCTGAGTGCCAATTCTGTTTAAAAGAACAAAAAGCCCTGTCTTTAAATTCCGCAACGAACTGTTGCTCATTTCCTACTTCCTTGGTCATCTACACACTATTCCAAAATCCTGTTCTG